>CM029606.1:10560404-10637732 GCA_017311375.1 Mytilus coruscus
TATGCATCTATTAAGACATGCGTGATTGCAAACAAAAGATATGTACGAGGCAGAATTAATTAGTTGAGTATTTTAACTGATTGAAGGAAATTATCAAAAGTGCAATATACCAATTGAGTAATAAAAATGTTGAAGTCTTCATATATGAATATCAACCGATAATATTTAGTTGCAACCACTATTTAAAACAAACTATTCCGATCTTATGATATTTTATATTATTTAACTTCAATTTAATAAAAGCATATTACCAGACGATTTATCTGCTTTCAGATCTGAAGACGATTGGGTTGAAGTATATTGAAAAGTATTGTCATTACAATCTGAAAATAAAATGCATATCATTAATTGTTGAGAATTGATTTGTACATGCATATTAGTTTATATCTATACGGTCGCTTAAGTATAAGAAAGAACGACTGGTCTGAGATAGAGTTTGCCAGATTATATTACAAGTGCAATACAGATGTTTACCAAATTGACATAAGAAAAACATAAAGGTTGAATGGTGATCTTCAATTTTCTTATCTTTATATGTCTTTGATTGGTGTCGTAAATGCGTTTTACCACATCTACTTTTATTTATGATAATAAAAATAGACGGAAGATAATAAATATCCAAGCACAGAGATACATGTCAACTAGGATATTGGCAATTATTTTGATAAATAAGAAAAGAAAATACAAAAGGGATTTTACAAACCTTGATCGAAAAAATAAAACCAACACTATAACGAAAAAGAAACGAATAGACAAGTAATAACCCACATAACACTTTACCCAAAAATAAAGTTTGAGTAGCAAGACTCTTGCCAAAATTTATAAACTAATTCAGGTATTCTAGAAGATCTTCAGGTCCTCTTTGACTATTTACAGCAGTTAAGTTGCTCATTGAAAGTAATAATCAATTTTGCAAAACAAAATTTGATGATGTCGCAAACGACGTCAGGAGTATTTGATTAAGGCTGCAACACATGGAAAATATCAATTATTATCCATGACACAGAAATGTCCTCACAATCAGCTAATTGATCGTATCGATTTCAAAACATTAGTATGTAATATTGTGCCAATCGGTCCGAGAGGATTTAAGTTCAGAATGCATAAATGTCTTCAAAAGTAAAGCTTGTCAAAGCGGCATTGCTCCCACTAAAATGTCAAATTAAAATAATAGTACAATAGAAACAACACACGACGACGAGCAATCCTTTCAAGCTTGAAAGCTTTGGGGGCAAATGGCCAAACTTGCCTTTATACTCCAAAACATATGTTTTTATAAAACAATTTATTTAAAATTAAAGGTAAATTGTGGTACCGAAATCCATGACTGAATAATTCACTAGGTAAGCATATATTACTTGCATCGAAGTTTAAAACGTTACTACAGACATGGGCATAGCAAGCGAGTTTAGAAATATTGTGAGGGTTCAAATGCACATCACCGTCCAAATAAGGGGAATCGTTTCTTTGACAGTCAAATTATTTGTGAGTCTCCAGTGTTGAACTGAAATATCCAAAATCTAGAATAATTTGCATTATATTCATTGAAAGACGGTCAACTTGGTTGAGGTATACCATCAAAGTAACGGTAAGATATTAAACTATAAAATTTATCAATTAAATGCAATTTAGACAAATCATTCGATAATATAGCCAATTACTGTAATTCATAAAAATTCATGTATTTTTTTTATCAGCTGTTATTGGCTTTGAACCAGCTATAAGTAGCAGCGAGTACTCTAAGATCTGTACTTAGTGTCTTTTTGTTGTGGGGATGTATAAGTACACGTCCACTGTGTGTTGTTGTTAGAGGCGTTATGCCCTTTCAAACTGATTTTTATAGTTTGTTCTTATGTTGTTCTGTTAAGCCACTCACTGTCCCATGTTAGGGGGAGGATTAGTGCGCCTCCAAACTAGATTATAACCGTCATATACTGTATGTGCCTGTCGCAAGTCAGGAGCCTGTAAAATTGTGGTTGTCGTTTGTTGCTGTATATCATATTCGTTTTTCGTTCATTATTTTGTACATAAATCAGGCCGTTAGTTTTCTCGTTTGAATTGTTTTACCTTTGTCATTTGGGGGCCTTTTGTAGCTGACTATGCGGTATGGGTTTTACTCCTTGTTGAAGGCCATACGGTGACAAATAGTTGTTAATTTCTGTGTCATTTGGTCTTATGTGGAGAATTGTCTCATTGACAATGATATCACATTTTTAAATGTACGTAACTGGCGTCCATAGGAATTCCTACAGTCTGTTGATATTAATTACTGCTGAAACGTAAATACATGAATATGTTTTCATGGAGATAATTTACAATTTTGGACAACTGAACACAGTTCCAGTATGTAGACCCACCATATTTACTATTTTCATTACAAAAGGAGCTTTTTATGAGTTGCATTGAATAAATCTGAAATCAAATATTTCAAAGGAACATTTTATTTAATTTGAGAACTTCTCTTTCATAATATTGTTTGAAAGTGTAATGGATTTTCGAAAAGTTATATAGTGATAGAAACATTAAATTTTTATAAATTCGCTATTTAACCGCTCCGCTACAATCGACTATATTAAATACTTTCAAGAACACATTGACAACACAGATTTAACATGTTTTATTAATCAATCTTTCATTAAGTCAAAAAAAAAAAAAAAAAAAAATGTTGGAATTTAACTTACATGGACATGGTTCAGTATTACAAGATCTAGAACAGGTTCCAATTCCTTCACATTCGGAAATATATACATCCATGGTATTCATTTGGTTTAAACATTTTCGTTGTCTTGTCTTGATACCACTGCCACATGATCTTGTACATTCTGACCATGTTGACCAGTCGTCCCAAGTTGCTTCTGTAATATTATGCAATATTAAAATAAAATTTTTCAGATTGAAATGTATTGGTGCAACACTATAGGATTCGTGTTTGTGACACGCTTAATACTAATTGGCGCACTTTCGGTGTTATGTGAACGGAGCGCATGTTAACATTTTAGATAAAAATAGAATAGAGTAATGAAACCCATAAGGCTTACATGTACAATTATAAAGTAGTTGTCTGTATAAGAGGAAGCCTCGACAAACATGTACCTATAATAGAACTTCTGATTTACGAATATGAAGTTTTTAATTGAAACGATGTAGGTTCTATGTGAATAAACCACAGAAAATCAAATGCAGTAAAAATAAACAAGTTAGAATATAAAAATAAGAAGATGTGGTATGATTGCCAGTGAGACAACTATCAACCAAAGTTCAAATAAAGTGGATGTAAGCAATTATAGGCAACCATACGGACTTCAACAATGAAAAAAAAACCTAACCGTTTAGTCAGCTATAAAAGTCCCCGACATAAAAAATATAAAGAAGTCAATTTAAAAGTTGATTTTAGAGCTCCTCTCTAATCATTACTATACCCCCACCCCCACTATGTGTATTCCTTTCATCGGCAGTTGATAAGCAATGTACGCTCCATCGTATTGAGTTTACATATCTCAGTTAAAACATTTCATCAATAGAGATGTGCTTCTTCAACAAAAACTGCTCCAATAAATGTATGCGGAAAACCGACTAAAAACGACATTGCATAATGTTGACGGTCACCATCACGAAGTGATTGACCAATACCACATGTCGATGTCTCATCTCAATTTTTACATGTTTTCGTGGTATTAAATCTTCAGATACAAGTTTAGTCGTCTGATGTGTAATTTTACAGATTGTGTTCTATTCCCGATTGTAACATATTGACAGAGAGTGGATTGGCAAGGCGGGAGACGCTCAACTTGTCGACGTTCCCGTCTCGCTCCATTTAGAGTTCATGCGATTCCCACGGTTTTTGTTTTCTTGGTTTGTCTCTTCCTATTCGATTTATGAGATTGGAACATCTACTGTCGCTTTCATTTTTGTAGTCCTCGAAAATCAGCGAAAATATAGAAAGAATAGATACACGGTCAATTTGTGTAAGTATATTTGTCCGCGACAACAATTATTGACCTTTGTTTTTCGTACTGATGACAGTGTATTATTTGCAAACTTTCTTCAAATGGACGCTTTTAAACTTATTTTCTGTGTTCTATGTATAAAATAGAATGTAGGGAGAAAATATTAAACTTGTCAAGAAATTGAAGGTATAGTAGTTATTTGGTCCAGTTTAGAAGATTCAAAACGATTTCGTCTGGTGCTGTAAAATTAAACATGTTACAATAAAAATCCCCTAATCATAAAACTGTCCATATTTTGAGTAAGGGCCGATGAATTTTTCTATCAGCATCTTGAAATTAGTTTGTCCCAAAAGAATACATTTTTAAAACTTAACCACTGCTCAAATATTGAGAAATCGCAGGTATAATTTACTTATTTGCCTATTTTGTTCTTTGTAATACACAACAAAGCATGTGTGATCTCGAGCCATATGAGTATTCGGTGAACAGAAAAGTAGTGGACGAACGACTGTGATAACGATTTATATAGAACGCTCACATAAGTAAGTTCCAAAATTTCAAGAAGTTTTCATAAGCAGATCAAAACAAAATTACGAAGACTGTTGGATTGACATTCTTGTGTTGTATCTTTGAATAATACTTACTTATACAAGTGTAAACATATTCAAAAATGGTACATCTGGAGATCGAAGTAGAACAAGATTCTCCAAAATTATGATCATTGGCAATAAATGAACAGGTTGTTTTGTTGTCACATGTAGTTTTCATATGTTTAATCACGTTATGTGAAATAAAACTAATGTATCAATCGCTGCATGATCTATTTGCTTCACATATTTCTTTATTTACCTCTGTGTGTCCGTTTGTGCAGTTCCAGTTAACAGTTGCGTACAAACATGCAGATGTCTGATCTACAAAAATTGTTTAAAAAAAGCTGTAATTTCCCTCTTTATACATTTTTAATCATAATAAATCAAGATTTGTTTATTAAATGGGAGTAATCAGGTAAAAGTGTTCTTGATAAAAAGAATGCCAATCGTAAGACTGCATTGTTGTTACTCAAATTACATTTGTGACGTATTTTGCCTGATGTGCATTTCTGGAGTAACATTCTGCAGGTCTGCTCATACGATGTAGGTCAATATTTAGCCAAAAAAGATATTTTTAACAAAAAATGATCATAAAAGAAAAAGCCAGAAACTCTTTTTTTTAAACTTGAGAAATAATCAACTTTAATTAAATCATCATTATGATTTGTGTATAATGTACAAGTTGATTACGCCATATCTGTCAGGGATTATTAATGGGTTCTTGGAACAGACTAAAAGATCAATATATCAATATTCCCTATATGATTTCTTTTAGAATTGTGAATATTAACCTTTGATTCCCCATCTTATTTGTTCCACAAAGAGTTATAAAAAATCAAATCAATAAATTAAAACTCATTACGTCATTGTTAGTGTTTACGTTACAAATGTTGTTACTTATTATAAAAATCAGAATTATATCCAATCTGCCTCTTTTAACAAAATCGAGGCAAATCTACTGCTCACTTATAGGTATATACTTGACAGACCTAGTATATTTTTCATCTGGAAAAAGAATTTCATAATTTGGCAATTATTGTGTGTGGTGTAAAGTTGAAGAATAGTATATTCAATTTCTATTTCAAATGCATTATTATTATCATTCTATATGTCGTCCATGACATGTAGGAAATATTTGCCATTAGATATTAAACAACATGCAACCAGCAAATATTGTATCAACTAGCTGCTCCAGTTGAAGGTGCTTCTGAAATCATGAAAATGTTACTACATAAAAATGTAAAGATGACATTGTGAAAAAATTGAAAACAATGCTTTTGTTTTACAATTTAGTTCTCAAGATATCATGATTGTCAACTGTAGAATGGTTCCTTCAGAACCACCTGAACAATGTTGACTCTCCAATACAATTGTTCGTGTTACATACTTGTTCATCAAACGCTTCACAAGTACATGCACTTCCTTTTTCATAAGGATAAGGATTACTGCAAGTTCTTGTGACGTTCCGGAATGCACCACCACATGTTACTGGACAGGAAGCGTATGTATTCCAATTAGACCAACCACCATTGGCTAATAAATATACTCATTCAGGAGAAAGTATCGATTGAAATATCCCATTCCAGTCCTTGTTTTTGCAATAAATTACACTGACCTAGCTATATATTGTTTGCTAAACTGCTACGTTGTGATTAACCATTTGTCTGTAGTTGACGAGTTCGGTTGAGCGATCAATGTTTTTGTGTTGATGGGTTGTTAATAATATCCTTCATTTGTTGTTATTTATACCTCATATATATTGACATCTACCTCATATCATTCCTAAAATATAAAAATTGACAATGGCGAGATCGAAACTAAGCGCGAAAGGGATGATTTCAGATTTCCAATAGTGAACTTGTAGTAATATTCCAGCAGAACTACAGATGGAGTTTATATATCTCACATTTGATACGATATTCCAGAGCTTTCGTTTCTTATCATGATTTCTTTAATAGAATGGTTGCTGCTTACCAAAGAAATATTTTCAACATATGTATGGACGCCATCACGAGTTGGTTGATCGGTATTAAACGTCTGTTTCACAGATGAAAACGGATATGTTTCAATTGTCCTAACCGCAATCTCGTCCTCTTTTCGTAAACTGTGACATCATAAAAAGAGACTTATCATCTAATGTGTACAAGGCAAGAACAGCATAACGGGTTGCACAAGTGAAGTAAGATCTGCTTACACATCCGTAGCACCTGAGATCATCCCTAGTTTTCGATTGGATTCTTGTTGCTCAGTCGATTATTTTCTATTTAGTCTATCATGGACTTGTTTGTCATTTCTAAGTATTTTGTTTTTGCCATAGGATTTTCAGTTTATCTCGATTTAGCAGTTCTTAACGCCCAACTGTATATATTTCTAATGTCAACTTTCTACAATCCCGTCCCCTTTTCCCGAATGTGACCTACCGAATTAGACTTATTACCGGGTTTGTACTAACATAAGCAACACGACGGGTGCCACATGTAGAGCAGGATCTGCTTACCCTTCCGGAGCACCTGAGATCACCCCAGTTTTTGGTGGGGTTCGTGTTGCTCAGTCTTTAGTTTTTTATGTTGTGTTTTGTGTTCTATTGTTTGTCTGTTGGTCTTTACTTTTTTAGCCATGGCGTTGTCAGTTTATTTTCGACTTATGAGTTTGAAAGTCCCTCTGGTATCTTTCGCCTCTCTTTTATATAATCCTCATCTATTTTTCAAATGTTTCAAATTTTAACTTTTTTTAAACATTGATATATTGTTGTAAGGATACTTTCGTAATGATCAACTATATTGTTTTACATACGTATGCAGTTATATTCAACTTCTAATGTTGCTCTCCCATTTACTGCACAAAAACTTCCAAAATTGCCGTTACTGACATGAAAGCTACAATCTGTTTTTCCGTTGCATATATTTCTGACATCAAATGTTTCATTATGAGTACACATTCCATTGGTATAATTAATCGATAAGATCTCCATTTGCTCATTAAACTGTTTTGAACATGTTAAATATGCCATTTCTCTCTCTGTATACATTTTAACAATCGGGTCTGGAATGCGAAAAAGGTCTAACATAAAACATTTAAAAATGATAAAAAAAACCAATTATTGATTACTAGTATCAAAAGCCTAAAATGATGAATGTAGAGCCAAATCCACATCAAGAAAACCATGCATACAATGTTTGATTTGTTTGTGTTGTAAAGCTGCTGTCTCCATGACGCACATATATCCTCATATCTTCGTCTTTAAAATAGTGTAGTCTTATATTAATGCAGTTACTGGGCAGTGAAAAACAGATTGTCATGAGTGTTTCAATTTTTTAACACAACAAAAACAAAGGCGAGATAACTTAAAATAATTCAACTTTATAAAATCATGTTAAGAACATTTACCTACTTAGTTTTGTAGCATGAGGATTTGTTCTTTTATCCAATTTGTTTTTCTTTATTTGTTTGAAAAAGTAATTATAAGAGCTATCGTCTCATATTCTATGTTTTAGTAATAATATCGTTAAGGGGACTTTGTCTTCGCACAAAAGTGTATTTTGCATGTATAAATTATTCAAAATCTGGCAATTTTGCTCAACTTGTTGCTTTCAGAATAGCACAGTGACCCATTATTGTATTATATTTAAAAACAAAACATAACATAAACTACATTAAGGCAAAATATTAGAAGTTTCTATCATTTGAATTCAGATCATAATCTACCTTAGCATACCTTAAGTTAGCTTCTTAACCGTTGAAGCCACGCATAAAACAAATATATTCGTGAAATGTGTATAATAAATTGACAGATAAAATTATTTAAACTTGATAACATCAACCTTTAAATGTAATTAACAAGATTGATAATCAATATATATTATTTGGACTTGCTTATGTTTAAATATATGTTCAAATAAAATAATAAATACGTCAAAATTGATTTCATTCACTATTTAAGGATTAAAACATATCTCAAAATAGATTCATATATTAACTTATATCTTTCCGATTTTTTAAACTGTTTGTTTTATAATGAATTTATTTATTTTCACAGAAACGTTGATTTTGTACTTTTACACATTTTATACATACTGTTTCAATTCTTATAAGGAATAATTTTACACTTACGCAAAAGATTTAAAACGAATTGCTAGACAATCATCATTTAATTATTTACGAACGTAATGGTAAACCTGGGACATCCTATATCATTCATAGAATTAACACAGCTAAAATCATTTGATATAGAGTAGAATTTGAATGAAGGACAAAGGTTGCTTGAAAAGATAGTACATATATATATATATATATATTTAATTTATACAGCATATTGTCTCTGTTGTAATGAACTTTACTTTCCGTTTTCATTTACCTGTCTCTGTAGTACTAAAACTCCCTACACTAATCTTTAGCAGCACTAGAGCGAAAAACCTTACAGCCTTCATTATAATCATTACAAATTCAAACCAGGAAGAAAAGGGATTAAACAGTAAAAGTAGTCACAGTATGTTGCATACTGCAGAATAAATGAAATGTCATGCTCATTTAAAAGAACAAAATAAAGAATATTATCTTGAGATAAATTTGCATTTGGTTTACATTAAAATATTAAACGACAATCAACAAACTTGTATGCATAAATAAACATAAATAACTATAACAATAAATACAAAAGTGTATACGTTGTCGAACAAAGCTTATTAAAACCATTCGTAATTCATAGTATCGATAAATAGATAATAGGTGTCTGACAGTTGTGAAAACTGCCAATGCTAACTGCTAAAGCGCAGACAAAATATGAAGTCATTATGTTCAGCAGTTCTTGAGTAGTTTGTGCCCATTATTTGAGTTTATAAGTAAGTTTACAAAAAAAGAATAAAGGACTACAAGGTGACAACAAATAATTGCTAAACTGCTGATTTATAAGATAAAAAAAAGCTACTGCAAATTGCAAAAATATAAATAAATAAAGTCTCTTAAATATCTTTTATTTTCACATTTTTTTCAAACTTCTTGATTATCAACTGCTGCAGTTTGAAGTTGATATATAATGCCTTAAAACTTAACATCAACTAAAAATATTGAGGATGCACAAAAATTAAGCTGTATGCTCCTGCTTTTATAAAAGAGTATATATATATCAACAGGACCAAATGCTTTTATCCTTGTAAATACTTTCAATCATGACACAGGCGTACACGTTTTCACCCTTTTTTTTATATTCTAGTCTGATAGAATGACGGGTTGGTGATTTACGTCCAGTGACAAAAGTTATGTATTGTATATTAAAACGAGAAGGTGTTAATGATATATTAATATAAATCCTGCTTTGTATTAGATCGACATGCTGAGCCGAATTTTTAAAATGATAGTTCATGATCTTTTAAGTCAACAGATAGATATAGGAAGGAACACTTGTCACTCTACTACCAGGACACATTAATCAGAACCAGAGCCAACCAGTCTTTGCTATACCCCTAACTAGCGCGTGCTTAGTGGAGAAGCATGCAGCAACTACCAATTCCAGGTTTTTGTTTAGACCCGCCCGAAGATCGAGTCGAGATCTCAATCACGAGACAACCGATGCAGTTTTCATAATATGATTTCGATAAATATGGCTGTACATGCAGGTATGTACTACACTTACTCCATTTATTATTGCCATTACTGAAAGTTTTCTTTGTATCCTCATCGCGACAAAACTAACGTTGAATTATTTATAGGATTGACCTTGTTTTCTATCTTTTCCGTCATCAAATACTATTTTCTAGTATAGTTTCTTCTTCTACTTCTACTTTTGCATGTTTATCCTCCCAATCATGGAACACCACATACATTACGTGTAATAATTTAGTACCATGCCATATCGAATTTTACGTATTCATAATTGTAGCTGTAATAACCTTATTCAACATGTTCAATGGGTATACAGCTTATAACATAGATTTAATGTCAGATTTGTTTTTAATATTAATAATGTTCTCCTTCCTAGATAATGATAATACAGTCAATTTTTAGATGTACGATATTTTTTTTTAAAAGAGGGGCGAAAGATACCAAATGGACATTCAAACTCATAAATCGAAAATAAACTGACAACGCCATGGCTAAAAAGGAAAAAGACAAACAGATAAACAATAGTACACAAAACACAACAAAGAAAACCAAAAACTAAGCAACACGAACCCCACCAAAAACTGGGGGTGATCTCAGGTGCTCCGGATGGGTAAGCAGATCCTGCTCCACATGTGGCACCCGTCATGTTGCTCATGTTAGAACAAATCCGGTAAATAGTCTAATTCGGTAGGTCACATTCGTGAAAGGGAACGGGATTGTAGTTACGACATTTGGAACATATCCGCTATCATCTGTGAAACGGATATTCCATAACGGTCAACTAACTCGTGATGGCGTCCGTAAAATTTACTAAGGGATTATTTCAACTTCAGCATTTGGAACTCTTGGTTTAATAGCTTCCTTGTGAGCAGCAACCCTCTATCAAGAAAAACATGATAGGAAATACAAGCTCGGAAATATCGTGTCAATTGGGAGATATATACTCCGTATGCAGGAGCTGCGGGAATGTTGCTACATAGAAATGGAAAGTTCACAATTGGGAAGCTGAAATCATCTCGTTGTCGTAAAGTTTTGTTTTCAACCGACCCTCATTGTCAATTTCTAGATGTAAGTCAAGAAATGAGACAGACTTGACTGTATCTGTTGTATCCTTTATCTCTAGTTCGATGGGATAGATGCGTTCAACATAGTCACCAAATTTTGAATTATTTAGTGAGAAAACATCATCTATATAACGGAAAGTAAAGTTAAAGGATACTGCCAACTTCTTTTCTTTCTTCCTAAGAAGTTCCTGTATGAAGTCAGCCTCATAAGAATAAAGGAACAAGTCGGCAAGCATTTTAAAGATGCGCATGTCCAAGATTATGGACCAATAATGTGTATTATATACTCTTTCAATTTCTGGAAAATCTCTTTACTTTGTTTTAATAATGCAGGGCAGTCATGCAAGACATGCGCCTCATACTCATCAATCAAGTTACAACATTTACAGGTCGGAGATTCTTTTTCTCCTAAATATATACTGTTAATGACTGATACAGATAAGTTCCTGTAATCAGACGCTTTTTTAAGGTACCTTGCATTGATTGATAGATTGGTGCTTAACATCATGCACTTTCAGCACTATTGTGCTATTTTGTGGCGGTCAGTTTTTATTTGTGGAGGAAGCCGGAAAGCTCGGAGAAAACCACCGACCTTCGTTAGGAAAACTGACAATCCTAGTCAATTAAGATCAGAATCGAGCGCACCTGACACGTGCGGAATTCGATCTCACGACCTCAATGTTGACAGGCTAGTGATGCAATAGTTCGACTACTAAGACCACTCAGCAACCGATGCCCCCAGTTAAATCATTTCAAAGAATGAGTCGAACTAGATTTCAATTTATGTAACCAAATTGCCTGATAAATATTTTAACAGTCGATGTCAATGAAATTTAGTAGGTAAGCTTTGTTTTAGAGCCTATCTATTGTCGATGATTATTGAGGGTAAAGATTCAATCAATGAAGACTGGAAGGATTTTGTATGTTCATAAGGATTTGTCGCTAAGAGAGTTTGTGCGTAAAAAGTAAAATAACAAAAATACCGAGCTCCAAGAAAAATTCAAATCGGAAAGTCCGATATCACATGGCAAAATCAAAAACTCAAACAGACCAAACAAATGGAAAACAATTGTCGTATTTATATTTTGTTGGTTTTCATTCGGTTCTGATATAATAAATCCTTGATTAGTTGTTTCTTTTGAGAGATACATAAATCCATTTTAATGTTGATCTATCGATGATTATTAAAGGATAGCCGTTTTGGTTTTGTCTAGGTGCAGAGTTACATGGTCCTGTTTGGTATGCCACACGGCAGAAGAGACATGTGCCATTGTTTTTGGTTCCGTTGAATCGCTACTCAGGAATGCGATATCATCTTCAAATTATGAACAGACTACATAGGGTTGTTCTAATTTTGAAACCTATATTTTTGTATTTCAAGTCCTCAAGGTGGCCATTCACGTACAGTTTGTAAAGAAAAGGTATCCCTCCTTGTCTTACTCTTTATTTGGTAAATGACTATAAACTCCTTTCCTTATTTTTCTTTGTATAATTTTAAACTTTACTGTTTAGTCCATTTTTTGGTAATATACTTTTTGCGTGGCTCGATATTAATACATCCCGCCATTGTGTTATTGTGCTATGGACTTTTTTGTATTCTTGTCTTTCATTTTTGCAAATGGTTTTTGTCTAGGGAGTGTCATATGCAATTTTGTTTTTCTTTGTTGAAACAGTTATTTGTTTTATAGCCATTAAGATTATAACACTGCTGTTCCCAAATTTTTGACATTTTTACCTATTCTGTATGTTTGTTTCGCTCACATATTGTTGTCAATATAATATATTCTATACGACTTTCGTACATTTAAGAGGCTTAGCTAGCTATCAAAACAGGTTTAATCCACGATTTTTAACATAAGGAAATGCCTATACCAAGTCAAGAATATCATGAATATGACAGTTGTTTTCCATTTCTTTGATGTGTTTGAGCTTTTGATTTTGCCATTTTATAAAGGACTTTCCGTTTTGAATTTTACTTGGAGTTTGGTATTTTTGTTATTTTACTTTTTCTGTTTGACTTTTGATGTTAATTCACAATAACAATCTTGTATTATTGACCACTATGAACTATTTGGGATACATAAATAAAGTTTGTCTAGCATTTGTAAATGGTTCAGTTTGTCAAACGCTTTTTTGCTATCTAATGTCATCAGGTATAACGGATCTTATGTAATATAATTGGTTCCAGCTTTTGCTTCATTGATGATAAATGCTGCCATTAGCATGCACAATACCTTTGCAAATCCGTATTGTAGGGTAGATTGTATGACGTAAAAAAATAATACTTAGAGTTGATAAGATGGTGCCTTTGAAGAGTTTGAAGATAATGGGTGTAACTATGTAATACCTCTGTATTATGCATGTTTGATAGATCGTTCCACTTTTCAGCCATAGAGTCAGAATAGCAGACTTAAGATTTCCAGTGACTTATGTTCTATCAGTATTTTTCCAAAGAGATTTTTAAGAAAGTTGTAACCGAATACGTGATAATAGTGTAGAAAAATCAGATAGGAGATCACGGCTTACAGAGAGCCGCAAGATACCAAAGGACATTCAAACTCATAAGTCGAATGTCATGGCAAATAACGAAAAACAAACAATAGACAAACAACAGTATACAAAAGACAATATAGAAGACTAAACACGAACCCCATCACAACCGGTGGTGATTACGTCTGACAAACGAATGCGTCTACTATACGTTTGCTGTTGGGTTGGCTCATTGATATATAACGTACAATCTCTTTTTATCTTTATTTCATTGTTTATTTGTTTTTATTTATAAGTTACTCAATTGAATAGTTAACAATTGTCGAATAAACTTGACAGCTTTACCATTGGAATAGCTATCACCGTCCTAATAGACAGCGCTTTTGTGTTGACATGGAATATCATTGATAAATTTACCGTTAATATATTGTAAAAACTGTTAGAAACACTAAGGTTTTTCTATCCCCTTGCATAGATGGCCATTGAATTATTCTGCGCAGATTTTCGGACGTTTTGGCTTTCAATGCTTTTTAATCTCGTATTTGATTTAATTTTCGAGGTGTTTCGATTCTTTGAGCGTCACTTATATGTCTTATGTAATCGAAACGCGAGTCTGATATTACCAAATGATACGCTTGGTATCTTTGATGTGTTCTTGATGGAATGTGTTTTAACAATCATGATGGTATGATATATATTATTAATTACTGTGACTGAATTCAATATTAATAGTAACTGTTATACTTTACTGAGACAACTATTCACCGAAGTTCAAATGAAGTTAATTTAAGCAATTAAAGGCAACCGTGCGGCCTTCAACAATGAGAAAAACGCATACCGTATAGTCGGCTATAAAAGGCCCCGACATAAAAAATATGAAACAATTGAGAAAACTAACGGCATAATCCATAAGAGAAAGATCAACGAGAAACAAATATGACATACATGAACCAACGACAACCACCGAACTATATGCTCCTGACATGGGACAGGCACATATTTAATGTATATATATATATATATCTAAGGAACCGGTCAAAATTTCTCAAGACATGGGATCGGTGCAAATTAGTATGGGACATGCACTTTTTTAAGCAAAATTACCATGGAACCTGAATTTGTTTTTTAAATTAGATGTGCATGGGACATTGACTTTTTTTTAATTAGGGACCGTTTACATGTATACTTGTAAAGGTCTATAACAATCTTCAATAATTTGAAAAGAAAATGATAATTTCTACCATTTACAATCATCGTTTACTGTAAACAATTATATAATTTGCATATTCAACACATGACAGTTGATCTCCAAATGAATTAAAATATGGCATATTGTAAGAACATTATATACATGACATAACGGCCCAATTTTATGAAAATCTCAGGTCATTTTAAAAAGATATAGAAACTCTCAGAGATGACTATTGGTATCTGAATTCATTCCTAACTAAACTTTTCACCTTTTATAAAGCATAGAATTTGACAGTAATAAATCTACATGAAACTAATTTTGCCATTTGTATGGACAGTATAAAAAGGAGATAGCGGTCAAGCTATATGAAAATCTCAGATGATTTGAAACAGTTCAAGAAATTTTTAAAGTCAACTACAATGTGTATGAATTTAATCCCAACTGAAAAGTATAATTTTTCTCATATTGATTAAGTTTAAAACATTTGAGAGCAAAAAATCTTAATGAAAATAAAATTTGCTACTTGTTAACAACATATTGGAAATAGCTTTCAAGTGTGGTGAAAATCCCGTTTGATTTGAAAAAGCAATGGTCATTTTCAAAGATGGACTGTCTGAATAATTCTTACACTAAGTTTATTTTCAAATTAGGATGTATTAATATACATTTCAAATTAACATAATAAAGGTAAGCAATAAGTTTTTTTCTTCACTAGTTTTCATCTTTTTACAATTTGTTATTCCAATTTCATCTGCATATCACATCCTGGGATCAATATCAGTCCCATATAAAACTAAGGAAGAGCCTATGTTTACTCCCCTGCAGCTATTCATCCCCAGAAGGAAAACAAACACAGGATGTGGTGCTATACTTAGGTTGATACTTCAAAAAGCATTTGTTGCGAGTTAATAGGAATGTCCGCGAAAAGCGGAAGTGACGTAGGTCCAGAAAATTGGTTGGCAAGAACCACTTATCGTAAAAATGGCTGACCGCACTGTCGATAAAGTTTCCAAAAATGTTATTTCCTCGTCGTATTACGATACACTGTCAAAAGAAGCTAAAGAAAGGTACCAAACA
Organism: Mytilus coruscus; assembly: GCA_017311375.1. Lineage (NCBI taxonomy): Eukaryota > Metazoa > Mollusca > Bivalvia > Mytilida > Mytilidae > Mytilus > Mytilus coruscus. The sequence goes on from CM029606.1 coordinate 10,576,363, forward strand.
AAGTTGAATTATGCCTCCGACACAAAAAAACTTCCAGATCCATATAGTTTAAGCGATAAATGGAGCACAAACCCAAGTAACTGGCCAGACCTCACCTTTGGGGATATGTACACCTATCTAATTGACACGCCGTCTATATTCACCAGAGATTCCATGAAAGCCTACAAATCTTTAGAAGCTTACAAGTTAGTTATCTTACTATTCATTCATTTAAAAATTTCCGTTAAAATATGCGTATTTTGTTTGTTTATCTCAAAAAATCGATTTGGACAGGTATGGCGTCACCCTGTTACCTAATATGGAAATGTGGATTTGTTTACCTTGTGCGAAAATCACGTGACTTCTAGCCATATATGGTAATGGAATGTGTTTACCTGTGCAGGTGTCACAATTATGAATGAAAGTTATTAATAGATATAGTAGATTGTTTTGGTTAAAAAAAATTATCTTTAAAATGTGTGGACTGATGATACAATTAAAAATTAATTTAATTAAATTGCTAATCATGAAGTTTCAGTTAATAACTATGATAAAAAAAAATATTATAAAATTATATATTCTATTTTTTTAATGTTTCTTTTTAATAGTAAGATTTATATTTCATTTTTGCAGTTATGTTATAAGTGAACATGTCCAAGTTGTTTTGTCTCATCCCATCTCAGATGACTGCCCGTTCATGGCCCTAAAGACTAAAGTGACACCATCCCAAAGAGCAAGAGACAAACCACATCAGCCATGGGTGTACCTTGACAAGATGACTGGTACAGTGTACTGTGCTCATTGTACCTGTATGGCAGGGTATTTATTTGATCATATTTTAATATTGTAAAAAAAAATGTTGAAATAAAATTTATTAACATGAATATCAATGTAATGGTGTTAAAGGCAAAAATAGCAAGATGTTGTATGAGTGCCAATGAGCCAACTGTCTGCTTAAGTTTCTAAAAAGCAGTTTATTACAAATCACTTTATACACAGCGCATAAGTAAGGTTGATAAGTCCATTGCAAAATTTAAATGTCTATTATACTTTTAGAATGTTCAGACCTACAGTAAACAGCGTCCATAAGTATTATTTAGGTCTGGTTGCTGATTCTTTGTTTAAGTGGTATACTAAAAGCTATATAATACAATTGTAATCATGGTATCCATTGCAATATTTCATTCATGTCGATGTATATCTTTATAAAAAAGACATTAATGAACAATCTTTTAAATGTGTTTCTTTTATTAATTCAGGTTAGGAGAAGTATGCAGCCATGTTGCAGCACTGTTGTTTAAAGTGGAAATAGGTGTCAAGATGGGACTAAACCAGACAAGTTCAACAAGCAAAGCTTATAAGTGGAACAGTACCTTTAGGAAAGAGGTAAGGACTTATCTATTCAAATTAAAATATCGTCCAGTGTAAGCCAAAAAGAGTGTAATTTTTGAATGATTTCATAAGCTTTCCAATTTGATATAAATTATATTCAAAACCTTATGTAGATATAGGAAGATGTGGTATGAGTGCCAATGAGACAACTTATGTGCATGTTTTCAAAAGAGCTATTGATAAAAGAAGAAATTTGGTATACACTAATGAGACAGCAACTGGTCAATACACACCACTGAACAACTTCTAATTATAAGATGCATGAAAATTAATATGATTCATGATTAATACGTGTATAATAAAATGAATGTAAATACACAAGTACAAGTGTGCTGTTTGAACAAAAGGTTCATACTTAGTATGGATATATTTTATTTTATACAATGAAGCTGTGGTTAAAAGGAAAAATGAATGTGTATTTTTTGTGTATTAATTGTTGCTTTGCTATATAAACTGTCTAATTTAAATGAATAACAGAATTAAAGAAATATTCTTATTGATTACTGTTTTGATTTTAGGTAACACCAACTACTATTACTGACATATTTGAGCAAATTAAAGGTCGTCGTGTGAAAGATGTATGTTCCGTACAAGCAACTGGATCAACACCAATGCCACCACCAGAAGTAATTGATGATTTGTATTCCTTAATACCTAATGCTGCTTTCTTCACCTCCGTCACAGCACCCTCTCAAATTCAAGAGCCTCAACCTGTTACCAAGACAGACAAATTTCCAAAGCTTCTTACAACATTCCAAAATACTGACACTGACCCTAATGATCTAGACCTCAAATGTAAATCTTTATTCGAGACATACAGTTGTTCATCTTATCAGTCAGCAAATCTTGAAGTAGCCACAAGAAATCAGTCAGTAAGCCCATTATGGTTTCAGCACAGAATGGGCCGTGTGACAGCTTCTAAAGCGCATGATGTTTTGACACGACAAGCAACAACACCATCAGCAAATCTTGTAAAGCGCATTGTTGGATACAGTTCTTACGACTTATCAGCAGTTAAGTGGGGCATTGACCACGAAGAAGAATGTCGGCAAAGTTATGCAAGACACCAGACACAACAGCACTTAAACTTTACTTGTTCACAAAGTGGCTTTCATGTTAGCAGCGAAAATCCCTTCCTTGGAGCAAGTCCAGATGGAATCACAAATTGCCAGTGTTGTGGCCGTGGCATTGTTGAGATTAAATGTCCATATAAACATAAAGACAATACAATTGAACATACTGCAGCAACTGACTCTACTTTCTGTCTTGACAAAAACTTGCACTTAAAAACTAACCACAGATATTTTACACAGATACAGTTCCAGATGTATATTTTGAAAGTAACTTACTGTGACTTTGTTGTTTATACAAAATGTAAGCCATTACCTAGTTTAGTTATTATACGCGTGCCAATAGACATTAACTTCTGCAAATCAATGATAGTGAAATGTAACAGGTTTATCCAAGACTATGTTGTGAAAGAACTAATTACCAGAGACCTTGAAAACCAACCCGCCACAACTTCAACTACAAAAGATGACAACAACAACGAGACAGAAACATGGTGCCTTTGTTCTGAACCAGAGTATGGACGCATGATCAAATGTGAGAACTTAGAATGTCCATATCAATGGTTTCACTACAAGTGCGTGAACATCAGACGTAAGCCAAGAGGAAAGTGGTTCTGCTTAAACTGTGAAAAATAGACCCTTTGACAATGACAATAAGATTAACATTATAATGAGGCTTAAATAGACATTCTTTATTTCTATATCATGTATATGAAAATGTAATCTGCATATGATTATGTACAATGCATGCATGCATGGTAGGAATAAATTACAATCATCAAATATTTTGTCTGTTTACCTATTAATGCAGTAAAAATTCTATTACTTGAGTACAAAAGGTAACTTTCACCAGAGAAAAAATCATTTGATACTGCTATCTTTGTGTTCACTTTATTTAACCAAAGAAATTACCAATTTATATTGGCATATTTTCAGTGTCTTTCTGTTTGAAATCTATCTTTATTTTATTTCAATACACTGCTGATTTTGTAAATAGAATTATTTGTACAAAACAATACAATCACCATGTAAAAATACTTGAAGTTCATCATTTGATACAAAGACTATATATACCTGTATATTGCCTAACAATGTTATTTCAACACAGTATATATATATATATATATAGTTACATTGTTGTACTTGTACATATATGCATTAAAACATTATGTTAAACTGTCTTTCATCTTTCTCTGTCAATATTTACTTTTAAGATACAAGTTTAGGATGCAAATTACAAATAGCTGAACATAGAGTCACAATACTGTCAGAATGTGGTACTAAATAAATCCCCATTTGGCTGCTGAGAATTTGAAAGTTCTTCAACTGCTCGATTGCTCTTTCTACATGGATACGCACATGATAATCCCTGGTCACCATGTTCTAGCTTGTCTAAGTAACCACTTCTTTGCGTTATAACTTTGTCAGAAGTACGCCCACCAAAAGCTTTAGACACAAATGAAATTGCACCGGTAGGAGTTATCGAAACTAAAAACTTGATGGTGTTGTTGTGTTTGTAGTTCGACCATGTTTGTGCTCTAGCAGTTAAGTGATTTGGTCTTTGTATAAACACTTCAAAGCAATCTATAATACTAACACACCTAGGGTATGACTGTCTGAACACTACTGGCATATTCTTGATAATGTTGTCTTTATCTGGCCATTGCACTAGGAAAGCTAGTTTCTGAGCTATTTTAGGTATACCTTGGTTAAATAAGTCTGAAATAGTTGTGCTAGACACCCTGAAGCGATAGGCAATGTCCTGATGCTTGATATTCAGTCTGAGTTTCATCAAAATACACAATAGAACACTTGGTGGTGACATAACTTTACAAGTTGGAAGTATAGTTGAACAGAATGTTTCTAACCACAAAAAAGTGCCCTAGTAGGAACACCAGTATAGAACTGTGTTTTACGGTTGGTCGCGATAGCTTGGTCTCCAAAAGACAGTTTGTTGATTTCTTCTTTAAGCTGAGCATTTTCTGTTTGTAGTCTGCCTAATTCTGTATACAAGTGTTCATTTTCAATGCGAAGTGAAGCTATTGTCTTGATGCATTGGTCGTGCAAACCTGTAGTTGCTGAAATTTAATGGTTAACATATAAGTGATATAAGAAGACAGAACTTTGTAGGAAGTTAAAAAAATAACCAAAAAAAAAAAAACTGCATAACAGAGAGCCATAGATATAAATAATAGCAAAAAAAATCCTATGATTATTTTCGAATTGAAATTTTATCATTTATATGGTGACTTAAAAACATTTTGAAAACAAATAAATGTATTATGCTGCATTTCAATGAAAAGTAATTGTTGAAGTAAGAAATTAAGGATATCAATAAAAGTAGCTAAATGTAGATTTCATACACAATTTAGAACTATAATATAAGAAAGCAATTACATTAAATTGAATAAAATCATGTTTTGACAATTAATGTTTTATGTAAATATAATATATTTAAGTAAAATATATACCTTTCTCTGGCGGTGGAACATTTTCAGAAAGGTCTAGAAGAACACTGGCCACCTCTTGCCTTCCCTTTTCAGCATCACGCTTCTGAAGACGGTCATGTCTAGCAGCACGCAGAGTTGCATCTGTTCTTTCATCGTAACCCATGTTGATGGAAGGAACATAGTCAGGATTGCTTTTGTCGTTGCTTTTCTGTCCTAAAATATAAAACACAGTTGTAAAAATTTATATAAATAAGTACATAATTTCCACCTAATGCATTGGCCTAAATGGCTGTTTACAACATACATGTATCCTAATATTCTTTCAAAACACTTACGAAATATTTAAATAAATACATGCAAGGTATTATTCAATACAAATCTGTTACAAAAATATGATAGTAAGGTCAGGTCACCTCACTTGTCTGTGCCTCTTGTCACATTGGTGTGCTTACATAGGTTCTTTACAATTTTGTTATAAATAATAAGAAATGTTACCTCAAAATATAAATGAAAAAAATAAGGCACTTGTAGCCTCACTTTCCCAAAACATTGACACACTTTATAAATGAAAAAAACCTACCTGATATGAAATGAAGATGGCACACACGATCATGGTCAGACGGCTCCCATGCTTTTCCGTCATGATCTCTACGCTTTATAGCAGAAATCCAAAGCTTTCTACGAGTGTCAGGCTTTTTGGGGACACGGAAAAAACTGTTAGGGTTGTCTTTATCAAATCTAGTTGTACAATTAACTACACAACACGAAACAACCATCATTAATTAATGTAATCGTGAAATGACATGTGACACCTTGTCGCATATGTAAACATCCGTTATATTGCCAACCAGTCGGAAAATCACGTGACTTGGTGACGTCATGGCGAAAATTCCTATATTGTAGTTCCTTTATATAAACATCTACTAATAAATGGTTAGAAGTCTCTTTTGAATTTCAGAGTTGTTTGATTTGTTTTTTTAAGAGGGCTGTACATATGAATGTTATTGATGTGAACAGGGAGTTTTATTTTGACACAATTGTTGAAACATTGTGTAAAATAAGGTTATGAAACACTATAGTATTTCTAACTAGAATTATTTCTTTTGTTTGAAGACTGTGAGTTTATACTGTATGAATTAACATAGGACACGAACTTTTTTTGTTGCAAAATAGAATGGGACATTATATTTTCTTTACTTTCATAACCATGGGACTTCAAGTCTTTTTATAGTTCATTTTGCTTTTGCACGGATCCAATGCTTTGAGAAATTTTGACCGGTCCATAAATTTATAACAGACGGGACGTCTTTTCTTGTAATAATGTTATTTGTTCTGTCCTTGAATGTGATGTTACGTAGGCTACTTGTCTTTTGGATGAACTTTTCGCAGATGGTTGACATGCACTTGTTTGCATTGGTGCCTCAGATTTCATTGCGCGTTATGTTTTCATAACTTCAAAATTTTAGCGCAAATATCATAATAATGTAACTTTACAAATGGTTTTCACATGCAAAACAGTGCTTTAAATAATTATACAAAATGTAATTGCAGCTTCAGGGATTTAGTAGAAAGGGGTATTACAAGCAAAATTCTAACAGAAATTTCATAATCTTTAATAATCTCTGTTATTTGCAAAAAAAGAAAAAAATGGAAAACTTACACACAAAATGACAAAACTACAGAAATGTGTGAAGGATACTTTTTATAATATAATGCAAAACTAATGAAACTATGTGGTTACACTTTGCACTTGTACGTATTCAATAATTATCTTTCTTAACTAACAACTTTTTAAATGTACACATTGCCTAGAAAGAAGTGATTTGAGAAGAGTACAAAAACTTACGAAAAAATGAAGAAAAAAAAAAGCGGCCAACATTCTTGAATATATTGTCTTTATTACATATACTTCATGTTTTCTCCAGTATTTAAAGATCCCTTAACTCCTTACATTGCTTAAATCTTAAGTTTATTAAAATTAGTATCTATAAAAAAGCCGACGTAAAAATTGAAATAATATCAAAACAAATATGAAATTATATGCTCATGAATCACCTCTACAGCTTTCAACCGTGATCAAGTACATTCAAATAAATGGTTGGGTATTTTCATAAATGATAGTATCGTGTGCAGACATTTCGACGTTGTCGTTTGGTATTTGTTGGTGTCCATTTTGTTCAAGGTCATCATATGGGTGGACTGCAGACTCACGCTGAATTGTAGATATATACCGACTATTTCTACTACTATCGTGTGATTTTTTTTTCACGTTTAGTGTCTTCTGCCGTTTCCAAAAGAAATACAAAACAACTATAATAAAAATTAGTAGCATCCCACCAATGGAACCACACACAGAAATAATTTGCAGTTTAGTACTTAGACCGGATTCTGTAATTTCTTGACAATTGTTCTTTGAACAAAAATGAACGGTTAATTTGAACACAGTGTCATCAGTTCCATCGTCACAACATATTTGAAGTTCATATTTAAATGTTAAATTATTTTTAGTATGGTTGGATACACGCAAATATACTTCTGTAAAATAAAAAAAAAGCTATATGTAACGGTAAACTTACGTGAGGCAACTAGTAATGTGTACACAAGAACACATTGTCAAGAATATAATGCATAACAAATAAAAAAGAAAACGTTCCATAAACCAAAGCCGCTATGTCTATTCATACAAAAACAACATTAAAAAATGTAAAAACGCTATTTAAAAATGAAATCGTCCAGTACATGAACTTAATTCCTTTTAAAAAAATCAAAAAGGTCCATAGAAATACTTAGCAGTTAAAACATATCTGTTTGAATTGCAGATGATTGGTTGACTGATTCTATACGTCATATGACATATTGCAATTATTCATGGACAGGAAGAAACTTAAAACCAGTTCTCAGAATATCTTAGATCGTGAGATGATGCTCGGAGGCAACAAATATAATCACAGCTAGAAAAATTGTTGTAAAGTTGTAAAAACATTCGTTAACACGACTTACTGGAAATAGCTCTTTTGTTGTTTCAATGCGCTCACATTACGTCCTATTTAAAAATCTTGCATTGCAAAATTGATGACCTTCTTAGCACGGTCAACATAGTCAAATTGGCAAGCAGAAAAGGTTTAGATTTGAAAATTCTATAAATTTAATCTTTCAGGCTTCTATTTTCATAAAGATATTCGGATAATGTGTAAAAGTTCATTACTGTCTTATAATAATCAAAATTGTTATCAATTACGCCCTATTCTATGTATACCGTATCCTTTTAAAATTCTTCTTCACAAATGATTTTTTTAGTTGCTTGTTTTATAATAATTTGTACTAAATACCATTGCCATCCATCTTTAAAATTAATTTCTGCGTCGAAGGAGATATTTTACTCAAATCACATGACACGTTATCATCTGAGGGATCTTCAACATGAAAATGTGAAAACTGGAATCGTCTTGAACCTGTTGTAGATCTATTCTCAATACATCTGGTAATTCTGTGACAACAGGTGGCTGTTAAAACAAAATCTATATTATAATTATATTGTGAAATGTTGAATAAACACATAATATTTTTGCCTAAATTGATAATTTATCAAATGGTACATCATTTTAAAAGTACAATATAATACAATTATATGTTGACAAAAATGTTGAGCCTAAATTAAATGGCTCTTTTCTTTGATAAGGTCTTCATCGCATTGTGATACGAAATTTAATTCGTTAATTATTACTCTCCATTTTTGTTCTATAAGTTGTTTGATACCATCGCATTGGGTTATCAATATATATATTATTTTATTGTGTTACAATTTATAATGGATTTTGATTTAACGATCGAAGAACGAATCATAATTCATCGTTGTTTTTTTTTTTAAAGATATTTGCAGTTATAAATACTAAGATTTTTGAATGGATTTTACTTTGTGTCTAATACTTACAGCGTTGTATGAAATTATGGTAATATTAATATTGGCCAAATTAAAACACGAGTCCTGAACCGTACAAGTAAAGTTAAGAGTTGTATTGTTTTGTCCTATTACATGTGGGAGAGTCTTCTTAACATGAACACTTCCTACAACGAATAGGAAAACATGAGATACCTTTGAATTTTCAAGTTGAAAATGTTCACTTTTAAAACGAAATGTCATAGCTAACAGATCGCATACGGTGCATATATATTGTATTTTACAGAAACCAGTATCACCTTATTGACTGACAAAAATATCAAATTGGTTGGTTTTCTCATACCCGAGATTCAATTACTATTAATGAGTCCATATGTGTAGTTTATAAGTTGCAATAATCATGGACATTGCTAACCATAGACTATTCAAACCCGTATCTACTACGTCCAAAGATGAGGAAAAACGTGATTGTTTTAAAGTAGAATTCGCCAATAAAGGTTTAAATGCTATCAATATTAGCAATATTTTCCACCAGAAATCTGTACAAAAACTATACCTGATTACTTCAAAAAACAAAGCTACACCTGTAATTTCATATACTTACACCAAGCTTATTGCATCCAATGTTTTCAACCACAAGAGTGTTTTAAAGGCCTTTAACCTCAAAGATGTGAATTCCAAACCTCCGGATTGCTCATGAGCATCGTCAAAACACAATTATAGTTTAGCTGATCATGTTATTACTGGCGACCTTGGCATCGTAGCCAATGAGCAACTTAGAGAGTTGTAAACCAAGTTACCAAAAAATAGAATTCACCAGCCCATCAAATGGAAAAAGAACTTCAGGTTACTGATGGATGCAGTTGAGGACTATGCCAGTAACATTCAGAAGCGCATTCAGAAACTACGATGTACTATAAGCACAAGGGTTTCTATCCCATTCAAGAACCCGGAGGTTGTGGATGCTTTATCCTCTTTTCATCACAAATTTGTCGTTGTTGCAGCAGGTAAAGGCTCAATAATATCTTTATATCTAAAAACCATTACATGTACTTGGAATGTCTCAAAAAAGAGCTTGGAAGAAACAGCAAAACTGGAAATCCTACATATTCTTTAACATCATTTACAACGGAAAATCTCATATCTGTCCTTTTTTCTTTTGGTATTAACAACAAAGAAAACAAAGAAAGTCTACCGTCATTATACTGGATACTAAAACTTCACAAAACTCACTATATAGAACGATACATAGTTGGATCATCAAAATGTTCGACTAAACATCTTTCTAAAGTGCTGACTACTATTATTTCTAAAGTAAGACATGGCCTTCACAAATATTGTGATGAGATATATTTAACCAGTTGTGTCAATCAGATGTGGATTCTTAAAAATTCTAAAGATCAACTGCAAATCTTAGTTCCCAATCTCTGCAATTTTGCAGCAACATTTAGACTTTTGATTTTTCTTTGCTTTACACTACTATTCCCCATGCTCAGTTAACATTTGTTTAACACCTCATTAAACAGAGCTTTTTCTATAGAAATGGGAATCGTAGATATACATCTCTTGTTTTGGGTTATAATTGTTCTTATTATAGAACCACACTGATACTATCAGAAAATACACTGAAGATGATGTTATCAAAATGCTGGACTTTTTGATCGACAATATATTTGTTGAGTTTAGAGGATTGATATTTCAGCAGACAGTCGGTATTCAAATGGGTACTAATTGTGCACCCCCTACTGGCCGATTTGTTTTTGTACTCGTATGAAGCAGAGTTTATTCAGAACCTTCTAAAAGACAAAAAGAAAAAGCACCTTGCGAAATTCTTAAATTTTACTTTCAGATATACTGATGAAGTCCTATCACTGAATAATCAATATTTCAGTCAGTACTTCAATCTCATATATCCCAGCGAACTTGAAATTAAGGATACTACTGATACTAGAAGGACTGCTTCATACCTTGATCTTTTCCTCAATATTGACACAGATGGACGACTTCACACTAAAATCAATGACAAACGGGATGATTTCAACTTCCCTATTTTCAATTTCCCATTTTGCAGCACTAACATACCCTCTGCCCCATCGTATGGTTCTACATATCTCAATTGATACGTAATGCTCGTGCATGTTCACACTATACTGACTTCATATACCGGAGTGTGCTCCTTACGCCAAAAACTGCTCCAACAGAGTTATGAGGAGGAAAGATTAAAAATGACACTCCGTAAATTTTATGGACACCATCACGAATTGGTTGATCTACATGATGTGTCTTTGTCTTAACTACATGTAACTATCGACATTTTTACCACGTCTTAGATTGTGGTTTACCATCTACGTCGCCTGATCTGCTAAGTACCAAATGTGACCTATTCCCGAATATGACTGTTTTAACGAGTGTCAATTCGCATTGCTTTACGACGTGTCTCGGTATTTATACATCCAACATTCATGTATTTAGTTATGATATTTGTCTTGTGACTTTGGTTTGATATTGTGTCATGTCTTATCGTTTGTGGTATAAATTCTGTATTTTAGGTGCATTTCACATATGTCTTATTTGTAAGTATAGTCGAGTTACTCGTGGTTTGTCTACAGTGTTTTTAGTTTATATAGTTTGTTTTCAAGTGTGTTTACTGTTTGGTCTGAATCATTATATTACAATTATTTTATTCTTATTTTCTATATATTTATGTAAAATTTAAGATAATAAATCAGCTAATTCATCTATTATAAATGATTTTAAGTTTAAAGTACTATATGCACAGGATTTTTTGTTTAAACACAGTTTTGATTTATAAGAAAAACCGACATGGTTAGAAAATACAAATGATAACAACATTACAAACACAATTCCATTTTAATATTCTTCTCAGGGTTAGACAATAAATAAAATAACAGAATTACAAACTCAATCCCAATCTAATATTCTTGTACCTGTCTACAATAAAACGAATCTATTCTCTTTTTAGGAATTTACCTGTGATAATATAAACGTCACAAAAATACGTCACTTTTTGCGGCGTTGATACATTCGTGTGACGCGCAGTTTATACTTCGTTTGTGGAATACTGCTGTACTGTCGGAAATTCATGGGAGGTGTCCGTTGTTATTCTGTGGTTTACATGTTATACTGTACTATTATATTATTATTTATGTATTTCTCTGTCCTGAGTGTTTATTCCTGTCACGTAATGTTGTCATTTTAGCGGAATTTTTAGCATTGTCATATTAGCGGGAGGTTTGGCTAGCCATTAAACCAGGTTCAACCCACCATTTTTTCTTAAAATATCTTTACCAAGTCAGGAATATAGCATATCCGTTTCTATGTATGTTGGCGTTTGTTTTTGTTGCAGTTCAGTGTTTCTGTTGTTCCGTTGTTTTCCTCTATAGTTGATGTGTTTCCCTCGATTTTAGTTTGTAACCCGGATTTGTTTTCGCTTTATCGATTTATGACTAATGAACAGCTGTATACAACTGTTGCCTTTATTAAGCACATGACCCCAGCTAAATTCAACATGTATTTCCGTATTCGAATTTAAAAAAAAAAACAGTACTCTGTTCCCAGACACTTTGATACATATAGTTTACATGGGATTTGCTCATTGTTGAAGGCCTTACGGTGATCTATAGTTGTTAATTGCTGTGTCATTTGGTCTCTTGTGGACAGTTGTCTCATTGGCAATCACACCACATCTTCTTTTTTATATATACAAGCACAATGATTAACCACTAACACAAAGATACCAAGATTTTTATAGTTCTGTGATTTTTACACAACCTATGAAACCTTGCTATTTTTATCAGTATTAAAGTTTCGCAGCTACTCAATACACAATAAGGTTGCGAAAGCATATGTCACAATTAAAACTTCCTTCAAATAATTTAACGGGTGCCACATGTGGAGCAGGATCTGCTTACCCTTCCGGAGCACCTGAGATCATTCCCAGTTTTTGGTGGGGTTCGTGTTGCTTAGTCTTTGGTTTTCTGTGTTGTGTCATCTGTACTATTATTTGTCTGTTCGTCTTTTTATTTTTGGCCATGGCCTTGTCAGTTTGTTTTCGATCTATGAGTTTGACTGTCCCTCTGGTATCTTTCGTCCCTCTTTTAATATATAATTGATGCTAAAAGATGGACCAGAAACTGCACATTTGATAAATTCATGAAATGTGATCAGTTTGAGTATTCCTATTTCATTTCATTAAATGTTGGCAACGGAAAAATTGCTAAACATATATGCAAAATGTAATGTACACCAAAATAGCATTCTGATTTTGGAACAGATCCACCTGCAAACTCGCAAAGTACTTAGTTAAATTTAAACAAAAAGGTCTGCTGTAATAGGTCATGTACGACATAATGTACCAAACATGTAAAAATCAGCAGCATACAAAGACAGAGATGAGACAACGAAACAAACTATCGTGAGTCAAAAAAAAAAAAAAAAAAAAAAAAATGAAAAATAAAAATGTTTTATATTTAGTTTTCGTTACAAGATTGATAATGTATTAGCAAACACAACACTAACGACATAGCAAAAATAGAGGGCAGTCTTCGACCAAGTAGATATTAAAATCAGATATGTAAAATACTGTAACCAATAAAAACAAACGCTATTACCAACGTTATTTTTAAAAGATCATTCTTGCCGAAACATGTGCCCCATGTTATCAGTTCTAAAAATCAAAAGAAATTGACCTGTTTTGTTATATTTTCGGGGAAAATAAAAATGTGTGCTATTTGTGACGTCATGAAAAAAGGCTTATACGTTTATGTTCAACCAAGTCAACGTTTTAACTCTGATTCATTGTAATATTAGTCATTTAATTATAATTTGAAATGTTTGCTAGAAATAGAGACCATTTTAGGGCTTTATCGAATCTACTTCTTTTCTTTCTCATTTCTAAAACTGTAGTCATTTTCTAAAACAATGAATTAAAATATTGATGCTAATATAGGGCTTAAAGACATAAAAACATTTTAATTTCTTATATAATTAGGGAATAATTGATAATTTTGAATGGTATGACATAATTAAAACTGCATCGAAAATAATTATTTTAGAAGAAACAAATATCTTGCTAAATTTTTCAGATCATAATCAGAATAGAAAAAGAAAAGAAAAGAAAAGAAAAGAGAGGATCAGGTCATGTTTTTCTAAACAAAGCAATCAAATCAAAACTCGAAATGAAAAATACATACTTAGACTAACAAAATTAAAATAAATGGTTAAACATGATAAAAAAACGTACAAAACACTTTCAATATAATTTGAACAATATTTACTCACATCAAAAGGAGAATGAGATGATTTTCAGAGAAATAATAGAGTTTTTTGCTTTTGACAACGTTAAAATTCGAAATAAAAACAAAAATGTATTGTTACATTGTAACAGTTGATGCTGAATTTAGCGCTGACTCAGCAGGTTATCTGACAGTAATTCTATTTCTTACAGAGATTCGAACCCAGTACGTGACAGGTGCGTTCAATTTCAATATGATTGACAAGGATTGCCAGTTTTTCTGCCGAAGTCAGTTGTTCTCTGCGGGTACTTTGGCTTCCTCTACCAATTAAAATAGATGATAAACGAAATGTAAAGTTGCAGGATTATTTCAACTATATGACAGGCGTCTTCATAAAAAAAAAAAGAATGACTGTACATTTGTACTTACTAAGTTTTGTATCAAGATAGAAATAATCATTGGCGTAATCAAGTTTAAAATCGTGTACAAAGTCGCCATAGTCTGGATCCGATATTTGTATCGACATCACAAATGCATCTGACATTAAGTGATCTGGGATCCTCACAGGTTCAGGTGAAATGGCAATAGTTACTGGTCTGTCTGAAAAGGAAATATAGAACAAATATGATTACTGCAATACTTCCAATCACGTACTACTTCAAATATTTAGAGGATACTTTACATTAAAATGTGGGAGGAATATACATGAGTCGTTCTCTACTAACGATATAAATGAAATAAAAAGGAAAAAAGATGTAGAGAATCAGATAACAATTTTTATACATTATTTTATTAGTTCTTTTTTTTTAGTCATTTTTTCTTTTGTTTATGTCTTTTTCCTGATTTGTTTAGTGTTGTATACGAGCTTGCTGTTTAGTGTCAGCAAAAAACCAAAACGTACATAGAAAACAAAAGACTGAACAAAACTAACTCAATTTTTTGGTAGGGTTCTTCAAGGTGTTCCGGAAGGGCAAGCAGTTCCTTCTCTACATTTTCCACCCGTCATGTTGTTCAGCCAGATACCAATCCGGTGATAAGTCTCATTCTGTGATGTTACGTACACTCGTTAAAAAGAGGACAGAATTGTGGTGACGGAAGTTAGAACATATCCGTGGTATCTTGTGACAGATATTCCGTTACAGTCAACCAACTCGTTAACTTGGATTATTGAAGTAGCCAAATTATTTTATTTTGAACAGATTTAAATTATTCGTTGCTCTCTAAATTTTCAGTCCAAATGCATCATATGTAATGGAACCGACACTATTGTAGCAATTCTCTTAAGCGATGTCAGGCTGAAACAAATTTAACTGTTGTTCTGTTTATACCTCTTCGTTTGGACGCATTGTTGTTAGCTGCGAAAAACCTTATGTGTGAACGAAGTTTATTTCAGAACACCTGTCGTGAATACATACATCTGTTTGTCATATTACAGTGTGGTTGATACAAGCATTGTTTCCTTTCTCTTTGCATTTTCCGTACAGTGTTTAACCATTACATAGGTTTCATTATCAAGTATCTAATTCTTTTTAAGTACAAATAGAAATAAGAAGATGTGGTATGAGCGCCAATGAGACAACTCTCCATCCAAGTCACAATTTATAAAAGTAAACCATTATGGTCAAAGTACGGTCTTCAACACGGAGCCTTGGCTCACACCGCACAGCAAGCTATAAAGGGCCCCAAAAATTACTGGTGTAAAACCATTCAAACGGGAAAACCAACGGTCTAATTTATATAAAAAACGAGAAACGAGAAACACGTATGAACCACATCAACAAACGACAACTACTGAACATCATATTCCTGACTTAGGACAGGTGCAAGCAATTGCAGCGGGTTTAAACGTTTTAATGGTACCAAACCTTCACCCTTATCTAAAACAATAGTGTAACATCACAACATAAATAGACACACTATAAAATATCAATTGAAATGGCTTAACTCAATCAAAAGACATATTAACACAAGTGAACATACACTGAACGAATAAATTTGATCTATAATACAATGTAAATACAAAATCAATAAAATAAGGGATGAATAATTAAAGTAACAGTATTATACCGCTGTGAAATGTTAAACAATTTCAGAAAAACAACAATAACCTTAAACAAAAATCCGCCATTTACAATAATATTATACACAGGTAAATGAAAAAAAATTTGTTGTTAGGTATACAGTTTAAAATGAGAAAGGAAATATTTTTACAAAATAAATAATTTTGATGTTCATAGTTCGAAGAAGTGAAAAATTATAGTAATACCAAACACTTATCAAAGCTGGTATATAGACCAGATATAACCCTGAATAAGTAAACATTAAATAACAAAAAAGCGTTACAAATAGTATCAACAGGTCAAATTAACAAGAAAGTACGATTTGAGAGTACTCGCAGTTACTGACAGCTAGTTCAAAGCCAAAAAACAATTAATAACAAAAAATCATGCATTTGAGACTAAAATCAACTAAAACACATCCCAGGGATTTAGTATTTTAACGTCATGAACAGTCAAAGAAGACATGACTTGTGCAATGCCAAAAATAAATGTATCGAGAGGCCGTAGGATAGTAAGGAGTTAACCTCTTAATAGATAAAAAAATATAGGTATATTTAAACATACTTTGAGTTGTTGAATAATTCAGAGCATACATTCTGTTTGACAAGTTGCTTAAAGTGTCAATATCAATAGAATCTCCCATATTGATAGGACCCTTTAGCCTCAATGACAAATGACATGGTTTTGTGGTCGGAATACAATCATAATAACCAAGGTTGTTTCCACTACCAAACCTGAAAATAAAGAAACATTAACACTTAATGTGTCATTTTAATGAATTGAAAAGCTGTTTTTTTTTTCAAATAAAGAAATCACTTAGTACATAGTTAATATCAAGTTACTCACAAAGTATGTTGGACATATAGTCAATTATTTGCATGTTCTAAGTTATGATGTTGGTAAATCAGCTTGCAAGAACGCATTATGTTTAATAGTAATGATTACTCAGATAACAGTAATCATGATAATTAGGTATACAAAAAAAGAAAAAATCTGTTTAAAACGAATGACATGTTGCACAGCAAGCTATAAACCTTTGTTAATGTAGGCTAAAGCGAAAGGACTTTGTTATCACATATAATTTAATTTTTAAATCGTTATACTGACACAAAGACATCATTTTGAAATCAGAAATTTCGATAACGAATAGAAAACAGGTCTAATTTATTAGAAATAGTTAACTTTGAGGGAAATGCTTTAACATTCATTTATTAAAGAGCCTTAAATTCGTTTGGTATATACATTTCCCGTTTTTTGTTATATATCATGTATGCAACAAAGATCAACATTTTTAAAGATAGATTGATTGATGTTTAATGCAACTTTCAGCACTATTGTGCTATTGCGTGGTGGTCGGCTTTTATTGGTTGAGGTAGCCGGAGTTCCGGGGAGAACAACCGACCTTAGGTAGGAAAACTGACAAATCTAGTCAATTAAGATTGAAATCGAGCACACCTGCCACGTCCGGGATTCAAATTCACAACCTGAGTGTTGACAGGCTAGTGATACAGTAGTAGACTAATTAGACCACTCTGCCACCGAGGCCCCTTATATATTGATAATAGCTTCTAATTGTATTTGTCTCAATAAAGAATTAACGGAGGAAAATTCTGTGTTTGCATTTATAAAAAACTTCTATAACATAATGTTTTACTCGATCTCCGAGTTCGAAAGTAAAATAAAAAGTTTATCTTATTTGCGTGGGTTAAGACTGAGGATATATATAATCATGCATATAATAAACCTCGAGACTTAATTGCTAACAAATTCGATAACCGATGAATCAATTCATGTGGTTTGTTTTTTGGTTGACTTTACATGAGATCTTTATGGCTATTCTGATGTTTTTGTTGCAGAATCCTCATCACATTGTTCAACTTTTATCGTTATTTGTCAAATCTGAAGTCGTATTTACTGTTATTACAGTATAGTCATATTTTAAAAACGCTTAAAAGCTACATGCTACTATTTTCTTTGCCACATTTACAGATAAAGTATTTAATCTTTGTATATACCTTTCTATATATTTAACAAAAATACACAAATATAATTCTGCAAACCTTTCTGATTTCAAATTGAGCAATATACTATCAATCTTTAAGTCAGCACAATCTATCGACATTGACTTCTTGAAAATAAATGTTCATGTCCAAATAAATTCGATTGACTATTTTGTTAAAATTAATTTGATAATTTAGAAAAATCGTTTAAATCACTTCAAACAGGCCATGGGAGTTTAGACAGAAAATGTTAACAAAAAAGTGAAAAATGAAACAAGAAAAATATACCTTCTGCATCTATTAGCTCATTTAGCATAAAGGGTCATGTAAAGTACTGTCTAAACTTTTCAAATTTTAATCGTCTGCAAAATCTTTTTTTGCCACTTGCAACCAAACTAGACATAAATCTTCATATTTAAATGTACATGCACTTTCTATTACAAAGTCTGATTTGTTGGGATGTGAATCTAAAATTTATGAAAGCTACAAGGGAAAGAAATTGATGCTGATTGCCTGAAATTGCGAAAAGATCTTCTGATTGGCATATTTTAAAATTAAAAATATTGTAGGAATGATCCATTAAAAGTTTTATACTACATTTGAGTTTTTTTGTAGCAAATCACCAAATTCAAGATGACAACAACCACTGGCACCATTGAACAAAGTTTAAAATAGAACTATGAAAAATACATACGCATATATTCTTCTCAGAAACTCTCATACACATTTAAATGAAATCTTGGACTTATGATACTAAGGCGATCCTATATTACTTTTTATATTTTGTTGCTTAAACAAAATGAAAAAAATTACCACTTAAAGGTGAAACACAATAAATCGTAAAAAATACATGTATACAGCTTCTGAGAAAACATCTAAAACATTAAAACCAAATCATGCACACTTATCTGTGTCCACATTTGTATTCGAAATAAAATATTTTAACATTAACTGTGATACAATGTATATTGACGGGTTGGAAATAATTGTTTAAATTAAGATTACCAAATTAAAGTTACCATACTTTAGACCAGTTTTGCTTTAATCGTTTCGTAATGTAGTTTTTTCGTGTCTTGTAGATCTCAACTCTCCAACTATACATCTCTTATTTAGTACTTTATCATCTAGCGCTACACACCGAACATCATTATTTATTATTGTTATTTCACTTTAATATAGGAATGAGTATGTTATGATGTGTTACTGTCAGGTTATTATCATGAAAAATCTCATTACAGAATTACTCATCACCATGCATTGGCTACACAATATGATGAAAGAAGGTACTTGCCATCCAATAACATCTCCCTGGCCAATAGCAATACGTTCATCATCGGACACTTTGAGCTGAGATGATTTGTGCAGATCTTGTTCTATTGAAAACAATACGAATCTATGATATAATTCTTTTCGTTTACGTTTAAAGTAATACATGGATTTCTAAATTTCATCATTTTCATAAAATGTGTGAGTCTTCCTATTAATATAAACAAGTCTAAATTGAAAACAACGTTCAAACCTATGATTGCGTTGGATAAAAACCGCAATTTTTATACGTGTGCATGCAAATCAAATTTCTTGTTAGAGGGGTCTAAATACAGCACAAACAACATTTTTCCAAAAGACCAAAAAAGTAAAAAAGTATATTTTAACAAAACGCATTTGACTAGCAGGTCGAAGAACTGATGTTCTTAAACTCTGCTGACTGCCATTGGCGATTGACAAATAAACGGATCACCAGATGTAAAAATGGATCTTATTTTTAATCTATTACCAAACAGAAAACAATAAACTAATAATATATATATATAAAAACTGATACATAAAAAGTCCTTGGTACAGAAAATATAGTTTTAAAATAAAAAACACAAAAAATCACATTATAAATCGAACATTGTTTCTGTTAGCGCTTTCACCGCATCTCCTACGGTTCATCAGACAGAATTATTATCGTTAATAGTAACGACTTGTGACGTTACCTAATAGTAACGTCTTGCGGTAGTTTGTATATATTACGGAATCATATTCACGGACCGAATTTCACTTCTTATTTAAAGTCGGCTTGTACAGTTCAATAAAATAGTGTTCCTTGGCTTCACGCGGAATTTTATCTTCGGTCCACATCTTAAAATGTTTAATATATTTTAAATTATCCATTTCCACATTTGTCAAAGTGTTCAGAACATGGAGAATTCCTAATTGACGGGTCCTTTATCTGCTGTTTGTGAACTCTCACTCTATCAATTAGTCTATTGGTTTGACCTATGTAGTTTTGATGACAAGTGGGACAGGTTGCACAATAAATACTATTTTTCGATTTACAGTTCATACTTCTATTCGGTTTAATTACTGTACTTGATTTAAGAGTTTTACTTTGTCCCACTTCTATCATTTCGCACGTTCCACATCTGGGATCACCGCATTTTTGTACTTCTGCCACCTTCTGTGTACTGAATTTTGCTCGTGTAAGAAGTTTCTTTAGATTTGGTGCTTGTTGACGGCTCCCAATAAGCTGTGCTTCATCAACTAGATCTTTCATTTTCTTTGATTGATGCAGAATAGGTAAAAACCCCCTAGCCGAATTAAAGATCTTGTGATTACGTGGATTATGTGTTATTACGAACGGAACTGATTTTTGTTTATCTTTTTTGTCATCCCTTGGTACTGTTTTTCTTAGTTCAACGATTGGAATGCTCAATGCATTTTTTATTCCATTGTCGATTAAACTGACGGGATAATTTTGTCTTTTTAGATAATTTTTCAATTCCTGTAGTCTCTTATCACATAACTCAAAATTTATAACTATTGTGCATATACGTCGGGCCAAATTGAAAGGAATATTACGTCCCACTTGTGATCAAAACTACATAGGTCAAACCAATAGACTAATTGATAGAGTGAGAGTTCACAAACAGCAGATAAAGGACCCGTCAATTAGGAATACTCCATGTTCTGAACACTTTGAAAAATGTGGAAATAGACAATTTAAAATATATCCCTTTTTTAAGATGTGGACCGAAGATAAAATTCCGCGTAAAGCCTATTTTATTGAACTGTACAAGCCGACTTCAAATAAGAAGTGAAATTCGGTCCGTGAATATGATTCCGTAATATATACAAACTACCGCAAGACGTTACTATTAGGTAACGTCACAAGTCGTTACTATTAGGTAACGTCACAAGTCGTTACTATTAGGTAACATCACACGTCGTTACTATTAACGATAACAATTCTGTCTGATGAACCGTAGGCGATGCGGTGAAAGCGCTAACAGAAACAATGTTCGATTTATAATGTAATTTTTTATGTTTTTTTATTTTTTATATATATAACAAGTACGTCTGAACCAGTGACGACTATACAACAGATTTTATCCATTGGATCACCAGCAGTGATGGTGATACAAGGCTGAAAATACATTCTGTATATATAATTCGTCTAAACAACAGCCCAACAATGTTAGATCTGTAAATTTGCGGAAGCAAATTTTTTTGTTCTTCCCTGGCCGGGATTTGAACTCATGCTACTGAGATATCGTGGCACCAAATCACCTTGCACTATGCCCGACGCGCTAGACCACTCGACCACCTACGCTCTATAATAATAAAGATTTCGGTGGCCGGGTTTTACCTTTCCTCGTCTGTTTTTATCTAGCGTCGTAACACAGTACATGATATATAAGTCATGAAGATGGAATTGTTACAGATCAGCTGAATTATCTATTGTAAATGATCCTACAAATTAATGTAAGATATAAATTAAATAAAAAGAATGTAGCTTTAACACACGAATGCGTGTTATTAAAATAGATGTTATATTTTATATATTCACGCAATATTTCCTAAACAAATTAGCTTCATCAGGCTTCATTTTATTTATACATATATATAAACGCCTAAAAAGTGTACAAAACAAAAACCATATTAAAAAAAAAAAGAAAAAATTAAATGACATTAAATGTAATTATCTATAAATATTTCGGATAACAGATATCCTTCATCAGTATGATTATGATGTAGAATGAATAATATCAATCTATTCTGATTTCAAACTATAACAATCTTTAAATATATACACAATTAACACCGAACAACGCTAGTACACTTCTAAAATTTCAAAAATGACGTAGGTTAGGTATTTACAACAGAGACTGCATAGATATGCTTCAAACAAAAATAGTTATGTGCGATATGAGCTGGTACATTTCTAAAATTTCACAGGTGAAGAAATTTAAGATATTACAACAAAGACTGCGTAGAGATACATTCCCAATGAAAACACTGACCGATTTGAGCTGATATAATACTCAAATTTCAAATTTGACAATGGTAAAGTAATAACAACAGAGGCTGCGTATTTACAAATCCCAAATAAATAGCAGTTTGATAATGATTTAACATTTTTGATTTTGACAAAGGTTAAGTAATTGAAGGTGGCTGCGTACTTATACATCTCAAATGAATAGCACCCTGCGATTTAAACCGGTATAATTCTAGAATTTCAGAGTTGACAAAGACCCTCCTCTCAGTCGACATTTGAGATCCCCTGGCCACACTAAGGCAGATCTCAATCGACTGACCATTACAATCATAGACCACAACACTGCTTGGTAATATATATATATATATATATATACTGAAATGGCGAATTTAGGGTTTCCGTAGGGAAAACCAAGACATTATCTGAATCAGAAACTGATAAAAGTAGATACTCAGCTTCATGACATGTAGAATACTTTGTGCGCGTTTGTTTGTATTCTTGGAGGCTGTTTTCAATGATTTGCGGATAAACAAAGGAAAATCTGAAGTCGCAGTTGATTTTGCAGGATGATAAAACTGTTCCCTATGAGCCGGGCAACTCAATAATATGTGCTTTCATTTTGATAAACATAGATTCTACGATATTTCTCCACTCGAGCTAGTTAAATTTTCAAATTTAAAACTCGAGGCTCACCGAACGTGTTAAGTGCTTAGAATTTAACTGTCGAAATTGTATTGCACTAGATTTGGTGGTAGAATCTGTTTCTCTAATAATTTATTGACGATATGCAAAAAAAAAAAAAATAATATTCCTTTGTTCTCATGATCTGCAAAAAGGATGTGTTCTTTCTGTGTGACGTTATAAGGCATAGTCGCCTTTTTTCATGACGTCACAATAGGAAATTCAGACAAAGGCAAGAATAATTGACGTCAAACTTGAATTTTTACCAACGAACAGGTGAGATCTAACGAAAAATTTCTCATTTAAATACAAATACTCAACAGGTCGGAAAACGAAAAAATCGGCTAAGCTTTAGAGAAACGATTATTTAATATAGCCTTATGTAGAATATAGCCATTTGTCGTGTTCTTTTAGAGGTATATCATATTGACAGCAATGAAACAGAAAAAAAAATACATTTAATAAGTAATAATGATTATTATATATAAATTTATAAATAATGAGGAGTGGTGGTATGAAATCCAATGAGACAACTATCAAGCAGGGTCCAAATAAAGTGGATATTAGCACAAATAGGTCACCGTACGTCCTCCTACAATGAGCAAATCTTATACCGTATAGCCGCTATACAAGGACCCGACATGGATAAAACGTGAAACAATACAAACGAAGCTTAGTTCATGAGAAAAAAAAAAAAAAAAAACAATATATGATAAGGAAATATGACCTATGAAAACAAACGACTGCCACTGAATTACAGGCTCCATTTACTCTGTAAATGTGGTCGTTCCGTTACCTTAATTAAATATTCATACCAGGACTAAATACAGTGTTTTAAAGTGATGCTACACACTTCAAGCTAAATGCACTGAATCACTAGCACAAGAACCAAAATAATGTTCACTTTGTTCTCTGATGTGAACACTATGGTCAATATTGACTCGTTAAAAGTACTTTTCGACAACACCCGTCTTAAATTTCATGTTATGCAATACAGAAACAAAATAAGGTTCGTTCTCTTTAAATTCCGTGTAGTACGGAAAACATAGTACGGATGATATATTTAAACACCAATCTCGAGTTGTTCTTTATGAATGAGCTTACACAGATTGTGGGTGTCAACGACGTCATTGAGTAATCGGACCTCGTTGTGACTTGTGAAAGTCGTCTATACACAATTGCAGCTTCAATTTTAGTCTTATTTTTTAACAGTTTACAATGCTTTTGAATAACAATTGTGCTGTGCAATCAACTGTTCTACAGAGCATTTAAGTTCTATACCTGAGATATGTACTTGGTTTGATCCAACAAATTTGTATTTGTGACCATCTGACTTTCTTAGGATTACAAATGTAAGACTTCCAATTTTTACAGGAATAAACTCCCACATTTTTATTCTCCCACAACAATTAACAGCAAATATCCCATTCAGAAGCAAAAAACCGGATCCTGAAAGTAATTATAATATTCAATTTAAAAAATATCTAAAATTCAAAAAAAATAATTCGAGCAAGTTTCAAAATTATCGTTGGATAGCCTTTACAAAGCGAACCTTATCGTATTAAAGCTACGAAATGTATGAATAAATAGATTATGTAAACACGAAATATATAATTCTATCGAAATATTGTGTACTGTTATTATATTTAGCTTGAAAAATAAGTGTTTTGATAAGCAGTCCTTCTGAAGAATTTAATTATTTATTTTATAACCAGATTTTAAAAAAATAATAATACCAGGTGATGTATCTTCCTTCAGGTCCGAGAAGGATTTGGATAATAAATAGTGAAAATTGTTTTCATCACAATCTACAATTAGAATGCATTTAAATAAATTTCCCTTTTTTCGGGAATCGAGAATATATATTCAATCAATAAAGAATATTTTCCGTCCCTATAGCCAACTCCTTTTAGACATTTCTAAACGTGTACAAAGTATACAACTGATTTTGCAGTTGCATTTTTGTGACATAGTGATGTTACAGTAAATAAAATTAAATAGAGACTTTATTTACCGTTAATAAAATGATGAATTGTTAAAAAGTAATACCCCAGACATAAATGACCTGCGTCCTTAGTAACAAACTATTAATGTTTCACATTTGGTCACTTTTACTGAGTGAACATTGCCTTGATATATTTATTAACTTTGAAATGCTCAATTGTATCATCCATGCATATGATATTTTTCTGTTGTTTTTTTTTTTTTTTTTTTTGCGACCGTGTTATCATCGTCGTCTGATCTGATGCTTTACCGATTGTGTCCTATTGAGTCCTATTCACGATTGCAACATTTTATCTGAGTAGGAATTTGCATTGCGAGTACGTGATTCATGTATAGAAAGAGTCGCTAACCATGTCAACGCACTCGGATTCGCTCCTTTTAGAGTTTATGCAATCACTCATTTATAGTTTGTTACACTGATTTGCATTTGCTCAGTCGATATGTGAGATTTGAACCTCGTCAAACTACTGTAACAGTTGTTTTTCTGTTTTGTACCCAATTATGGTTTTTGATAACTTTACCCGCTCTTTATTAATAAACTTTTAAAATACGTTTTAAGAGTATGATGATTTTGATGTAATTTATGAGCATTAACACCTTCTACATGATTGAGTTATGGGACTGTCTGTCAGTGTTTGCAATCTTCTCTACTTTTAGACTGTTATTTAACCTAGCTGCAGTAGTTTGATGACATAATTGTTTCACACTAAGAGTTGTTACAATAGTTTTAGGTTTATGAACCTTCCTTAATATAGTTTCAAAGCCAAAATTTAAAGAGCATTATAGATTTTACAGATGAAATCCTTCATGTTTATAAGACATTAGTCTTTAAGATATCAATATTTTTTGAATTGCGTCAAACACGAATGCTGACAAACAGTTTAATATGCATTTTGTTCATACAGTATCTACTCCAGTGTATTACGTCGCGCATGTAGGGGAATGAAATTACACTGTAAACAAACTTGGTGATAAATTTAAAGTTCAATTTAGTCGTATGGTCTAGTTCAAAAAGGCCGAAATGGATACGTATGCAGCTGACAAATGACTAAAAATCCATTAACATGAACCTGTTCTTACTAGGAGTACTGAGAGCTGATGAATCGTTTTTGCAATACAATCTATTTTAAAGCAGTACACTACATGATTAAACAAAGAAATTGGTAGCTCTGAAGGGCAAACTGCCATCGTTTCCATTAACATTAGTAGATCTCCACATAATAATTAAACTGCACTTCTATTCAATATCTATTAATATTGCCAACATCATAGACACACACACAAACAATATATTTCTTTTATTTATGTTTTGTTCTACATTTACTTCATCCCTAGAATTCAAATACAATGATTTCAAAAGTATTCCTTGTGAATGTACTTATCGATCCTACATAATCATGTGAACCAGGCATTACTAGTTAATTCGTCTTTGTTTTTAGAGGTTATATGGCCAAATATATACTTAGATTGCTATGCCATGTCGAAATTTACATGTGTTTGCTGCTCTGTTAATACTATCATAATGTGTAAGTATACTACAAAAGATAGCTGATGCCCAGTTCTCAATACACTTTACAAATAGTCGAATGAAATGGTCAACTACACGTAATACAAACAAGTTTGAAAGCTTCCCCAGAAACAGTATCAGAGGAGTTACTTTCACAGCGTGCCACTGTATTATAGTAGTGAAAAAAAATGATCCGATAAATCCCGATCTGGTTGAAATACAGATCCTTTATCCACGGTTTGCTTAAATGAATCTGAAACAACACAGTTTTACTTTCTATACACGATCCAATGAAATTTATGTCTTCTAATTTATGAAGGTATGTATCATTACGACAACACTAGATGAATCCGAAAGTCCTTTAAAACATAAAGTAAAACGGCACCCTGTCAGATCCTTGAAAGCGAAGCGCAGACATATGATCTTTCTTTTTTTCAATCAGATTGCACAATTTAACAATAATAGTCAAATAAAAGACAATATAACATGTCAACTTCAGATGATCCTGTGAAGGACAAAAGCTTTCATTATTTTATATTTGTAAAACAACCAGAATTAGCGATCTCGTTATCACATATACTCCCGCCTGCAGAAGAACTCTTTTACGATAAATACCAGGACCAAAATTCGAAATTGAACATGGCCTGTATTTTATAACATTGTGTTAAAAAAAAAAATTAATCTAAATTAACGTTGCAGAGATGATAAAATCCAAAAAAGATTTATATCATATATAAATCTGGAAAAGGAGTTAGAGCTTTGCATGATGGAGATATATTCCTTAATTTAAAATTATTTCAAAAAATTTATAACTGCAAATTTCAATTAAACAATATCAGAAGTACTGGACTGATGATACCGGCGGTGACTAACAGTTCACCAGCAGTACAGAGGAAGTAATAACATACTCAGTACCAATTTTACTGCAAAGATGCGCATTTTGATATTTATTGTATCATCAGTATACTCGAAGCCAACATTTTTGAAAATTAAAAATCTAATCTAAAACCAAAAAGGACCTTAATTATATTCGAATCTGGACAAGGAATCAGGGCTCTCGGTCATAAAACTTTACTCAGTACTCGGAGTACAAAATTTATGCTCAAAACACCAAATCCATGATTTTGATTGGTTGATTTCTGAGTCTGAGTACGAAAATCGTGCTCGAAAGTTTTATGACCGCAAGGCCAGATCTTTGCATGAGGGAGATACATTCCTTAATTTAAAATTAATTCAAAAATTGTATAACAGCAAATTTTGATCAAGGAATATCGGTATTTGTATACCAGTATAAAAGTACTGGCTACTGGTCTGATGATACCCGCGGAGACTGACAGCCCATCAGCAGACAATCGACTCAGTAGTAATATCAGATGAAACAATACCAAGTTAGAAAGCTTCTAAACAGTCTCAGAGGAGACACGTTCGCGAGGAGCCATTGCGGTACACTTGTAGAGTTATGTCAAAACCCTATAACTTCAGTCAAAATGTCAAGTCACTGGACAGTAGAATACAGATCTCATGATACAAAACAATCCTATCAAAAGATTTCAGTTAAGTTGCACTAACAAGTGCCATTGTACACAAAAATAGAATATTATCATAATCCGTGAAAATATTAGGCTGAGATACATTAACAATGACATTTCGTTTGTTATTATAATTGCTTATCATTTTAATAAATATTTCTCAATTCTAAATATTATTCAACTTTGTACATTGCTGTAGTACCTACCTTATGATGATAACGTAGATAGTTTTTTAGTTTTGTATTGAATGATGCAGAAGATGGATTGATGTTACACGTCAAAAAAATAAAAAAAAAATAGTATATCAGAGGTTATCAAATCAATACCTGAGGTGAAAAGAAAAGATTACAAACTAATTATTTATACAAACATGGACACTGAATAGTGTTGCATACTCTTGTTTCTACAGACGACCCTTCACAGTCAATCAAATAACCATCTTTTGTGTTAAACTGGTTCAAACAGTTGCGTTTTCTCACTTGTTCTCCAGAACCACATGATTTAGAACATATCGACCACTCAGTCCAAGAATCCCAGTTTGCTTCTGTAACATATGAACATGAAATATTATAAAGAAGTGGATCTTTAATCTTTTACAATAAAAGGTCATAATATAAGAATCTTGTACACATATTAGATAAATGTATTCCGACAGTCTGAACAGTACTGAACAACACTTCTCATAAATAGTTTTACTGTGTTAATTTATTTAAGCATTCAAATGATTCTGTCTGTTTTTGTAAGGATAGAGTTTATCTAAATGTTCAATTGAATGATAGGTATAAAACATAACTGTATGTATCTGTGTACATCTACAGCTAAAGACGTTTATTTTGTTATTATTAACAAGGTAACGGTAATAGAAAATGGAATATTATACCCCAATAACACTTACTTATGCATTTATATTCATATTCTAATTGAGAACATGTTTTATGTAGTTCTTTACAACTAACGTTAAAAGTAATATCGTTTGCTGTAAATGTGCAACTATTCCTTTCATCGCAATGTTGCCTCATTACTCGGAGAACGTCAAAATTCGACGTAACTCCAGGCACACCACAAGCGTTACTTGCTGTCCAGTTTGCACGTCTTATTTGTATATATCCATCTAGACATGTCCAAACAGTTTTGGTATCTCTACATACGCTTCCTTTAACTGAAATAAAAAATGATAAAATAACTTTGTATGACAATTGGCGTTACACAACAGGTACCACACAGTGCACTCATTTAGATCGTCTACGTTCACCTCCTATTTTAAGTCGAATTTTTGTTTCCCAGTCTTTATCTTACTATGTAACGTTTTAATTACGCCCGCTTGTCTATTCAATGTTTTTCTTCTATGATACTGTTGTTTGTTTTTTATTGGAGCCTTGGCCTCCCCTATCAAGAAGAATGAGATGCAAACTAGAATGGTGCTGTTGGAATTGTATTACTACAGTTTACATAACTAAATACATCTCCTTATATTCATATAGACAGATTAGGGTCAAAAGCAATATGTTGTTCAGCATTTTAAAAAGAGGGATACATTGTCGATCAAAATTAATTAAAAAAATCGATAACATTAAGAGTAATTTTATCGCAAAAAGTTATTCTCCTATGATAGATTTTTGCTAAACATCTAAGTAGTCTAAATTCTACTTAAAAAAGTACTAAAACTATCAATCATTTTTTTTTTATGCTGCTCAATAAATCATTTCGGAGCAATCAGAGGTAACATTCTTTTATAATAAGTGTTTGATTTTGTGTTTGAGCTACACAATGTGTCTTGTTTTGTTGAAAATGTCTTTATCCTTTTTTTTTCATTTCAAACGTTCAAATTGATCATGAATACGGTGACTTTTGCCTGATTTAAAACCCTAGTTCCTGTCATTATTTTTAAAAAAAATTTTTCAACCGTAAACATGCTCAGTCAATATGTCATAATTGGAAATAGATTAGACGACTATTGTGGCATCCGAGGATCTAAGACTGCCTCAAAATGTCGCTAGAGAGTTGACTCAGAGATATATCGAAATATCACGCTATTCATGATGGTGACACTAAAATTTATTTACCTCTTTATATAACTCTTTTGACGCAGTTTTGTGTAAGGAGACACCCTTGCAAATTAAATCCGTTAACCGTAAACATGAATAAACGTAACGTCAATTTAGATATATAAACGCCATGCGATGGAGCTATGGTACATTACTAATGAGAAATAGGAAGTTGCCGATTGGAAACGTTTTTCATAAATCCTAGTTTGAAGTCGTCAATCTGTGTCAATATCGAGGAAAAGATTATTAGATGAAAAAGACATTCAAGTGTCGGCAGTATCCTTAATTTCGAGTTCACTTGGATAATGTAGGATTTCATCTTAAGTGTGTTTTTTTTTTCACACAGTAAGATTTTTCATGATCATAAACCAAAATATTGTATCTACAATTCCCACCTTTAAAGAAAAAATCACTGGTTTATGAGACGATTTATTCGATCTTTTAATTGAGCTTTGAAATAGTGGTGTAAAGCGAAAACAAATCAAACGTTTTGATATTAAAGCAAAATTGTAAAGAATGTTACTGACGATTATGAATTTTAACGAATCCACGTCTGAATGACACCGCGTGTTGCATACACTTCCTCGAAATATATCAATGCAGAAAGAATGGTTGTTAGAACTGTAGATACATGTTGAACATATTGACATCACGACTCCATATCGTTATTTATAAAGATGTTTGTGAAGTTCAGATCCAGTATAAAGAAGGTAGATTTCCATCGTTCTTTGCTATGTTAATAACAGGAGGTTATATAAGAAATGACAAAGTTATGGAGTTAAGGCAATTTAAGAATTCACTTTTATTTAATTCAACATTGCTTTGAATAAAGGTTTGCATCGATTCCCTGTCTGACCCTGTCAATGAGAATTAACAGGTTATATCATAGAAAGTAGAAGAATAAGCGAGTTACTTTCGCTATGTTGACTGATGGAGACATGACGAATAATTTATTGAAACAGAGAGGAATTTATTGAGCAGCATAAAAAAAAGGATTGATAAAGCATACTAACTGTATAAATCCTTGATCTTTCTAAGGATGTGCTATTGAAGACATCAGCACAAAGATGCTGTTTATTTTATCGTGTCTGTGCACAATTATAATATTATTCTATAAGGTATAGAACCACTAATTCAGCCCGGTCAAAAAGAACATATTAAAAGTAGTACATATTTTAAACAAAATAGTTCCTACGCATAGCTGTAACGTTGTCAATAAGTAAAATATTTGAGTAATTTTGGTATCAAATGAAATCTTGAGAACTTTGGATCACTGTAGAACCCTTGTTAAAAGTTTCTCTTGAGTAATATAAAAAATATGAAATTAAGGTAGGAGGGCATATGTGACCTGAAGCTCAGATCAGAAGGAACTGTTTTTGTACTACCCAATTTCCGGGAACCAGTGTGCTCTAATATGCAATTAAAGTTATATTGATGTTTTTAGCAAAAGTCAGGATAAGGTATAGTTTTGACATTAAATGACTACCACTTTATTTAAACTTAAGACAAAATAACTATGAATGCTTGAAGTTGCAGAATTTAACATAGAAGCAAGGGGCTATGAATTAGTGGTGTTATTCCATAAGATGTCATGCTTGATTTCGAACTTTGTGGTTTTTAGATATCACGGGCTTATTTGTATCGAGATGCTGTTAAGACACCGATATGATAAAATTGATAGCCGGATTTAAAATTCTATCTGAATCACTCATCAAGGAGAATACAATGGTAACATAAATGAATATATGTATTGAAAAAAGTTTTTTTTTGCGATGCATTCAGTGTTGATTTCCCTTGATCAGTAAGCATACTTGGAAGCGTGCGTGAACTCTGAGGATATGGTCATATTTATATTCACATTTTTTTTATCAAAAGGTATCTTAAGGTGCCAATTGGTATAACCATAGATAATATGAGGTACCTATCTACTCTTATCCTAAATAAGCCAGTCAGCTTTTTGCGACTAGAATAATGCGTTCACAATTCTAAGCGTGCAATAACAGTGAGTTACTCAAAGTGTGGTATTTCTATTCTTATTATATTTTGTTAAATATCCGATGATAATGTTTCCAAAAGAAAGGTTAACCATAGTTTTGACGAGAAGGACGTATCATTTAATTTTACTTAAATAGGCTTTCTACAATTTTCATGGCAAATAAAAAATACTAATGCTTACAACAATTCATAGGAAAGTGTCCACAAAAAAACGTATGCAACACACTATTGAAACACATATGGTCACATTAATTTTGGGGACACATATCACAGATGAAAAACAACTACATAGACAATGTTTTTCTTACATAACGTAATTCAATCGAAAACGAACAATACATCGCTGAAACTTAAATATCTTCTTCAAATTATATGTTAGAACGTCAAATACACTCTGCACTTCGCCTAATGCTCTATACTTACAAAGACAAGAATTGTCGTTACATATTTGCTCATAAAAACTGGTCCCAGAACACGAGGCTCCTAAATCATTTGGGATCGGGCTTGTACAAGTGCGTGTTACATTTTGTACAGCACCACCACAGCTGACGGGACAAGATGTTGTGTTTTTCCAGTCTGACCAACCACCATTTCCTAAGTAAAAATATGAATAATTATCATTAAAGTAGTTGGCAACGCTTATAAACGAAGGTACGCATGTATGCAGTATTGCTTGTAGTGGTCTCTGATCATTTGAAAACATCCAGTCGATAACAGATTAAGCTCAAGATATTGAAAAATATAACAGAATTAATTTTTTGTATTTTAAAAAGAATCAACTCAAGCAACATGTCCTACTTATTAGTCTCAATATGTTATTAATAACTTTCCATGTTCAGGATTTTATGGTTTGCCTGTTTTCTTGTAATTTATTGGTGTATTTTTTTTCAACTGAAACCGGTTTTATCTGAACCGATAACAAAAAGTCAATTAGACATCATGAAACCAAAACGTCCAAGATCAAGAAAAAGTGGCAAAATCATTGTTGTCATAAAAACTTCAAATAAAATAAAGCTTAAAAAACATAAACCCAAAGCAAAACGGGAGTAAATTAGGTGCCACCGAGGGGAATATAGTCCCAGACCCACTAGCAGCAACCATCGTGTTCAGTGAAGAAAGTGTAGTTCTTATGATATTCATTATTTGTTTCAAAATGACTCTAATATATAATTCCAGTCATGTTTAGTTTAAATGGTTAGGTGGTATTAGAGAAACTAAACATTTTATTGTGTGATACATTAATTGACTTCAAGGCAACTGTAATAATATTTGTCATCATTTAGCACTAAATTTATATTATGGAACCATCATTATAATTTTGTATAATTTGATGTTTTATCCTTCGTTTATTGTGGGGGTGTGAGAAAATATTTCCAATCCCTGATTACTTTTCGAGGTCACATGACTGAGACGAAATGAGCTTATTATGTCCGTTTCGTCAATTTGGTCATGAAATGTCCATGGAAGACAAAACAAAGAAACTCTAAAAAACAGAGATTCGTTTTGCTTCGTTTTGTTTTGTACAAGACCAACACAAAACTTTAGTTATTTTCTTTTTATTGTAATGCGTAAAACCTATAAACCTTTTATAAATTATCAATTAAACAAGAAGAGAAAGGTCATTGTCAAGAAAAGACACTAGGCAGGGCCGATTTGTTTATAAGGCAGCATCGTATAATTTGTGTTCAGTGTACACTAAGATGGAATACGGCAGCCACACGGAAGAGAATAGTCCGAGAAAAGCGTCTTACATTTTTTCGATATGAAAAGATAAAGCCCAGTGGTTAGATAGAAGAAATATGGGATAAACATATGCCCATGGTTTATGAATTTGGTAGAATAAAGATGTCACAGATTATTTTTAAATAATGCATTTATACCCATTTTGATTCATTGAATTATCGTGTTGATGTGTTTTCCTCCGTTTTGGTTTGTGACCCGGATTTGTTTCAGTTAAATCGATGTATGACTATTGAACAGCGGTATACTACTATTGCCTTTATTTGTAACACAGAGAATGCTCGAAATAAAATAAGGCTGTTATAATTTTTCGAATTCGTTTCAATATGGATTTAGAAATTCATTATAGACAGTTTTTGGTGCGTTCAAACCACTTTTCTGGAAAAACCTTTAGATAGAACATTCAAATACAAAAACTTGAAATCCAAGGATGGATAAGTAATTGAATTCTTTAGGAGCCCATTGACCAAAACGGGGAACAAATAAGGACAGCTTAATACAGTGTATAGGAAAAGTGTTTAATGAATCATATCAGTTCTAAAACACCGATGGTGAAGCCCATTATCCCCTCGGCGACGAACAGCTCACCAGCAGCAGTATCGACCCATTTGTAGAAAATATACTGTTAGACGCTTTTCTAGATAAACGTTTGTCGGGTACGCTCAAATCAAATAAATAAAAAAATTATTGAGGTATAAATACCTGTATAAATGATATATAACATAGGTGATTAATCATGTCTACAAATTGAAGAATTTCATCTGGCATAAATGATTTTTGTTATGGAATGATGATTTTTATTATAGAAGCCGTTTAATATGTCCAAAGTCGGAGTTCATGAGAAACATATGAGAATCAATTCCATGAATGAATAAGAATCTTGACATCATCTTATCTAGTCTGCTGTTGTTTGAAACGTGATCTCTAAACTTTCATTAATTTCAAATCGTGTTGTGCTACTGCAGTCCTATTTACGTTTGCCTTACATCTTCTTTTATTCATATTCAACATGTTTTTTTTTTTCTTTCTTAAAAATAAAATACTGATTTATTTGTATAATATGATGTATATTCGAATGAACTGCTTTCAATTTGTAGCCTTTTTAAAGAATAGTAGTGAAGGTACAACTCACGTTTGCAATTGTACGTAACTCCAAGAGATGCCGTTCCGTTAGCACCACATGAACTACCAACGTTACTGTTAGTAACGTTAAACGTACATTCTGTCATCCCATTACATAGATTCCCTATACCATGTAAATCATTGTGACTGCAGGTTCCTTTTTCATATTTGATAGTGGCTATTTCCATTATTTCCTTGAGTTCAGTTGAACATTTTAAATAAGCTGTTTCAGCCTCCATATAGTTCTTAGTGAACGGATCTAAAATAATACATAATAATACCCAGTTATTACCTTAAATTTACACATACTAAGTTAAAACTTAAAATCACCTTCGCTTTTAACCAGATCTAAAGGAATATTAAAAAGAAATGTGAATCTTTTCGCTTTATTCAAAGCTGAAAATAAACTCATCATAGATACCAGGATTAAAATTTTGTACGCCGGACGCACGTTTCGTCTACAAAAGACTCATCAGTGACGTTCGAACCAAAAAATTTTTAAAAAGGCCATATAAAGTACGCAGTTGACGAGCATCGAGGACCAACATATTCTTAAAGATTTAAGAAAAAAAAAAAAAAAAAATACAGATAAGGTAGTCTATTCCTTGGGTAGAAAAAAGAATTCAAAGTTTGGTAAACAGCTGAACATTTCTTACATTAAATTCATTTTACAAATAAGTGCTATAATAATGAAGATTGAAAAATGCAAATAACGTATACAGAAGTAAAAGAAGAAGCAACAGTAAATTCGGTATACATTATCATAATTCTGGGTTTTTTTTTTTTTTTGGTCGGCATCAGGAATAACAAACATATGGAATATATGGAAAGGAACTGATTATTCAGTTTGATTCGAATTTATAATTAAAGAAAATGCTGGATATTTGGCTGATGGAAGGTTAGCCTTGCCTAAGAAACAGGAGTCGATTTCACAAAAATACTTACGACCAAGATTGATTTGATTTTGATTTGATTTTTGGTGTTTTAACGCCACTTTTAAGCACCGCTTTTGGACTATTTCGTGGCGGCCAGTTTTTATTGGTGGAGGAAGCCGGAGCGCCCGGAGAAAACCACCGACCTTCGATAGGAAAACTGACAATCCTAGTCAATTAAGATTGGAGTCGAGTGCACCCGCACGAGCGGGGTTCGAACTCACAACCTCAGTGTTGACTGGCTAGTGATTACAGTAGTAACTACTTAGACCACTCGGCCACCGAGGCCCCACGACCAAGATTGATCGTAAGTCATGAACAATTCAGTATACTTAGGATCAATCTTAGCCGTAAGTGTTTTTGTGAAACCGACTCCAGATGATTAATTAACGGACACTTTTAAAAAAGTAATAAATCATGTTAGTACCAACGGAGTGACATCTGCATAATAATAATAATGAGCTACATGTTAAAATGAAAGGCCCACAAAATAAATAATTGCATTTTGAACTTAGTAAATACTAATATTTCTTTTTCTTAATCAAAGTATTGCCATAATAAATGTTAGTCCGTATCCCTTCACTTCTTTTAAAGCTAAAAAAAAAAAAAAAAACTAAAGGTAAACAAAAGAAAAGAAACATAATGTTAAAACAGATTAAGGAAGCATGAAAAAATATTAGATTAAGCAAGCAAAACGAACAATGGAATTATTAAACAAAGAAACAAACTAACAAAAAATAACAGAAAATCAAACAAATACAGAAAAAGAGAAAAACGAGAAAAATCATAAAAAACAAACGTACCGAATTATTTGATAAACCTAACAAAGTATCCAATCAAATCAGCTTAATTTGAAGTATGCGATACTATGAATATGATTTAATATATACCTAAAAGTGCATAAAAGAAAAAAAAAGATAACGCATTTACCTATTATTTCTTTTATTATTGAGTGCTGTAGCATACACATAGCACCAAATTTTCTAGTAGCAAATGATTTAATATCTTTACGATATTTTTGTCGTTATTGAAGTTAAACGGGGCCTGGTTTTCGAAAGTATCTTATGACTAAGACATGTGTTATGATGGTTTTAGGACATGTCATAGTCGTAAGACATGTTTTCTAAAGTGTCCTAAGTTACTATATTTCTTAACTTTTATCGTAAACTTAAGGCACCTCGCGACATGACTTATGATGGTCTTATGATTATCAACTCAAATTTTAATTACTTTTCGTATATAATTTCA
The DNA here is from genome assembly GCA_017311375.1 of Mytilus coruscus. Classification (NCBI taxonomy): domain Eukaryota; kingdom Metazoa; phylum Mollusca; class Bivalvia; order Mytilida; family Mytilidae; genus Mytilus; species Mytilus coruscus. Next base: position 10,613,531 of record CM029606.1, read on the forward strand.
TGTTCATTACAATAAAAATAATAGTTGTGTTGCTCAGTCGGCTTAATTGCAAAGATATATTCTTCTCCAATTCGTCAATTAAAATTTGAATCTCCTGCGACGTAAAATTTGGACTCCTTTTTCTTACACATGATTTTGTATAATAAATATATATATATATATATATTATTTGTTTCCTTATATAGTACTTTATTTATGTATTTGCACGGGCATTTCGTTAAGCGGGTATTCGATGTACCGAATCTTAAAAGTATTCACAATTAAATAACATCTGATGTATGATAATACATGAATGCGATGTTCAAGATTTATCATATACAGACTAAATTTAAACAAATTATCAACTCAGATTTTAATTCCTTTTCATATATTATTTCATGTTTATTATAATGTAAATAGGCGTAAATAATAAGAATGGTAAATTTATTATGTTCATACTTATTATTTTTATATGTATCTTTATCATTTTTTTTTATCATAATTTAAAGTCAAAATAAAATAATATGTTCACTCATGACGACAGTCATAAGAGCATCATAGGTATGACTATCTTAGGACAGCTTTGATTTACATTCTATGACATATCACATGATAGTCATAAGACAGTCATAAATTTGTTCTAAGATATATCTTATGACATATCTTAGGATACTTTCGAAAACCAGGACCCGGATCATTATCAAAGCAGATCGATAACGTAATAGAGTTAAATTTCACCCAGTGTTTATTATTGCGTGTTGCAGTACCATAAATTATGTAAATCAACAATAAAATATCACATGGTAAATACAAATAAATATTGTTTTCCTCCTTCTCTAATCAAGGTTGAAATCTGCTTCGTTATAACAAAATGTTTAAAATATTTAGTACAATGACTGTTATTGAAATTAAGTGCAAACATTATTTGATTGTTGATTTCTTTTTAAATTCATCAATTGTTTCCTGATACACATTCCTGTTTCATTTGTAATAATTGAATAAATAAAATTTCAGCCACAGCCAAATTAGTTGTATCTTAGCTTCTTAACCACTGAAACCACGCATTAAAACAATTGTATGAATAAATTGACAGGTATGATTAGATAAATTCCAAAAGCATTTTGTATACTTATTAAACAGTCACTGCTGCAATTAATGTTTATTTGTTATTGTATATATCAAATGTTAAATGAAATTACGTAAGGATTCTTTTTTTTTTTCATTTGAAAAATAAAACTTATTTCAAAAATAGTTTTGTATGTTTTCATGAAATATCAAAAGATTTATATTGCACTAGAAGAAGTATACATGTATCAGTGTAAAACATAATCTTTCAGAATAGAATATAGGGACTAAAGTGGATAGACACAATTTACTTGATACATGATAATCTTTCTTCTATTTTCTTACAAAAGAATTACTTTTTCATACATTCAGAACAATCATCTTTTTAATATTTGTTATCACTAACCTGCGATTGCAGTACTCAGTATCAACGAAGTCCTCAAAACGATATTAAAAAGTCTTACAATCTTCATTATTGTCGTTTAGCTGAAACCCGGAAGAAAAGGTATTTATCCAGAACATATACTATGAACAATGGAATGAATGTCATTCTCATTTAAACAACATAATTAAAATTATATAATCTTTAGGTTTACCTACATTTTATTCATTCACATATACACATTAGTTTTAACGTAAATTTCTAACTTTATGTGCATAAATAAACAAACATAAAAGTAACAATGCAGACAAAAAAAAAAAAAAAAAAAAAAATGGAATGTACCCGTTGTTGTGCTATGCTCAACACCTCTCGTAATTCAAAAGTATCGGTGAACAGTAAGTAAACGTAAATCCGAAAAGCGTCTACACGTTACAATTGATCACTACAAAGCCGATGACAAAAATATAAGCCATAATGTTCTCTACTAGTTCCCAAATCTTTGAGGAAACAGTTCAAGGAAATTCACTACATGAAATTATTTAAGTATCCGAAAACAAGTTGAACATATGTAGGTTTGTCATTGATCCAAACAGTACTCATACGTTACTGCTCCGCTACTGCCAAGCTTTTAGTGTGTCGTGTGACTTTGCGAAAAATTATACGGAACAGTTGTTGGACGGAAGGACGAACAAGGTGAAAACAGTACAGACCTTAATTCATTGACTGGTTGTAAAAGTCAGTAATTTCCGGGCGATCTAAAATAATTAAAATCGTGGATTCTTTTTATATCGAAAAAAATTATATTTCGGCATATAACACGTCAATAATATTTTTCTACTCACTCTGCTCGGTAAAGTGTTTGGGTCGCACACCATCTAGTATCAAATCTTGTTTCTACATCTAAATTTGTTTGTTATTAAGTGCATACGTATACTTGCTTACATCCACGACATTTGGTCTCTTGTGTTTAGCTATCACATTGGCTATCTCACCAAATATTCTTATTTTATTTTAGAGGATAGTAACAAATTATATGTTTATTAGCTGATAAACACCTTGCCGAAGTCACATCTACATATACTTAAAAAGACATATTGTGATGTCGTTATGAAAAATCAGAACTATGTATTAAATTCTCTGTTATCTAGCACAATAGTCCTTCATCTTTTCAATATTAAGAGTTTACAAATAGTCCTTACTACAAAACATGACTTGTTCCTTGCAAATGATATATTGCATTAAAATGTAAAAAAGATGAGAATAAGCTGGCTTCTTTAATTACGGATCGTAATACTTTTCAAGGTTCAAGTTTTGTCTTATTATGAAACACACATGACCGTTTAAACTATAGTTTGATAATTATATCAAGGTCTGAACTGTGTAAGACTGCTGTAAGACCTAGTCAGAAACCATCTTCATTTAGTCTTTTAGATGTGTCAAGTACAATACCAACTATTTGGTACAATTCTGATTTAATCAGTATTAAGACATTTTACATTTTAGTAAACCTAATAATATCGATTCTCGAAACATCCATAAATATCGGATTTGTGAAAAATCTTGGTTAAAGTCAAATTAACAGCACAAGTTTCTGTAAAAAATGTGTATATTGAAACTGTAAGCCGGATGAGTCCTTTACGAAGGAATATTCACCGAATATACAATGATAATCAAGTATTGTTGGGCACCCAGGGTAAGAACGTATCCTTAAAAAAATCGAGGTGGAAAGGGAGGTCAGTAAAGCATTCGAAATTCATAAATAAGCATATAGTTTTCTTATCTTGAATTGAGCACATTTTTCAGTTGTTTTTCTTCAAATTCAAAGTAAAGTTAAGTTAAGTTACATTTAATATAGGAAATAATTTTTTCACCCCCGGCAGTGATTTTTGAACACGCGATCTCTCTGCCGTCAAATTGTTCATCTTACCGCTGGGCCACAGAAACTATAGGTAAAATCATGGATCTTATGTATGTAAGTCTACTTCTCGGGAAGAGAAGAAATAATGTGAAGAACATCATCAAAATTCTTTTTTATTCGGAAGTTATTTTGCAAATCCCATTATTGTCAAGCAAATATATGAGAAAGTAATACAGAAATGTTCGTATTTTTCATTGTTATCTAACTATTCCTTCCTTTAAGCAATATGATGTCTAACATGTTCACAATCAAGCACTAAAGAAACAAAGTTGTGTTACTGCTATTCCAACTCCGCTAATAATTATCAGAACATTTAAGTTTTTACGTCTCTTTAGCCATAGAAACTGACATAAAGAAATACGAATTTTAAGTGCGTTTTGAGTTTGTCATATTTCCGATACTCTGAATCAAAAACGTTACGTATATACAGGTGTTTTTTTTATAGTTTTAATAATATTCTTGTAAAAAAAGACGTCACAGTTAATAAATGATTTACTTTACAATATTCTGTGAAAATATTCTATTTAAAAACAGTTTTCAAAGAACATATTCTTGTCAATAAGGGTCAATTTGACACAAAACATTGAATTATAGTAGTTTCGGGCACCTCAAATCATGTTGCTGGTATGTCGAGTATAATTGGAGCCCTCAACCGCATCTGCGCGTTAAAAAATGTCAAAGATACAATACTGCATGCAAACTAGTTATCCAAAAAGTTGGCTTACCGGTCAAATTGACAGATAAGAATTGTTCAATCTAAATAAAAAGTAATTTTGTAGAAAAAAATGTTGCCTTGTTTCTTAAAACTACAATGCGTTAGTGAATGAAAGGCAATCGTTATATCACGACGAAATATTTACTTTATAAAATGTTTTATGGATTGCTCTTTTGTATTAATTCAAAGATCTTTATCTAAAATAACTGCATCAATAGTGGTATGTATCAATAGAATACAAGGAAAAGAAATATTAAAATATTAAAAAAAAAAAAAAAAAAAAAAAATATCATACAGGTTTTAACCTGTACCTTTAAAACAAAATTATAAATAAATTCATTTAAAACCCTATACAACAGCACTTTCCGTAATTGTGAACGGAAATAATGAATACAATGCAAACATTAATCGTGTAAACACCAGTAATGTTGATATTTATAGAGCCTTAGATGCAGAGAAAATTAAAAATTTTTTGATGATTTTCAAATTCCGAAATCTAGTGGCATGGTTTTATATTCTGCAAATATGCGGTAACATCAATAGATTCACGTGCTTCAACAGAGTAGGAATCTCCACGCTGTTTTATTCATTTGTTATACAATTTTACTCAGTCGTACTAAAGCTAAGAAAATGAAAGAACATATAATAATAATATACGACAGTGAATAATTATGATCTACGACAGAATAATTATATCATAGAAGCTGAGAGAAGTGTTTATCACGGTATTTTTCTATCCAAAATCCATGTATTTAGTTTTTATGCTATATTTGTTATTCTCATTGGATTTTGTCAAATGTCTTATCGTTTGTAGTTGTAAAACTTAATTTTTCTGTTCTGTTTGTGTGTTACTGTAAAGATAATTAATCACCTAGTTCATTTACAAGATTTTAGTTTGGGTCAACTAAATTTATACGATGTATTTGGTTTACAGTTTGATTTAGAAGAATAACCGACATACAGTCCCTGTAACGTAAAAGTTAACACTTTTTTCATTCGGGAATCGTACGTACAGCGTTCGGTCATCGTTCGTATAGAGTTCGGTCATCGTTCGTACATCATTCGTATAGCGTCCGTACAACGTTCGGTCAGCGTTCGTTCATCGTTCGTTCATCGTATGGTAAATGTCACCGTTTAGGGTTTTGTATATCGTATGGTTCATGGTATCGTTAAGCGTTTTATTTGTCGTATGGTACATGGTATGGTTTAGCGTTTAGCGTTTCGTTTATCGTATGGTATGTGATATCGTTTAGCGTTTCATCAATCGTATGGTATATCGTTTTGTTAAGCGTCTGATATATGTTAGGGTTTTATTTCAGAAAGTTATTTCAATTATTATTTTGAGTTAAAATAATTTAATATAAAAAGATGCGGGATAAAAAAAAACATTATTAGTTTGGATTGGATTAAATCTCCAACTAATATCATTATGGAATATATATAAACTGAAGGAAACCTTTCCTCCATCACATTTTGACTTGAATAACATGAGACCAAATACCGCGATATAAGTCTCTCTCTTTCTCTCTCTCTCCTCCACCAAATATTTCTCTGATCCAAATATTTCCTTTACACAATAAATTATATATAATGTTCTATAAATGAGGCTTTATATGAGATACACGTTTATATCTAAATGTATTTAAAAAAAAGACAAGACATCCATGGTATTTGTTCCCCTCAATGTCAGAGTCTGATATAAACCGAAAATTGCCAGGGATATATAAAAATTCGTTGAAGGCATCTATGGAACCAGCGTCGCTTGTGATTCCTGCTGTCGGTGTTAAAACTGTTATTTTGACTGTAAAAAGTGCTTAAGTCCAGGGTTGTTGTCTCTTTGACACATTCCCCATTTCCATTCTCAATTTTATGAGTAAAATACAGATTTAAAAAATAACTCTACCTTTTTTATATTTCTTTATTTTAGAGGTAAGCTTCTGGCCAAGTTTCACCTATTCTAACGCAAATCATTTGCTAGTACCTTAAATAACCAATCAATTGTATTCTAATTCTTTGTACGAATAAATGAAATATTTGTCACTGGACGTTATGCATGCTATCAATGATCAAATACAAATCTACAGTATTTATAAACATACTACAATTGTATATATGAAAGAGTTTAGATAATATAAATTTTAATTATTTTACACATATTTGAAGGATCGAAATAATCAGTTCTACAAAAGGTTGTTATTGAAAGACTTGAAATTTTACAAATATCACATGCCTCTATGAAATTTCTTATCGACGCACCAAACTTTTTCCTTTCATCGTGCATAGCTCATTTTCCGATTCACTTAAGGTTTCTAACGATCTTTTTACTTGTTCATTACATTCTAAAATTAAAATCCTACACAAATTGCAAAACCTTTTATTCTCAGGCTAGACTGCGTAAAAGATCAATACTGTTTTGTTTGTGTACACACGGTGTTTTGAAGGGTGATATCCAGTTCTGACAAACCAGTAAATTCTTCGCCCGGGGATATGCATTTGACATTATTCTTTCTTCAGTAACTTTACAATACTCAGTCGTGTCATTTCTGTATATTGTACATGTAGATAGCACGTGTGATACATGTATATACACCAGCAATACCCATTCAAGTGAATTTTTATCTTTTAGAAGAACGCCATATCGGGTAACATTAAATATACATAAACATAAAATTACAATTAAAAAAAAAGGTAATAATAAGTTCAAATGTTGCTTTATTAAATGCACCTAGATACGTATTTGTAAACTTATGTTATTACTTTATTTCAAGTATCTATTTTGTATTCTTTTTTTTTTTTTGCTTCAATTACCTTTTTATCTTATTGACTTATTCGTAAATCGAAAAACGCACAAACCTAAATAGAATCATATGGCATTGAATGATTTCTCTAACTCAAAACTAATTATAGATGCCTCTTAAATTTTATTTTTCTCGTTGGGTTGCTTGTCCATTAATTGACGATTACGCCATATTCTTTTGTTCGGTATTTGTGAAAAGCCGCTCATCGATCAATTTCAAAAGAAATCTAATACTCGTAAGTCATGAACACTGAAGTTCAACTTGCTATCAATTTTTCATATACGCACAGATAAAATAAATGAAACACTTTTAAGCTGTTTAAATCATGCAGTGAATTTTGAAAATATAGTTTTGAAAACCGGTTATTTCTGTTTAATACTTTTCTGTCCCTTTTCTTAATAATTAGGACACGTGTCACTGGTTAATTTAGAACAACACTGGTTAATATAGAACTAGTCAACCATGAATAATCCCAAACAACAAATTTTGATTGGTTTGCCATACTTGCTTATATTTTTCAATTACGTATTGTTTTCGGCTAAGACTACTACATGCATAACAGTTATAGTAGTCTCAGTTTTCGGCAATATTGTAACAATATCCTTTAGAATTTTAAATTGCTTCAGTCATTTAATATATATATATATATATTTTTTTTCATGATTAATATTTTTAGATTGATAATATAATTGCATCATTTTTAAGCATTATTTATATGACATTTTAATATTTATTTAACGTGCATACCGATTTGATTGGCAAATAACTGTTTAAACACTTGACGCCATATTAATATTATATATGAACATTTCGGAAAAATTAGGCGGATATTTAATCATCGGCTCTCAGGAAGTTTACTTGTAGGTTAAAAGAAGGAAAATATACCTCTAAGTAGTAAAACTTTAAGATTGGTATTCTTTAAATTGTATAACTTTCATATTCTGGCTTTCTCTCAATTTTCAAATTATATGGAGAATCACGTTTTAATGCCAGATCTTTTATTATTTGTTCTGTTAAATCAAAGACATGTAGTACATGTATTCTATTTTCCGGGATAAATTTATTCACAATGATAAAGAAATTAGGGATGTTGTGTATACACCTTTCTATAGGTGAACACTATATATGTTGCCCACTAGCTGTCCTTATGTGTTTTTGTTGTTTGATTGCTGTCTCGTTGTCGTTAAACCCACTATGATCTTCAACAGTTTCAGTTCCGTTTGATGTACGTTTAATTCGGTTTAAAACAAACCATATTTGATAGGGTTATTCAATATATATTTCCTTAAGACTTTGCTCAGAGGAAAGTAATATAATAGGTTTGAATATACATTTTAGTGCAAAGTTAACAGTAAAAGAAAAGTTTCACTTTTCAATTTTTAACTCCCAAAATTTTAAACTATTAATTTTGAAGACGTGTTTCATCTAAACGAAGTCTAAATGGTCACCAACTTACCAGTTTATTGTTTCCTATTTGGCACACACCTAAATATAAACCTCATTGTAAATACAATTTATTGGTCGTAGTAAATTCTATTGAGCACAAAACGAATCCATTTTTTTAAATATGAAGAAAATGATATTGTTTTTTTTTTACTTTGAAACACGGAGTTAATACTTTAAATTACATTGTGCACAAAAAATCCTTAAATCTTCCTAGGAATGAGAAACTCTATTCTTCATAGAAATGTTTGAAATAGTTTACACTGGACATTCAACAACTTACAATCAATCAACTAAAATATATCCAAGGGATTTTTATTATGCATGTACATGACGTGTATATAAATGCCGGATACCATATACATAAATTGAATAATCAATAAAATATAGTGCTGTCGAAAAGAAACATTATCATTAGGATATCAAAATAATTCAGTTTTTCTTTCAAAATGATTTGCAAACAATCCTCTTTCCAGAGAATTTTTCTGTCTGTGTTATCGCTCTGTGTGGGTTAATTATTTTAAGCATAAAGTTTATAAATCAATCTCTGAAACACATTATTATTATATATATATAGAAGTCAAAGTAAACATTAAACTTATGCATGGCGGAAGAGAAATATACGAAAACGATAGGTGCAATGTGTATGCAGCCTTGCAAATGATATTTAAAAAAAATATTTTTAATTTATAAAACTTAGGACTTTAATTTAGATATTGTTGATGGGATGTTGAAGTTTCCAGAACATAGAAAATACGCGAGAAAATCTATCAGTACACTAGTCTATCAAAATGTGCTTGGTGTCCATTTTACAATATATTGTTTAAAAATTTAGTGGTTTTTTATTCATTCTGACATCTGTGTCCCTGGATCTGAACAAGAAATTGCGAAGACGTTATGCTTATCAGTTTACCTTTAAAAAGATTTTCAACAGAATATTATATATATAGTTTTTTTTAATTTTTGTTTTTCTTTGCGAAAACAAAATGGCCCTAAAGCTAAATGTCATCGTCAGATGTATGTATAATGGAAGGCGATAAACACTTTAGAATATACACCACCTGCTGGATCTTTTTACCTGGACAGAGATCGTGTTACGTAACAAGTACGAATGTAAAATTATCGATATGGTATATTCAGTCGAATTTACACGGTATCTCTGGACTGGGGTATTTAAGATAACTTGAACTGATAATGTATGTAAATTTATTTGTGCTTTATGTAAAAAAAATAATGCATTTAACCATTTTATTTTCAAAACTTCTTTAAAATGAGTTGACTTTGAGCATATATTTATTTTCAAAACCGGAGACAAATCACTGATTTCCAATTATAAACCAAATTCATTATTATCAGCAGTGGGCAAAGTATTTGAAAAAAATGTATTTAAAAATGTATTTGATCACTTAATTAGTTACAAAAAGCGTTTTGTTTCAAGTTCATATTCGCCTTTTGAGAATACTAATGCAGGAGTTCCACAAGGCTCTGTATTAGGTTCCCTAATATTCCTTATTCATGTATATGACATAGTTGGTGATTTGATAAGTCTAACTCGATTGTGTGCTGATGAAACATCCCTTTCTTATTCAAGTAATAGTCCTTACACATTAGAGGATGTCTTAAATAGCGATTTAGAACAAGTTTCAGCATGGTCTAAGGATTGGTTTATTGATTTTAATCCTAACAAGACAATTACTATGCTATTATTCTCCTGTAATTCTTCTCCAGATGAAATTAAAATGGAACTTCAAAATCAAGTAGTAGAATTGTCTCCTGTCATAAACACTTAGGTATTACTTTTGATTCTTATTTTTTAGGGATGCCCATGTGGCACATCAATGATAAGACTGATTTAACCATTGTACTTTAGAATTGCAACAAATCTTAAATTCACTTAAATACATTAACTTGTTATCTTGTCGACTTTAAAGCCAACATACAGATAGCCGTTATATCCTGAGAAGAGACCTCGATGAAATTTGAAAGTTAAACAAATCTTAGTTTTCACGGGAACGAATATTTTGTAAAAACGTTGTAGTGATCAGATAGTCTATGACGTAATTTTAAAAATAAGACGACAAGGTCGAAAATAGTTCTAGCCGTCTTATAGCAAGAAAGTCACCTCACTCAGCTTGTGGTTATGTGTTGGTGGTGGATAGAGTCACACCGACTCACAATTGACTTTTACTCTGCGTTACAAAGCTCGTTGTCGAGATCAACACTAGGGAGATACCATTAAATTTTTACGGAGTGGGGAGGGTGGCTAGGATGAAAATGTTGTCCTGCATTTTCTTTAAATGTAATCTCAATGTAAATGTAGTCCTGCTTTTTATTTTACACTCTATTCTGTCCTGCCTTTCTTAGTTATTAATTTATTCTGACCTGTTTTACATAAAGTCATCATGCCTTTTCTTTTGGTAAGATGCCCATTCTGCCTTTTTTCTCTTAACTCCTGTCATGCCTTTTTCAATTTTCATACGTCAGACAAACTTCTTCGTGCATGTGACTTCATATTTCAAAAGGGATAAGAAATGTCTTAATTGACAAGTTCTACATTGCATTTAAAAATCCATTGAAAGAATATTGTATAATTAGAAATCATTGTCCGATGTTGGAAGTTCAGTTTCGCCATTTTCGTGCTTGTCATAAGACGATATTTCAGGGTTTCGATTGTTAAACTCGTTAAATCAAATAACGAACATATTCCATCTCAACATGAGAAAGAGTGGCTCATTTACCTCTATCAATGTTTATCGTTTATAAGATGTTGTACTTTCAATGCTATTTATAAACGCAGAGTAAAATTTTAAATGTTTGGTATACAAATTTTAAATTATTCAACTTAAAAAATATTCAGAAGACAATGGGAAATATCGAAGAATCATTATTCATTTATTATATTGTAACAATTTTTTCTTCACAAAGCTTTTTGCTGTCAATATTACAATTGAGTTATTGCTCTCTGGTGATGAGTCTTTGAGTTCTGACGAAAATGATAGTATTTTCTATCTTTCCACAAAGTATATAAAAAAGTACCAAGCGTTTTTCTCAACTTTGACAATCTTATTCTGTAGCAGATCTTACTTGAACATGATCAATTTATGCTCTCAAGGATACGATAATCGAATGATCTTTCTGATTGACTATTGTATTCTGAAACGTTTCAATGGTTTTAATTAAAAAGCAAAATTGATACTTACAATTACGTGTAGATTTATTCCGTTTTCCTATTAATCCGTAACTAGAAAAGCGACTTAATATGTATCACATCATAAACTATGAGTGTATAATTTACATTTAAACAAATTCACACACATGACTTGTCATGTACACTAACATATTTTATTTTACACAGCTCGGTGTGTTTGTATTTATTTCTTCTGAGGCGCACTCGATTAGTTATTTTAAGTGGAAAATATCCATTGATTCGATTCTTAAAATTTATAAGTAATTTATTTTTATATCTTCATGCTAAATTGTATATTTATGTATGTATTGGAGAAGACGTTACTAAGTTGAAAAACTTGTGTCTAATCCATTTGTCATTTTGAACAATAAAATATATTCAAACTAAAGAATCATGATATGAATTTAAAGAAAAGAAGAAAACCAAACACATTTTTAATTAAAATTGAAAATCCAACTGATTAAAAGTCGTATTGACCTCTAAAATTCTATCACAGAAAACAAGTACTTATAGTATCTCAAAATGTCCAAATATAGCCCGTTTTATAATCGCGCAGTGGACATAATTGTTATATTTCTATTCAGACATTCTACATTTTATCAACCGTTTCAGAACTATTTTTGAAGATTACGAATCCGTGGCTTCATTGCACATTTAACGCAAAATACATTTTCAATTTTTATTTACACTCAAACACAAATATGTGTTACATGAGGACAAATTACAAATCAAATGCAATAAATGACAGAATAGACAGGAAACTAATAACTAATAATAATAGGACGTACGCCAATTCAGGAGGGCGTGCCAAATTGTCACGAATGTCCAATCAGGTTTTCTGCTGTTCAAAGTTTGACGTGCGGTGATGTTTGAACAGTGTTGAGTGTATTTTACATTTGTCATTTAAGAGCCTTTAATATCTTACTATGCTGTATGGATTTTGCTCATTGTTGAAGGCCGTTCAGTGACCTTTGATTGGTCATTTCTACGTTATCCAGTCTCTGGTTAAATTCTCTCAGTAGACATTATCCCATCATTGATGATCAGGTGTGATTTAAAAAAGAAAACTACATTATCGTATCTCGGATATATATCTATTAAATATAATAAAGAAAACTTTAGTAAGATTGAGTACAACAAAAGCTTTGCCTTATTAAATCCGTGATGCTGTCTCCTTCAGACTATCAAACACTGTCACCCTAATTGTTAACGTGGTATTATATGTGATAACTTGCTGTAAATAATAGTAAACTGAGTATTTATTCACAGTACGCACTTCCTATTTTAGTTGTGGTGATAGAAATCTTAATATCATTGATACACAGTTGAGAAATATGGTGCAGTTATTCAAATGCAGATTTAAACCTTATTAATATTAAACCCAATCCCGCATGCAGCTGTGGTCATCCTGTTGAGGATAGTATTCACTATTTTTAAGTGCCCTTTATCAACGAAGCAAGAGAAATATTGTTTTCAACATTAGAAAGATCTACTATATTCATTTTGCTTTTATTGGCTGGCGACGGTGACCTTTCATTTCGGCAAAACAAAGACATTTTGAGTCTGTACAATCATATATCAGAAATACACTAAGATTTAGAACATTCAATTAAAATTCGAATTCCTACTTCCCAACTCTTCACTCTAGTCCAGTTTTATATATTACTCTATATTATATTATACTTTTTGTTTTTATGACAAGGCCATATTTTGTCAAAAGACAAGCACAATAACCCCAAAGCGAATTACGAGAAGTGGTTTCGTATTTCGTTATAGAAAAAAAAAATACTAACAGTTTATGTAAAATAACGACTCTCGTACGGTGTGGCGTTTATATCTTTTTAATACATTGGTGCAATTGGATGCAAAAAATAATGACCATAAAATGCCAGGTTTGCGAGATCAGACAGTAACTTAACAACTAAACAATTGAAAATCTAGGGATCGATGTGAGCATTCGTCAGCAATGAGCAATTTTCATAAATAAAACATGATTTAGTCGAATACTTTGCGAGTAAAGAAAAAGAGACTACCATAGATTTGTTATTAACCACAAATGCTTAAGGGGTACAAATCAGTATTCAGGAGTTACCTTTTTTGCATTACACCACATTACAACAGAAATTAGAAAATAGGGCTTGGAAGTATTTCTAAGACATTGTTGTTTTCCTGTTCTATGTAGCTTTCTTTCTGGCAAACACGGTGTTAGATTTTATAAATGCTGACAGGCACCGACCATTGAAAACAATCGATCTGTTTAAAATAAGAAATGAAAATAATTGTTTTTTTTTTTTTTTTTTTTTTTATGACAAATAGAAAATGACCGTTTGATTTAAAATTGTTTAAAATTATTTAGAAATAGATTTATGAAAACAATGTATTTTAATGTGAAAAGGCTAGACTTTAATTTGTGGCGTAGGGATGTGATTGAGTGGTTTTGTTTACAATTATTTCCCATTATTTCCGTAGTGAAAATCTGCAATAATTATTGTTTCATCATGTTATTTGATTTTCACATTATAACAAAACTAAGAATATGACGGATGAATTTATAGTTAGCTGTTTAATGTCCAGTGGTAACTATTAGATGTATCATTAGGAGGACATTTACAATGTTATAAATATGAACAAGGACATCCTTTGTTATGCAAACATGTGTATCACGGCACAAGCGATGACCTATAGACCGTGTGTATCATATGTATATTTAGGGTGGGTTGCTCTGAATAAAGGAGGTATAGATACAGGAAAATAAAGAAAAAAAATATATAAAATTAGAATAGAGTATAACAGGCAAAAAAAGAACAGAGGAAAATGGTATAAGAAAATTAAAGAATAGAGGAAATGGTCTAGTTTTTGCCTGACAATTGTTGATGATTGTTTAAAGTCAAGTGCATTTATAGTTAAAATAATACCCAATCGTTTGTACATTGGTATGGATTTATGTTTGGGGTTGATGAGGCACATAATGAGTAATTGTTTTATTTGAAATTTCTCGAATATTTGGGGTTTTTTTTGTCTGATTTGAAAATGAATAAAAAAAAATCTATAATCTAAAAAAAATGGTTTAATTACGACATATAGATAAAACTGCTATTCAGTCAATTTTAAAATACATGCTATAAAGAGAATACATAAATATATTTAACACTTTTGAACAAAAGGTCAACCTTAAGACTCGAATATACTTGTGTAAGAACATTAGGTAAATTCGAATTTCATCTAAAATAAATTGTTCATTTGGAAAAAATGGGATACCTTAGGCTATTTTCAAAAATGTTGACTGAATACTCTGCAGACTGTAGTTTACTCGCACATTCACCAAGTACGTATTTCTACGGCTAAAAAAATCATAATTGTATCTTTTAATTTATTTAAATTTATTTCAGTGTTTATTTTTCAAACTTTTTATGTAAATAAGGTTGGATCAACATCGAGTCAGATTAAATTATATTTTATTAAATTATTAATTAAAACTGAAACATGCATCCAATCTAAATTTTACGCATATTATAACCTATGTAAAAAGATTTAACAGAACACAATTCATGTTTTATATTTAAAAAAAAACATATACGCTAAGCGAAACTATGCACGCCAAGAAACGATGTACGCTAAACGATACGATATACGCTAAACGAAACGATGTACGCTAAACGATACGGTATACGCGAATGAAACGATGTACGCAAAACCATACGATGTACGATAAAAGGGCGCTTATGTTATCGTTTATGGTATGGTTTATGGTACATGGTTTCGTTCGTACATCATTCGTTCAGCGTCCGTACAACGTTCGTTCAGCGTTTCGTTTGCATTCGTACACCGTTCGGGAAGCGTACGTACATCGTTCGGGCATCGTCCGTACATGGTTCGGGCATCGTTCGTATTGTTAACTTTACGTTACACGGACTGTAGCTTGATAATACAATTAATTATCTAATTACTACCACAATTTTATAATAATAAGTATTGTAATTTTCATTTTATTAATAAATGTTATATCAGTATTAATAACCTAATCTTGAACTCTATCCTATTTTTGGGAAATTTATAGAAATTTAAATGTGACGTCACATTGTGCGTCGATTTCTTCGGCTAACATATAATATGTTGTTCGGCTGTGCCCCCTTTTTTATGTGCTGATTTAGGTTGTTTTACATATTCGTTTTTATTCTGTAGTTAGTCACCACATCGGTGTTAATATGTATATCTATTATATAGTCATTTTTATAAATTTACTGTTTGCAAAAGTATGAATTATTCTAGATACTAAGGATTTTCTTATCCCAGACATATAACCTTAGCCGTATTTTGCACAACTTTTTTGAACTTTTGGTCCTCAAAGTTCTTCAACTTTGTACTTGTTTTGGCTTTCGAACTTTTTTGATCTGGGCGTCACTGATGGGTCTTGTGTGGACGGAGCGCGCGTCTGGCGTATTAAATTATAAGTCTGGTACCATTTGATAGCTATTATTTGTGTGTGTCTCTGTCCTGTATGTTCTCCCATTTATTTGTATTGTAGTCCTGTCATGTAATCTTGTCATTTTAATGTTATATTTTACATTGCCATAAAAGCGGGAGGTTTGGCTAGCCACAAAACCAGGTTCAACCCACCATTTTTTTCTTGAAATGTCCTGTACCAAGTCAGGAAAATGGCCATTGTTATATTATACATGTTATAGTTCGCTTCTGTGTGTGTTGCATTTTAGTGTTGAGTTTCTGTTGTGTCGTTGTTCTCCTCTTATATCTGATGTGTTTCCCTCAGTTTTAGTTTGTAACCCGGATTTGTTTTTTTTCTCAATCGATTTATGAATTTCGAATAGCGGTATACTACTGTTGCCTTTATTTATGCGTTAATGAACTAATTTGTGATGGCAAAAAACAGAACTTGGCAAGTGATAATTTTAGTGGTACACTAACAATTTGTCACTGGTCCGTGAGCACACTAGTAAAAAGTGTGCAAGCAGATTGTTTTAGTAAATTTGGCGTAATGAAAATAAAGTTGGTGTATTGGATATAGCTGGTATGATGATGATAGATAAAAACCGAAGCAGTCATCAATTCTATTTTGAGTCTTTCATCAGCATTAATTTAAAAAAAAAAAACAAGAACTTTTTATGTTCTTTCATGAATTCTTAATTTGAAAGCTCCCTTTATGTTTCCTTTCACAGGAAACTATCCGAAGCGAAGCTTACATACTTAATGCTTCTTTTTCTTCTGCTAATTCCTCTTCTACCTCTGACCATGAACGAAATGATCCGCACCTGTTTTCAGAAACAGCAATGTGAATTTAGCTTGTGTATTGTTATGTATACTCCATTTTGTTTGTAGATTGGGATCAAATAGATGTGACTAGATGTGTTCTTGTTTTTATGTCAAAAGGAGTTTATGAAGGATGAACACGAATGGGTCATCACAAATTCTACCATTTTAAAGTGTAAACATTTCTTTGAAAAATGCTTGAGATTCCATTTCTTAAACCAGGTATTTGCTTGTTTCACCTGTTGATTTGTATGTAGAATAAACCCCAGGAATCTAATCAGACATTTGAAATATCTTAAGTATGGTTGAAATCCATACTCTTAAATGTTTCTTTTCTTGTTTTTGTGTAAAGTCGAATTGATTGATTTATAGAGCGAGTCTCAATGTATCACCCCCATCCCTAGCGGTTTTAGAATGACAATATTGAATGGTCATCCCACCAAGCTTTTTAAGAACATTCAAATATCTTGAAAATGGTTGATAACCCTGTCCCTACATCATTTATTTTCTTATTTCTAATTTCAAGACAAATTGAATGACATATAGGATAAGTGCTCTTTGTTTTCCTCTTACACTCTTTGAGAATGTTTAGATATCTTGAAATTGATTTATATACTAAAATAATCGTCTTATCTGTACACAGATTGTGTCATATTCCCGATTGTAACATTTTCGCTTAGTGTGGGTTTGCATGGCGGATAATGCATGCATAGCAGGAGACGCTTTACATCAAAATTGCTTATATGTCCTCCATACAATATTGTTTATGAGCTCTAGATCTGACCTCACGGACCATTTCAGCTATGGACTTTCTAAGTTAAGACGCTTTTTCAAATATCTATATCAGACACGTCGCCTCGCTTGCTTAGTTGGCTGTCCTATATTTATTTGTAGATAGAAGGGTATCGGGGCTGTCTGGGTATTACCAATTGATTCGTATGAAGTGATTGCTAGAACTGGTTGAGAACAAGTAAACAAAGTATAATCTTGTGCTTTTACTCAGAGAGACGTTGTATACTTTAAAGGGTCAAGCCGTATGCATATGTTTTTACTCATAAAATACTTGCAGTTCTAGTAAATTTAGATATTAGAATATAAAGATATCAATAGTTTACAACAAAGAATTGCGTTATTCATCAATTATATATTTCTTTTTGGAGAACTATTCGTTTGTCCATTCATATCGTTTATCGCATTTTCATACACATATATCTTTTAAATTCTGTCAGACAAAAAGGGTTACAATGTCATGTTTTTGACGTCTGTACACTAAATCCATTGGATGTTGGAGGTGTTCTGATTGATAGATTAGTCTTAGGTACATGATTTCTTTTATTAGTTGTTATTGGTTTTGAACTAGCTGTCAGTTACTGCGAGTACTCTCATATATGTAATTTGTGTCTTTTGTTGTTAGAAATGAATTAATACCATGCAACGTCCGATCTATGATTTTGTTAGATGTATTTCTGCTTTGTATCGATCTGATGAGTTAAGCCATTTTCAACTGTTTTTTATAGTTTTTTTTTCTTATGTTGTTGTACTGTAACACCACTGTCCCAGGATAGGGGAGGGATCACCGTTCACAAACATGTTTAACCCCGCCACAGCCTTTATGTGCCTGTTCAAAGTCAGGAGCCTGTAGTTCAGTGGTTCTCGTTGGTTCATGTCTGTCACATTTGTATTTCGTATATTGTTTTACTATACATTAAGCCGTTTTTTTTCTCAATTGAATTGTTTCAAATTTTTCATGTTTGAGTCTTTTATAGCCTACTATACGGTATGGCTTTTTCTCATTGTTGAAGGCCGTACAGTTGCCTATAGTTGTTTACATCCACTTCGTTTAAATTTTGGTGGATAGTTGTCTCATTGGCAATCATATTACATCTTCTTCTTTTTATATTTGCTGCATATAAACTCGAAGAAGAATTTTAAGTACTATTGATAATTTGTTTGAAAATATCCTTATAAAACCGTGTTTATAAATACATGAAATATAAGAGACTCCCCAAACCCGCAGACGCTCACGTGGCAAATATGCAATTTCAAAATTATGTATTTCGACCATTATTGGGGTCATTATGTTTGCTTCTTTGCTTATGGCATATCTTTTAGATTATCTTTAATTTTTTATAAGTTTCAAGGAAAAAAAATGCATAAATTAGGTGTAAATGTTCCTTCCACATGTTCCAGGACAAAAACTTCTATTTAGAGTCGTTTGACGATTTCGATCATTTTGACTTATTCTAAGATGTAATTGTCGGTCGCTCTTCGATTTGTGGGTTTGATTCTCCCTTTGGTATGCTCTGCCTCTTTTTTTTTTATCTTAGTGATCTAACCTGTTGATAGTTTCTCTCTGTTTATCTTAGTTTTCAAGATAAAGGGTTAAAGCAGGATAAAATTAGGCACAAATCGTCTTTTGAGAGCAAGTACTCTCGGCTTTGAGTGTTCAAGAAGAAGGTAAATCAAGAAAAGCGTATATGTTTGTATATGAATTTATACTTCAAGGTGTAACATTCCCTTCCACCTGCCACCCACTCCCCCAAAAAAACAAAACAAAACAAAACAAAACGAAACAACAACAAAAACAAAACAATACATGAAACAAACAAATAAATAAAAACGATTCAAAATCTATCAAACTTATAACTCAAGGCCAAATACCTCTTTTTATCTTTTTTCTATCAATTACAGTTTTCAGGATATTTGTCATCAACGCCAAAAAATGGTTAAGAATCAATAAACAAAATTGCTTTAAGGATAATTCTTATAGTTTTGGTGGACATAAACATTAGATAGATATATATTCAGCCTAAATAATGTTGACATCAGTCCAGGGGTTTTATGGGAAATGATTCTTTAAATGGTTTCGATAGCAACGACGGGGGCCAATAAATGAGCAAAGTATACTCTATATGATATGTTCCTCCTTAGTCTTTTCCTTATCATAAAAGATACAAGACATATTTGATGATAATATAACATAATGATGAATTAAATTGAATTAGAACTAGATTTCAGTAACTACGGAGTACTCTTAAACCGGCACTTCATCTTTAGTATGTTTGTTATGTGTTGTTTGTAGTTTATGTCGATAATATAAGTCAAGCCTTTTTCAATTGATTTTTATCATTTCTTTCTATGTTGAGCTGTTACACCACTGGCTAAGGTTAGGGTTAAGCGGTTTCAAACATGTTTAACCCTACCGTATTGTTTGCGTGGCAGTCCCAAGTCAGTACCCTGTAATTCAGAGGTTGGCGTTGGTCGCAGTTTATCATATTTACTTTTCGTTTTGTTTTGTACATAAATCATTCCGTTGAATTTTTCGCTTGAACATTTTGGCATATCGAGACCTTTTATTGCTTACTAAACGGTATAGGTTTTGCACATTGTTAAAGGCCACACGATGAGTTTGAACTGCTTACATCTACGTCATTTGGTCGCTGATTCATAGTTGTCTCCTAGACAATCTTGCCAGAATTCTTGCCACATCTTCTACTTTTTTAAATATGTAACTGTCTAAACTGTTCTAGAATCTTATCTACTTGTCTAAATCGTTTTATACGACTTCTTTTTTTTTATTAATCTTAAGATTAATACGACAGCAACCTATAACGAATGTAGAACAATAATCAAATCTATTCAATTGAGATCATTTTCTGAATATTTATGTACCTTGCCTGATTTTGTTTGCCTGAATATTTTTTTGTAGAATATAATATGTCCTGGATTTTAATGTTTATCTTATAATTCTGTTTCGCTAGGATAAGATTCATTTATACAGCTACAATTCAGTTACACACGTCTTCTAATACCTACATACGGAAACACTTATCTTCTGAACTTAAAAGATGCATTACAATACTTTATAATACAAATATTGAAATTAAAACAACATAGTTATAATAATAAAGGTCTTGCAAAAAGTACGTAAAAGCTAATGGATTATAGGGGCTACTTTAGCACGTCTCTATATCGTCCTGCATTTTCACTTTAAGGCTTACCGGCTACAGACATTTCAACATAAACGTTTTTTGTTGATCCACAATTTGTTCTATTTCAACATCTGGGTTCGGTTCAACAGTTTTATCTATTGTAGACATGTCAGTGTTAATTCTTCCCTCCGAATTTTCTCTCATCATACGTTTGCTTCGGCAATTCAGAATTAAAGCTAATATGAACAGAACGACAAAGAGTACACTCATAAATGCACAAACACCAATTATAACTATATGTGTTACATCAGGATCGGTTGCCATGTTTGTTTGATCGTTTTTTGTTGAACGATCATTGACAGTCAGTTTGAATATTGATTCGTCTGTACCGTCCTCACAGAAAATGTCGAGTTTATATTCTAATGATGAATTATTTGAAATTGCTGTATGGTTGGTGAAACGTAAATATGCATCTATAAAACAAGATATTTAATTGTCAACAGTTTCAATGATTAATTAAACAATTAAAAAAAACTAAATATAGAACTGATTCATTGTAAATAATCATTATGTGTAAAACTATATAAATACTCGATAAACAGGTATCTGATGCGCGATGATAGTGAAAACGTGGCACACGGTAACATATGCTACCAAAAAGCTTTCTACACAATTCATGGATACTTTGTAAATATGTTATTTATTTCTGAAAATACATTACTTAATGTTGTATCTATTTCGTCAGAACATGGCTGCATTTCCTTGCAATGTTTACAACGAAAAGCATAGTTGCTTTGAATAAGGATCAAACGACCGATTAGTAACTCCAGTCAAAAACATTTCCATAACCCATTTACCTATAGGGTCTATATTGTGTTATATAAATTGTTCATTTGCGTTTTTTTTTTTATTTCTGCATGTGTTCTATTCAACGTGTCTTTAATTTTCAACTGGTCGCCCATCATTTTGCAATGTCTATAAAATTGAGAATGGAAATGTGGAATATGTCAAAGGGACAACAACCCGACCAAAGAGCAGACAACAGCCGAAGGCCACCAATGGGTCTTCAACTGTATGTTTGTTTGTGTGTTTCCTTAATGATGCACAAAACCAATACATACCATTGTCGTCCATCTCTAAAGCAAATATGTCTTTAGAATCAGAGGTGTTTTCATACCACAAGATATATTATCATTTGAGGGGTCTTCAACGTTGAATATGTGAAATCTTGAATCATTTGAAAGTTTGTTTGGGTCTATTATCAGTTCATCTGTAAAGTCACTCACTTCATGGGGCTGCAATAATCAATATGTAAATTTTATAATTTATAAGGAAAGAAATGTTAACTTTTTTATTGTACATGCAGAGTGTAGGTTGCCCTCGAGTTATGTTTTGGTGATTGTCGTTGTAGAGCTGCTGTTTCATAGGCATACTAGTATGTAACACATTTTATTTATTCCTATTTCACAAATACGAATCATGATATCAAATAGTATACCTTTTTATTGTTATATATCAGACTTGTGTCTTTCATAGTTAAGACGATCGAAATGGAGTATGGGAGATAATTCTTACAGATGTATTTTAAGTCACTTGTATTTTAAAACCAGACAGTTATTAATTGATTTACTAAGTATAGATGAAACACATATGTTGTCAACAACTGATTACGAGGACAAGCAAATCTAAAAATAAAAAATTAGTCAAGGGTGTTTAGATTTGATTTAGCTGTTTCCTGGTGAAGGTGAACAAAGAAAAAGTACATTACATTTATATACTGTTATTTTTCATACTTGGCTAGACATAAACATAAAATTTATCCTGTAAGCTTTTTTTTTACAACGAAACAAAGGAGAAAGGTTGAACGTGTCAGAAACTCATTCTACATCCTACATACTTGAAATGCTCATCAAAAATCTTCTTAGGGAATGACTCTTGACAATATTGAAATCAAATATTTGAAGATTGGGAAAACGTGGTAAACTATTCAACCGGACTTTATTTTTCAACCGTTCGCCTGTAATTGGTTTCATCCACTTCATTTGAACTTTAGTGGATCGTAGTTTTATTGACAATCATACCACATCTCCTTGGTTTTATAAGTCATGGGTCTTTAAATACTCTTGACGACATGATCTAACCACCGGGTGCAAGCTTATGATGGTCTTGATAAGGAGTCCTTCACATCTTCATTCTTTAATACTTTAGACTATTTTTCTCTATTCTTTATTTATTTTACTTATTGTTTTCAACTTTTTATAATTCAACACCATATTATTCTTCATTTCTTATTTTTGTTGTCTATTTTTTTCTATTGTTTTTTTTCTGTCGTTATTTTACACTTATTGTCCATTATTCTCTATTCTGTTAACCCCAGCATCACTCTCAACTTAACAGATAACCTACATAAGTATTTTACTTCTTAATGGCATTATTGTCTGATCCGATTTGGAAACATAAAAATTGATATATGTCGTCTGCATATTTGGTATGATTTGTGATTTCGGGTAATAAACCAACCTTATATAAATATGGAGATGTGGTATGATTGTAAATAAACAACTATCTACCAAGGACCAAATTACGTATATGTTAGCAGCTATAGGTTACCGTATGTTATTAGTTCTTTCATCGATTTTATTTTTCGTCATGATATTTTTTTTATTCGAGCTTTTTTAATGCCCTTTGATATCTTCTCATTTTTTTATGTTATTGAATGTCATATGACTATTTGTATGATTTCGATTTTAATTCATAATAAGCTTCTTGTATATGTAGGACTCTGAACCGCGATGGTACTCTGAACCGCGATGGTCACGCTGAGGTGCGATAGTTTGACGCTGAAGTGCGTTTTTGATCACGCTGAAGTGCGATTGTGGCATTGTGACGCCATCTTGTTGATAGCTACGCCGAAAAGCGATGATGGTAACGCTGAAGTGCGATGGTCGAAACAAACTACATTTTCAATGCTTTTCATGTCAATGTAGATGTCAATTTGTATATTAGAAGCAGTTATCCGGTTTTTTAGTTGATAAGGGGTTTACAAACGTTAAATACTACGAAAGACGGGGTGGATTGGTTGATAGGGGAAAGCTAACCTTTTGTAGCGAATTTTTTTTCGATTTTACAAAAGATTCCTTTTACGTACGATGGAGCGTGACATTTTCTAAATATTTACGGGTCCGCAGACAGACTCTCCGTAATATAATATTACGGTAAACGAGGATCTCATGAGAGGAACAAAGTAAAGATAAAATGTTAATATAGAATTATGACCACATGTAGAAAATCAAAGAGGACGATTTCTTATTTACTATGCAACTGTAATTAAGGACATACATAGACAATGATGAATGTAGATTTATATACAAACTCTTAAAAAAATCTACATGTACTTCTAATAAAAATCTGAAGATTTTAAACTAGCCATCATGCGTTAGATAGACCATCGCACATCAGCGAACGGACCATCGCACATCAGCGAACGGACCATCGCACTTCGGCGTAGACCATCGCAC
>CM029606.1:10637832-11050420 GCA_017311375.1 Mytilus coruscus
TAATGTTTGTCGAGCTCGATAATCAGACAAATCTGAATAGGGAACCATTTAGGAGGAGAAAGAGACTTGTAGAGTTATTTATAATAGCTTTTTTCAACTTCGTTTTTATTCCGATTTTTATTTAATTAAGATGAAGGCGTCCATTCATCAAAACCTTGGATGAGTGAAATCATAATTAAAAAAAAAATTGTGTGGGCTTTCACTAGTGCTAGTGACCTGAAATTTGAATTAAGGAGGTTTGCTAGTCAGTTTTTTGACATTTTGTCAGATTTTCGGAATCCTCTGGTTTTATCCATCAAAGTGCCTCTAATTTTTGGCCCATTAACCCACTTTTTTCTTTTCATATTTTCATTCCATATATTTTAAAAAGGCATTTGTGAAAATCTAATAAAAATCCTTGTTATTTCTTCATTATTTTTTCAATAAAATAGTAGCCAATGTTAAATGAATGAAAAGTCTAGAGAAATTGTTTCCGCCAAATTTTCAGTGGCCTTTATCACTTAGTCGCATTGTCCCTTTATCTAGTAGCATCTCTAAGAAAGAAAACAATTAGAAAAATTATTCCTGTGTAATGTTGATTTTATTTGTCAGATACATTATTGACAAGTTCTCCAAGCACAGTATCCAGTAGTCCTATCACAACAGATTTCATACAAGGAACTACAATCCCATCAACACCCAGTAACATTGGTAGGTAACAAACAAAAAATTATCACTTAGTGTGATTATTTTTCACATATATTAACTTTACTTTACGGAACTGAAAGGATAGTATTTAAGTGCGCAAGATCGTCAAAGGATGTTTAACATGGTTATAAGTTCGTCTCTCGAGAGATGACTAAAAAATTATGTATGTGTGTACAGACAATCTTGATGGTCGAAATTACTTTGACTTGTTTCGTTAAATTATTTATATATACATTGCACATTCATTCAGCACAGCAATTGGAATGTATGCATTACGCAAAAAGACAAAATTGAGTTTATTCGGACCAAAACGAAGTATGTGATCTGTCTGCATAACACGAATTCCTTGAACAATATACTTTAGGTATGCGCCTAGCCAAACGTTTGAAAAGGAACAATAATATAATGCATTGTACGTTTTAGAATATGATAAACCTTCTAACGTAAATATGACGGAGGTGGCCTGCAATCGTAGGCCAAGTAGAATTGCATACGTTTAAGACATTCACTTTAACAGACCAATAATGACAATATAATTACAAATAGTATTAATATGAGGTTATGTATATCAATATTCTTGCTGTTCAGAAATCCGACTTGTGAATGGTTCTAGCTGCCTAGAAGGACGGGTTGAAATAAAGATAAATGGACTCTGGGGGACGATATCAACGTCTAGTTTAACACATAGAGAGGCTGGTGTCATATGTCAAAATTTGGGATTTAGGTTTG
This sequence comes from Mytilus coruscus, assembly GCA_017311375.1. Taxonomy (NCBI): domain Eukaryota; kingdom Metazoa; phylum Mollusca; class Bivalvia; order Mytilida; family Mytilidae; genus Mytilus; species Mytilus coruscus. The sequence goes on from CM029606.1 coordinate 10,639,249, forward strand.
ATGTTTCAGTTTGATCAATAAAATAGTTATTGAGATAAGATATGTAGAAATACTGGTGTCAAATGTAATAATTCCTAACAAACATCAATATGATCAAGGATAGGACAATTTATTTCATACATTAAGGAAAGATGATAACTTATCGAAAGAGAAATAAGCAACATAAAAAAGGACCAACAGACCTAAAGAATAAGACACAGAAAATTAAGATTTTAGAAACGCATATCAACAAAAAACAGGGATGAAATCAGGTACAATACTGATTCATCTATAGCTATTCTAACTAGTATGATTGTGTAACCACAAATCATTAATGTGTGGTTTTTTTTTTTTCCACACAGAGGATTTTATCATTTGTAAACAATAAGGATAAAGATATGTTTACCATACAGCAATAGGTATCTTCATGAAAACTCTTCAAATATACCAGGCTTATCATTTGGTACGCCAGACGCACGTTTTGTCTACATAGGACTCATTTGTGGCGCTCACATCAAAACAGTTGGAAGGCTAAAACAAACATGTAGTCCATTAAAACGGAAACTGTAGGACAAACAAATAGTGGTTGAGTTTTACTCATAGTAAGACATATGTCATTTGTAAACAGTTGAGCTATAGATATGTCACGTTTAGTTTAGGGATGTTGTTATCACATGAAACAACGTTGTGTTACATCAAATGATAAGACTGTGTCAAATATAGCAATTCAAGCATTTTATTTCTGCGAGAAACTTATTGTACATGTATATTTAGGACGATAACATGTATATCAGACTTGCCTTGCACAAGCCCGAGACTCTTAGCCGAGTTTTGCATTTGCTAGTTCACAAGGTGACATTCCTTATGGAAGACCATCTTATTGGCACAATTTATTATGATTCAAAAAAGTGTTTGTTGTAAGTCTTCAATCCCAATTACCTTGTAGGGATGCAGACAATACAAATTATAAAGGCTATGTATTGACTGGAAATAATAATAATAATTTTAATAATAATTTTATCTTTATTTAAAGTAACTCATGTGGATTAAATCGATTTTCAATAAGGCTCTCTACATACAATATTAACTACACGAATAAAACATAATAAATCTACCAATATACAGATATAAACAATAAATATATATATATAAATATGTAACAAAAATAATATATCTAAAACAGTTTACACTCTGTTAATATTTGAGTATTTGAATGCAGATACAGGTTTTGATTTCTTAATTTCACTGGATAGTGAATTTCACACTTTTGAACCAAGAAAAACTTGATTTGTATGTTTCTGTATTTGATTGAGGAACAATAAAATTATCTGATGATGAAAGTCGAGTATAATATGATTGTGAACTATTTGTAGGCACAATTAGATTTGATAAATAGTTTGGTGCCAGTTATGTTTTAATTTATACATTATTAATGACTTGTGGTAAAGTATTCTCTTAGTAATAGGTATAATTCCAAAATTCCCTTAATAGTTTAATAGATGGTTTACAAATATCGTGTTCGTGTATTATAATTCTAGCTGCCCTAAACGAAATGCACGACCTACCGTCATTGAAACAAGAACACCAAAGCATGTATAAGTATTTGAAATATTTCCACTTTTTAGATGACATCAATAATTTTGAATGTCATCATGAATTACCTATATTTTTTAATTATTATTTCATTATCTTTCGTTTCATTAGCTCTTCAATGTTAGTATAAGGATTTTGACCTCGAGCATCACTGAAGGAAATTAGTTGTCGAAATTCACATCTAATGCAAATTACGATGTCTTTAATGTTATCACAGTAATGCGTTAATAATTATAGTCCAAAAATAATAAAATCGCTACAGTTTCCTTAGAGTTAAAGATCATTGATGGCTTGGCAGAGTATGACAATTTAAATCATATGTCATCTACTAAGAATGACAATTTAATTTTGTTTTAAAATAATCTAATATATTAGTTCAACAGATTTTGAAATTAAAATCTGCATCTAAAAATGTCTTTGTTCACAGTGGAGATGGTGCCTTGCCATTAAACTATGAATATTTTGGACGAGCTGACAGTACTGTGCCAGTATGGTATACATATCTTTACTGTAATATTGGAACCTCAAGGTTTGAAGACTGTTCCAAGTCTTTTATGGTCCTGGCAACCATAATAATGATGTTGGTGTTAGATGTAAAATAGGTTTGTTGTTATATCATGGTTCAGGGACTTTAAATGATTATTTGAGCACACGATTAGAATTATTGATAAACGAAAGAAATTTTATTGTGACTTTATATTATCTTACGCTAGAGACAGAACGGTAGGCAACTGGCCATAGTTTCACAAAAATCGTACGACAATCTTAGATCTTACGTCGGTCGTACGTCAAATCGTAAGTTTTGACCGTTTCATAAATAATCGTAAGTAGAATTTGATCGTAAGTTTGTTCGTAAACTTACGATAAAATAACAGGCAGTCGTAAGTCAAATCGTAGTGATTTAACCTGTTGATATTTTGTTACAATTAACAACATAACATTATCTTACAGAAAATTAAGTTCCATTGGATGAACAGAATACATGTATTTATGTTATTTTGTCCCAATCATAAGTAACTGAAATTTTAAACTTGCCATTCCTACATTTGAGTTTTTAATTGAACTAACACGAACACCTTGCTTTTAAAAGTTAAAATATTTGACCATAAAACTTAGAAGCTATTAGCTAGCACAGCACTAGCCCCACCGGACGCAATTACGGCTGGACACAATTATGAACGATTTCAAATGTTTGCTCTCCGAAATCATTTTATGCATGATAATTAATAAATGTTTCTATAAACAAAACCCACTAAAATGCTCGTGTTATCATGAAAATGATAATGCATGCGCACTTGGTAGATGTTGCAGACGACGACAAAATCATTTTGTAAGCACCAAAAGAAAAGCACTACTACCTGGAATTTACATTAAAAGAACATAAAGGTAAGTGCATTTTGCCTTCTTTTGTCAATATGTAGAAAGAAAAATATCTCCTGATTCTGTTCATAATCGTAATGCCCTGTAGTTTGCCAAAATAACCTAAAAATTAACATTTTCCTGACTCCGGTGACCCTAAGCATTGTCAAAAGAAAATACAGTCATTTATAGGAAAATAGTAATATTACATTTTCCCAGCATTAGGTTATCCTTTTGTGTACCCAAGGCAGGTGACGGAAGTCAACTTAGAAGCGCTGTGATTGGATGTAAGGGTACAATATAATTTTGTTTTTATCTATGAATAACTGCACTGTGTATATTTACAATATAAATTTTGAAACCCATTGAAATATTTTCTAGAGAATTACAAGAAAAGACTTCCAAAATTTCATAAATTTGGTGTAAAATGACGGTGGGCATGGACAACACAAACAAGCTTAGTTGGAAGTTGGTCATGATACTATTTGACTTCAATTTTCAAAACAGAATAATAAAGTACTAACACCACACATAACTGTTTTGTCCAGGTTTTTATTATAAAAAGAGGTAAATTTAGAAAATGTTAGTATTGTCGCCTATGGCAGAATAAATACTACCGTTTTCCCTATAGAAAAGTCCCAAAAACTCCGAAAGTAATTCACGCACTTTGCAGTGATGAATAAAGGAAAGATTTTAAGGTGTTACTTCAAAAAGCTGTATCAACAAACAAATAACAAGAAAACATAATTTTGATTACACACAAATCAGAAAAGATATGTGGTAAATTTCAATGAGACGATCATCCTATCTGAGTGTCTTGATATACAATTAAGAAACATTAAGTACCAGTCTAACTAACATGAACACAACATTTGAGTCTTAAAAGGTATGAAATGGAAAACTTATTTTCCTTCTTTTGTAGATGTCAAAGAAAAAAGATCAAAACATGACCAGACAAATTTGCTAGCTGCAGTTAGGGCTGTGAATAGAGGACAAAGTTTATCCGCCACAGCAAGACGCTATGGTATCCCAAAACAACATTGTATGATCACAGTAAAGGCCGCCTAAGAGGATGTGCAACAGGACCCGGAAGGAAACTGTCCCTCACAAGGAAGAAGAACAATCCCTTATTAATTACAACAAGTATATGGCAGATAGAGGAGACCACTCACTAATAGAATGCTAAAGAAATTTGCCACTGCAATTTCGAGGAGAAAAGAAAATGTAACACAAATTGACAAGAACAAAGGACCCAGTGATAAGTGGTGCCAGAGACTCAGAAAGAGACATCCTGAGATTAAACTTCGAAAACCAGATAAAGCATCCAATCCAAGAATGGAAGTGTCAAGAGAAGACATTGAAGAGTATTTTGACTTGTTTGAAAGAACAATAGATAGACTGGGACTTACGGACAAACCCGAATACATTTTGATTGTGAATATACAGGTATTTGTGGAAAGGAGGTTATAAGAGGAAAGGTTCTAGTAAAAGTTAACAGCATCCATACCAAGAGATTATGAATGCTGGCGGAGGGCATCTATCTATAAAATGGCCATTTCTGCAGAGGGAATTGTTTGCCTTTGATGCTGATATTTGCAAAACACATGTCCCGTAATCTTGATGGTTTACCTGGTGACTGGATGCTAGAGGTCTCAAAGAAAGGCTACTTGAATGGGAAATTATTCCTAAAATGATTTAAAGAATTGTTCTTTTCACACTCTGGAAGGCAAAGACCAGTCAACACTAGGGACGTCTGCTTTTAATTAAGGGGATTGGTACGCTCCATTCAACTTGGTACTAAATATTCTCAAAAAGAAAATAATAAAACTTTTATTTACTAGTTCTTTAATCTATGTCATACATAGCATTACACACCCCAATTGCTGCGTTTTAACAATAAAGTTAACAATAAAATATATATGAAGCTAGAATTGCAATCATCCCTAGAAAGTAGAATGCATGTCCTGCGGTTATACACTAGTCTACAGTGGAGGACGGTGCTCTTTATTTAATAGATTTTTTGTATATAAATTACGATTAATTGCAAACAAATAACAGTCCAGAAATTGAGAAAACAATAATTTATATACATGAATGTTATGGTAGAGTTGTATGCTATGAATCCATAGTTTCAATGTAATTACACCAGTTGCCATGCGCTCTATCAGGTTCGTGTTTTCTTTTGCGGTATAAAATGTATGCTTCAACCCCGTACTCAATACCTGCTTTGTTCTTTTTAATTAAAAACATTTCTATAATTCTAGGTTAATTTGAAAACAGATATTTCATTTTGCCAGTATGTGATTGTTTGTGTTTATACTTATAAAATTTCACCTTCAAATTTAGAATGTTGCAGGTATAAAAACTGGAATTTTCAATTCCTAAATATATTTCCTTCATTTTCAAATTTTTCTTTAGGTGACGAGATTCTTATGTTTAAGCATTCCATTGCATTGAAGGAAACATTTGAATTTCTCTTATTTTTCAAGTCCCCACCTTGAAGAAAGAAGATAAATTCAAGACCCCACTTTCAAAGACATAAAAATTTCACACACACCACCATCCTCATTTCTCAATACTTTTGTTCGTTATAACAAAAATAAAAGCATACAAATTATATTATTATTATTATTATTATTATTATTCAATAAAATATTGCATCACTAGGGATATAGAGTTTCATGTGGGTTAGTTGTTTTTGACTTCAGGGAACTTTATTTGGATATGCCAGTTATGGTCTCATTGACATTTACCACACCTTCATTCCATTTTAGCTTCAGATAAAATACACTCCTGGAAGAAAATGTTGAAACTTAGAATTTGGGATCTTAAGAATTGAGCCGGAAGGAATCATTTTCTTTGTGCTAAAATATTACATTTTTAATGTATGGTGAGCGCACGGTAGGGTGTGCGTCTCTTGATTACGCATCTGTAGGTCATCAAGGAAAAATAGTGTATTCATCAATTAGCTATGATTTTGCATGTTTGAAATACAGAGTTGCTCACAAATATCGTGTTCGTTTATTATAATTCTAGCTGCCCTAAACGAAATGCACGACCTACCGTCATTGAAACAAGAACACCAAAGCATGTATAAGTATTTGAAATATTTCCACTTTTTAGATGACATCAATAATTTTGAATGACATCATGAATTACCTATATTTTTTTAATTATTATTTCATTATCTTTCGTTTCATCAGCTCTTCAAGGTTAGTATAAGGATTTTGACCTCGAGCATCACTGAAGAGAAATTAGTTGTCGAAATGCACATCTAATGCAAATTACGATGTCGTTAATGTTATCACAGTAATGCGTTAATAATTATAGTCCAAAAATAATAAAATCGCTACAGTTTCCTTAGAGTTAAAGATCAATGATGTCTTGGCAGAGTATGACAATTTACATCATATGTCATCTACTAAGAATGACAATTTAATTTTGTTTTTAAAAATAATCTAATATATTAGTTCAACAGATTTTGAAATTAAAATCTGCATCTAAAAATGTCTTTGTTCACAGTGGAGATGGTGCCTTGCCATTAAACTATGGATATTTTGGACGAGCTGACAGTACTGTGCCAGTATGGTATACATATCTATACTGTAATATTGGAACCTCAAGGTTTGAAGACTGTTCCAAGTCTTTTTATGGTCCTGGCAACCATAATAATGATGTTGGTGTTAGATGTAAAATAGGTTTGTTGTTATATCATGGTTAAGGGACTTTAAATGATTATTTGAGCACACGATTAGAATTATTGATAAACGAAAGAAATTTTATTGTGACTTTATATTATCTTACGCTAGAGACAGAACGGTAGGCAACTGGTCATAGTTTCACAAAAAATCATACGACAATCTTAGACCTTACGTCGGTCGTACGTCAAATCGTAAGTTTTTGACCGTTTCATAAACAATCGTAAGTAGAATTTTATCGTAAGTTCGATCGTAAACTTACGATAAAATAACAGGCAGTCGTAAGTCAAATCGTAGTGATCTAACCTGTTGATATTTTGTTACAATTAACAACATTACATTATCTTACAGAAAATTAAGTTCCATTGGATGAACAGAATACATGTATTTATGTTATTTTGTCCCAATCATAAGTAACTGAAATTTTAAATTCCTGAAATAATCGTAAATTTGCCATTCCTACATTTGAGTTTTTAATTGAACTAACACTAACACCTTGCTTTTAAAAGTCAAAATATTTGACCATAAAAACTTAGAAGCTATTAGCTAGCACAGCACTAGCCCCACCGGACGCAATTACGACTGGACACAATTATGAACGATTTCAGATGTTTGCTCTCCCAAATCATTTTTATGCATGATAATTAATAAATGTTTCTATAAACAAAAACCCCACTAAAATGCTCGTGTTATCATGAAAAAAATAATGCATGCGCACTTGGTAGATGTTGCAGACGACGAGAAAATCATTTTGTAAGCACCAAAAGAAAAGCACTACTACCTGGAATTTACATTAAAAAGAACATAAAGGTAAGTGCATTTTGCCTTCTTTTGTCAATATGTAGAAAGACAGATATCTACTGATTCTGTTCATAATCGTAATGCCCTGTAGTTAGCCAAAATAATCTAAAAAATTAACATTTTCCCGACTCCGGTGACCCTAAGCATTGTCAAAAGAAAATACAGTAACTTTATAGGGAAAATAGTAGTATTACATTTTCCCAGCATTAGGTTATCCTTTTGTGTACCCAAGGCAGGTGACGGAAGTCAACTTAGAAGCGCTGTGATTGGATGTAAGGGTACAATATAATTTTGTTTTTATCTATGAATAACTGCACTGTGTATATTTACAATATAAATTTTGAAACCCATTGAAATATTTTCTAGAGAATTACAAGAAAAGACTTCCAAAATTTCATAAATTTGGTGTAAAATGACGGTGGGCATGGACAACACAAACAAGCTTAGTTGGAAGTTGGTCATGATACTATTTGACTTCAATTTTCAAAACAGAATAATAAAGTACTAACACCACACATAACTGTTTTGTCCAGGTTTTTATTATAAAAAGAGGTAAATTTAGAAAATGTTAGTATTGTCGCCTATGGCAGAATAAATACTACCGTTTTCCCTATAGAAAAGTCCCAAAAACTCCGAAAGTAATTCACGCACTTTGCAGTGATGAACAAAGAAAAGATTTGAAGGTGTTACTTCAAAAAAGCTGTACCAACAAACAAATAACAAGAAAAACTTAATTTTGATTACACACAAATCAGAAAAGATATGTGGTAAATTTCAATGAGACGATCATCCTATCTGAGTGTCTTGATATACAATTAAGAAACATTAAGTACCAGTCTACTTAACATGAAAATAACATTTGAGTCTTAAAAAGGTATGAAATGGAAAACTTATTTTCCCTTCTTTTTGTAGATGTCAAAGACAAAAAGATCAAAACATGACCAGACAAATTTGCTAGCTGCAGTTAGGGCTGTGAATAGAGGAAAAAGTTTATCCGCCACAGCAAGACGCTATGGTATCCCAAAAACAACATTGTATGATCACAGTAAAGGCCGCCTAAGAGGATGTGCAACAGGACCCGGAAGGAAACTGTCCCTCACAAGGGAAGAAGAACAATCCCTTATTAATTACAACAAGTATATGGCAGATAGAGGGAGACCACTCACTAACAGAATGCTAAAGAAATTTGCCACTGCAATTTCGAGGAGAAAAGAAAATGTAACACAAATTGACAAGAACAAAGGACCCAGTGATAAGTGGTGCCAGAGATTCAGAAAGAGACATCCTGAGATTAAACTTCGAAAACCAGATAAAGCATCCAATCCAAGAATGGAAGTGTCAAGAGAAGACATTGAAGAGTATTTTGACTTGTTAGAAAGAACAATAGATAGACTGGGACTTAGGGACAAACCCGAATACATTTTTAATTGTGAATATACAGGTATTTGTGGTAAGGAGGTTATAAGAGGAAAGGTTCTAGTAAAAAGTTAACAGCATCCATACCAAGAGATTATGAATGCTGGCGGAGGGCATCTATCTATAAATATGGCCATTTCTGCAGAGGGGAATTGTTTGCCTTTGATGCTGATATTTGCAAAACACATGCCCCGTAATCTTGATGGTTTACCTGGTGACTGGATGCTAGAGGTCTCAAAGAAAGGCTACTTGAATGGGAAATTATTCCTAAAATGATTTAAAGAATTGTTCTTTTCACACTGTGGAAGGAAAAGACCAGTCAACACTAGGGACGTCTGCTTTTAATTAAGGGGGATTGGTACGCTCCATTCAACTTGGTACTAAATATTCTCAAAAAAGAAAACAATAAAACTTTTATTTACTAGTTCTTTAATCTATGTCATACACAGCATTACACACCCCAATTGCTGCGTTTTAACAATAAAGTTAACAATAAAAATATATATGAAGCTAGAATTGCAATCATCCCCTAGAAAGTAGAATGCATGTCCTGCGGTTATACACTAGTCTACAGTGGAGGACGATGCTCTTTATTTAATAGACTTTTTTGTATATAAATTACGATTATTTGCAAACAAATAACAGTCCAGAAATTGAGAAAACAATAATTTATATACATGAATGTTATGGTAGAGTTGTATGCTATGAATCAATAGTTTCAATGTAATAACACCAGTTGCCATGCGCTCTATCAGGTTCGCATTTTCTTTTGCGGTATAAAATGTATGCTTCAACCCCGTATTCAATAACTGCTTTGTTCTTTTTAATTAAAAACATTTCTATAATTCTAGATTAATTTGAAAACAGATATTTCACTTTGCCAGTATGTGATTGTTTGTGTTTATACTTATAAAATTTCACTTTCAAATTTAGAATGTTGCAGGTATAAAAAATTGGAATTTTCAAATCCTAAATATATATTTTCTTCATTTTCAAATTTTTGTTTAGGTGACGAGATTCTTATGTTTAAGCATTCCATTGCATTGAAGGAAACATTTGAATTTCTCTTATTTTTTCAAATCCCCACCTTAAAGAAATAAAATAAATTCAAGACCCCACTTCCAAAGACATAAAAATTTCACACACATCACCCTCCTCATTTCTCAATACTTTTTTGTTCGTTATAACAAAAAATAAAAGCATACAAATTATATTATTATTATTATTATTATTATTATTATTATTATTATTATACAATAAAATATTGCATCACTAGGGGATATAGAGCTTCATGTGGGTTAGTTGTTTTTGACTTCAGGGATCTTTATTGGATATGCCAGTCATTCCGTTTTAGCTTCAGATAAAAATACTCTCCTGGAAGAACATGTTGAAACTTAGAATTTGGGATCTTAAGAATTGAGCCGGAAGGGAATCATTTTCTTTGTGCCAAAATATTACATTTTTTTAATGTATGGTGATTGCACGGTAGGGTGTGCGTCTCTTGATTAATCATCTCAAGGTCATCAAGGAAAAATAGTGTATTCATCAATAAGCTATGATTTTTGCATGTTTGAAATACAGAGTTGCTCAAATCTTTTGAAAACATTTCGGTGCAACAAGTTGGATACTCCCCCTTTCCAAATCAAAGTACAACAGATAATTTATCAAGGCAGTCCCTAATTTCCCCCTCTTTGTAATTGTAGTAGTTGTATCAGCTCGAACTAATATTCATTTCGCTATTGCTCGTGTATGTTTTCCGTTATTAAAAATGTTGTTCCTCTCGATTTATCCTTTTAATTGTTACTATATATATGTTTGTCTTTGTCAAAATGTATTCGATATATACAATTTCATTACAATTTTAAGACCTAGCATCGTCGATCATTGTACTTCTATGCATAAAAGAACACAGTGATAGGAACATCAACAAATTACAAACAAAGAAATCAACAAATAATCCCAACAACATATTAGTTATATTATTTGGCAGGAAATTGATGTTCCGTAATGAACATACAGTGGCAATACTTCATGCAGATGAAAACAAAAAAATGTCAATTCTGCAATGTATGTCGGCAAGTATAAATGCATCTTTAAAAAGATAGTATATTGATAGGGCAGAAATTTTGCCTTGCAACCGACCCATAATCAACCTCCGTGTTAACAGGCTAGTGATCGCTGTAGTTGAACTGCTTAGAATTCTCTTGAAGACTAGTTATTTATCTATAGTTTTGTTTATTGATAGTATTGATTTTTTTTTAGTTTTATCTTTGAAATTTACCTTCGAGTTTAGTATATTTACCACATGTATCTACTAGTATCAGTATTATTCGAAAACTCTCAGAAACAATTGCCAAAAGTATGCACTTAATTTTGTGTAATACTTAAAGAGCATATTGATGTATAAATGTCCTATTCACCCGGTTTAAAATGTCAAAGAAATAAATTGAAGCTGTATTTTAAGCATATTTATTTAGTTTATCACCTCCATTATACATGTTGCTACGAACAGAATATCGGTATATAAAATAAATACAAAACTTTCACGATTTCCTGATGGCAACAACATGACAGATTAAATGAAAGTGGCGACGGATCCAAAAAAAACGACCATTATAGTCACCTGTCCTTATGGTTTGACCAAGATCTCAAGGGTCAGTTTTCAATGAAACGTCAGTTAAAACGTGTATGAGGTTAAATTTTTGGTTTAAGTTACTTTGAGATCACATCAAAATGAAACTTGGTGCGCATATTCATTATGTAGAGAACTTTTAAAAAATATGCAAAATTAACATGGATACGTAATAGTGGGAGCGGGGATTGGTGTCCTATGGACACATATTTTTGCACCGATTCTTGTTAATGCATCGATTTATTTATTTAACATTAATGTTTGGCCACAAATTGCTGACTGGTCCTGTAATTAAAAAGTTATGTGAGGGTCTGAATGGAGTTTACAGAATAGAGAATAAAGGGCTCACATCACAGAAAATGGGAAAAAAATAGAATAGAGAAAATATGCCAAAATAATAGTGATAGAGAATAATGTACAAAATTTATAAAGAATAGAGACAAATGGTTAAAAAATTAAAGGATACATATTTGAAGGAAACACCACCTAGACCCTTTTATATTCTTGATATCTCATTATATAGTTACATTGAATTCACGGCCATAGCGCACTCCTAACGAAATTGAGGTAAAAAATGTGCATCAGCGGGATATTAGATTCGCCCTTTCTAGATACACAAATAAAAAAATTCAATTTGATTTTCGTCATTTAAATGAATTAGAAATTTGGAGAAATGACAACCCCAGATACAAAAAAAAAGAATTAATAAAAATGCGTAGACATCTATGCTTTTAAAAATCTTTTAAATCTCCTGATGACCATTATATTTTTGGATGCCACAGCAAATGCATAGCATTATAAAATATGAAATGAACATATGCACATTAACGGTACTACAATCTGTCGATACCTATATTTTGGCATTGCACAAGGTCATGTTTTTCTCTTACTGTTAATGACGTCTTCACACTTAATCCATTGGATGTTGGATGTGTACTGATTGATATTTTAGTCTTAATTATATGACTTTTGTATTTGTCCAAGGTTAGGGGATAGTTTGGCGCGAGCAAACTAGTTAAACACTGCCACATTCTATATGTGCCTTTCCCAAGTCAGAGCCTGTAGTTCTGTGGTTGTCGTTGGTTCATGTCTGTCATACCGGATACTTGTTTCTCGTAAATTGTTTTGTTATAAATTAGGCCGTTAATTTTCTCAGTTAGATTGTTTCATATTTTTCAGGTCAGGGCCTTTTATATCCGACTATACGGTATGAGTTTTCTCATTGTTGAAGGCTGTACGGTTGCCTATGATTGCTTACATCCACTTCATTTGAACTTTGGTGGATAGTTGTCTCATTTGCAATCATACCACTTCTCCTTATTTTTATATGGGTTTTAACGGGAGCTTGGAATGTAGTTTTAGGCGTTTATAGCAAAATATCAGTTGTTCTATAGTAAGTCTCGATGTCGTGTCCCTTTGAAGTAAAAGTCTGATTGAATCAGTATTAAAACTCAGAGGCGGATTTGAGTGGGGGTGTGGGCTGGGGATGGGGCGCCTTATAGAGCTACACATATGTTTATGCATAGACTTTTTACATGTCCAAATCCTAACGTTGTCTTGCCGGTGGGTTCCTCTTTAAAAAAAAGTCATGCATCAGAAACTATTAAAAAAATGCTTAATGAATGTTATACCATTTGTTAATTAACATTTGAAGATACGTATAATTCATGTAAACAATGTAGTAATTCATTTTGATTTGGATTCAAGAAATGCCGAAGTCCTAATGAATTTGTCTGGTTTTTTTTTTTAATGATTTTATCATTCTTCAACAATATCAAAAACAGACCCAGCTTGCAAAAAAAACAAAAAAACACCTACAGCCAATTTTTCTTATAAAACCAAAGCGAAAAATATCTTAAAACTAGACGGGACACTTTCCTCACAAAACCTAATTACCATTCAAAAAAAAAATAAACTGATAACCATTTCAAAATACGATTTTGAAAGCTGAGCTGAAAAAAATCTGTGATATAAATTTTCTTCCTGGTTTTAAAGATTCTCAGTTTTTTAGACATTAACGCGGCTGTCAAAGAAAGCACCCTTTTTTCTTTGTAATCGTAAGTTTACGTTACGTTTACGATCACCTCGTAGCTAAAATCTTACGCTTAACGTAAGTTTAATCGTAAACGTAAATCGTACGATTTTTTGTAAAACGTTGCATGGTTCTTAAAATTGGCCAATCGCCTTTGGAGGACAAGGTATATTTTAAAGATACGATGCTTAATCTTTTTGTTGCCATTACTAAATTTTTCCTGAAAGAATATAACAATAGCCCGAAAGATTTTTATGTGATTATCATCAAGTTCATTTTCGGTTCTTATTGCTGTCAATTCAGTAGCGTAACTCGTTTAAGTGACACGTTGATTAATTTTTATTGTTTTGTGTCATATAAAACGAATCGAATTATAAATTAAACGTTTTATTGGTTTTGTTAACAGGTGCGTACAGTTCTGAGTATTATTGCTCTTTCCAGTCAGTCTGTAATTTCCTGACAGCTGTATCTACAAGTAGAGTGTATTGGTTCACAAGAAATGTAAGTTTTTGTCTCTTCAAATTATTTGATATCATAATACTTTCTGTAACAATGTTCTTTGAAAATGAAAATTCATTATTTTGGTTCAAATAAATCATTTCAGGGAAAGCGTTGTATTTTGCATTCTTGTCTTTCATTTTTGCTTATGTGCTTTGCCTATATACCATTTTGTTTTTCTTTGCTCACATATTTATTTGTTTTTATATTGATAACGATTATAACACAATTTTGACTGCTGTACCCCTATTTGTGACATTTTTACCTATTATATAGTAATAAGCAGTAATAAGGAGATGTGGTATGATTGCCAATGAGACACCTATCCACCAAAGTTCAAATGAAGTATGTCTGTTTGTTTTGTTCACACATTGTTGTCAATATAATTGAATTTTATACGACTGTCAGACAAATGAGAGGTTTAGCTATCTGTAAAACCAGGTTTAATCAACTATTTACTACATAAGGAAATGCCTGTACCAAGTCAGGAGTATGACAGTTGTTTTCGGTTCGTTTGATGTGTTTGAGCTTTTGATTTTGCCATTTGATAAGGGACTTTCAGTTTTGAATTTTCCTTGGAGTTCGGTATTTTTGTTATTTTACTTTCTGATGACATTCATAATTGTATGCGCTAGACTCGTAAACTTCTATTAGATTCACGTGAGTAGGCGGAGAAATTTCAACCATTTTGGATCCATGAAATAGAAATAATAAAGTTGTCGTCTGCATGAAATAGAAATAACATATTAATCCTTTTATTGAGTTAAGAGTTTTCGTTCGGTCATTGTATAAATATTGAATAGTTTTACAACATTTTATACTAGTTTATATAAAACTTGATAGTTAGTATATAATTAAGAAAACTATTGTATGTGGTAAGGACATTATGACAATGTAGCCTCAGTTGAAGATATAGTCAAACACAACGGTATTTAAGGTGGCATTATTCCATCATATACACTGAAAGATGTTTTGCAACTATACTCATGTTAAAGATAAGTAGCCTTTGCAAAGAAGATTTGTTTCAGTTATGAGAATACGAAGATGTAATAATAGGTTTACGCTATTCAAAATATGAGATCTCCTAGAATGTTATAATTGATTATTAACAGCGCACGGTCGCATTTACCTTGAATCTAAAAGAGAGGCGAAAGATACCAAGGGGACATTAAAACTCATAAGTCGAAAATAAACTGACAACGCCATGGCTAAAAAGAAAAAGACAAACAGACAAACAACACTTCCCAAAACACAACATAGAAAACTAAAGACCAACACGAACCGCACCAAACACAGGGGTGATCTCAGGTGCTTTGGAAAGGGTAAGCAGATCCTGCTCCACATATGGCACCCGTTAAATTATAATTTCTAAAAGTGTATTTACCAATACAGATAATAAGATCTTAGTCAAATTCGTTTTTTCATACGATTGGTGGATTTTAGATTTTCTTTTTGTTAATACCTTGAATTTAATCAGGACCCATACTTTTTATAATCGTAAATATTTCAGGGCTGTACTGGTTCAATCAATACTGGTCCCTGTGGAGGTTATGATAATAACACGAACAGTTACTATATATATTTAGAAACCAGTAATGGTTACGGGGGAGATGCAGCGGAGCTAAAAACTGCAGTTACGTTTGATGGTAAATAATATTATCCAACCATGTTGACTTAGATGTAAGCTACAATGATGATCATTGAAGATTTAATGTTGGTTTAATGTTGTATTTCAAAGCTAAGATACCCCCTCAATATGCGGCAAAGGTTACTATTTAACAAAATGTAAGTATAACAAGCTTCTGGTGCATTCATCTCGATAAATAATGAAAACTAAACCATATGCGTATGCAGGTATATTTCAAATAACATAGTCAACCAGATGTAGATAATCGTTTTTAAAATGTACGACTGTTTGTTTAAAGTGTCACAGTCAAATTGGTGTTGAATTTTGGACATATCACAGAATTAGACTGGAGGTGCTTATCTTTAACCTTGATTGAACTTCTGATTTCAATGTTAATTAAAGACTCTTGTTAATCTTCGCTGAACATTGAGATATATTGAAGACTTGTATACTAGTATTATAGGTTGCACTTCTGTAAATAGAGACAATGCAATTCTCATAGAAACTCCTTTACGGCTAAAACTGTGCCACTTTTACCATGAAGTTTCGTAAAAAAATCATATCATTGAATGGAAAGTTTATATGCACTACATTTTTTACAAATTCAAAACTTAGTGTTGTGCGGCATATTTTCAACATTTATATGCCTTGAACTTCCAAGAGTTTATACTTATATTAACAATCTTTACTATCCCCCCCCCTTTTACTTTGATTTTTCCTGAGAATTCAATTTGTCCGCTATCCAACAATATGTATACTGGTAAAATTCCATATTTTTTTTCTCTGTCATATGAAACATGAAGATGATATCTTGGAACCAATAGGTAAACAAAACAAAATATCAATGAATATTATGAGTCTCCCCCAAAAGAGGCGAGGTTTGTGAATCAGCTGTATTTACAAAGTGCATCATGTAAGGATTTTACTTTTCTATAAGTATTCAACAATTGGCAAGTTTTTGATCTTTGTAATTTTGTTTTGAATTAGTAATACGGGTTACATTGATTGATAACTCGGCCTACAGTTTTCAAACTAAAACGTGTATATTATGTAGGCATTCATTGCATAAACATCAGGTGTGCACATAATCAGGATAATGATTTTTTTTTTTGAATTTCAACAAATTACTGGTTGGTGATTGGTGAAATTATGCATTCAAGGTTCACCGCTTCCTATATTTCTAAGCTAGAACGTCTACATTATGCTGAGTAATTGTAGATACACTGTATATGAAACAATGTGTATATTTACATGATATAGGTTTTGTATTTAGTCTGGCATTTTGACTTAAAGCTTAAGTTGTGTAGTGATTAGATGCTTGGCTATAAGGGATGGGTTCGATTCACAACTGGGTTGCATTTAATTTAGTTTTTGCATGCCTTCTTCGCCAGGAATGCGACATTTAGCTGAGTGTGCAAATATTATTTGCGATTTGATTACAATAACTTGTTCTCGTAAGGTGAAATGCATTCAGTTACTTTGTGAGCTATCATGTGAGTAATTTGGCGTATCGTGCTGGTCAATAATGATAGATATAAAATGACAACTATTGATTATCAAACTTTAAACCATCAATACCATTGCAAAATTTATGGAAATTACTCCTTAGTATGTATATGACAGATTTTCATTTTATGTTGTTGGTAAATGTCAATGGTGGAATATCCAGTAAGGTCACGTTTAATCAGTTGGACGAAAAGTGATAATTGGAACTAGTCAGTTTTCTTTATTGAACGTTAAAGCTGAGAAAGCAGAGAGCATCTCGTTTAAATGACTGTATAAATTATTGAAATGCAAACAGGAATGTATATTCTACGTCTAAAGGCAGTATTGTTACCTCATCGAATTAGTTGTTCAACTATTTTTTTTACTGTGATGAGTATTATGTTTCCGGGTCCGTGTATGCATTAGTCAGTTCGTCTATGCAGTATAAGATTAAAGTGTTGGTTTCATGTAGTTTGTTATCACATTAACTTGAAACTAAGCATAGCTGATAATTAGGAAGTGAGCTTTTTAATATATATACCGTCATAGGATTTTGAACCAGATTGCATGCGGCATTGAACATGGACATGTAATAAGGTGAGAGTGCATGGTTTGTCATTTTCCATTAGCTAAAACGTGTATAAGGAATAAAGTCAGCCCCTCCCCATTTTGCAACAAAAGATTGATTGAACCTACTATTGAACATTGTTTATTGTGTGAAGCAGCACACTTTTAGATACTATGAATGTGGTGAGGCAAACGTGGAAAGTATAATAATATCTCGAAAACGATATATTTGTCTTATCATTAAATACCTTTTGACAAAATGATTGACGCATGAAAGCAAAGAAATCTGTAATAATGATTTCTACCTGAATAAAAATAACGCAAAGGTTTTACTACATTTGTGTGTCATAGCAAAACATAGATTTTCAAGATATAGAAAATACAGTCGATAAGAATTGGTAGCAAAAGACGTGCATACATATACAATATAGTATTAATGCAACTTACATTTGGTGTTCATGGTAAAATGCTAAATTCGTGTTATCAATCGAAAATACGAATGATATGAACACGTTTTAAACAAATACATATGATTTATTTTGATTTCTTTTTCAGTATGGCCAAGATGTTTATCCTTTTACTACCACATGTATGGTGATACGATAAATGAGCTTCAGGTCAAGGTTATTAGCAATTACAACCAAAATGGAACAGTTATCTGGTCAGGCAGGAATAACCAGGGAAACATTTGGCATTTTGTTAGTTTGGATATATCACCATTAACTGGATTACAGGTATCTAATACTTTCTTCGAAATTAAATCAAGCGAAAGCTTTACCTACGATTTTACAACTCAACTAATATTTTCAACAATGAAGATTGAAAAACTATCAGTTAAAATTACCAGTCATGATCTGTCTATTATCTAACTTAATCGATACAGACAATACTGCAACGGCTGATATAACAGAATAAAGCCTAACTACTATCACCTCATGCAAAGCAACGAGACATTATACAATTCATAAGCTCCAGAACACCAAAAAATATGAATGCTGAGAAAACCCACTTCTAACAACTTCACTGATTGTTCTTTCAAACCAAAATAAACTCACAATATTGTATTAGATTTATAATAATGGACAAACAATGTAAATAACATTTCAAATATTTAATTAAAACTATAACTAGCAAGTTATTAAACTTGTACTTCAAGCAATCTAGTATCCTCCTTTGTTTGTACATGATATATTTCATGTTACAATGCTTAACACACGCTGAATTGGTTGTACACAGAAAAAAGAAAAAGAATTAAAACAAAGTGGCAGTAAATGTTAACATATCACTTTAAAAAAAATTTCTATGATTCAAAATGGTAAATATAATATTCTGATTTTATATACTAGTACATGCATTTTGTTTCTGCTACAAACAATTTCTATGTTTTGCTTAACTTTTTCAATAAGAAAGATCTTTCGATTTGATATAAACTTGTCCTAATTTGCATTACATAAGACTGCATTGATAAAAACCTGATTTGCATACCTTATGTTTGTTCAGGTAAAATTTGTTGGCATACGTGGCTCATCATATACAGGTGATATTGCATTAGATGAAATTAAACTTACAAGAGGAACATGTGGTAAGTGGTATTAATTCTATATATTTGAATGTACAATCCTGATATCATTTCGATTAATATCTCTTTAGTGATGCTCGAATGCAACATATTTGAAAATCCTACTAACACAGCATTATGTATCAAGAAGGGATGGAGACTGCTAAAAAAATATGAAAGGTATCAGATATATAAGTTAGATCTCTTGACGCGCGTTTTGTCCACAGAAGACTCAACAGTGGCACCCGAAACCTAGTCAAACTGAAACTAAACCATTGACGAAGTTGAAAAGCACTAATAACGAAATATTTAAAACTCTTGGTATAATGTGACTGAGGCCAGCTATGGCAGGGCATTTAGAATATGTTTAAAGCTAAGTTGTGCAATTTTGATCAAAAATCATTTCCTTATATCAAGATAAGTGAGTATTTACAAAAAAATCCAATAAGGCTCCCTCTATCTGTAGTAGTCATTTTAATCCTTTTTCGAGTTTTAAAACTTGACTATAAAACAGAACCTTTATCTTTATGATATTTGCACGCATCTTTTTATAACGTTTCCATCAACTAATATGAATTTGGGAAAGAGCCGACTGTGTCGTGTCTTATTATTGATTATTCAATTTTTTTTTTTGAGACTCAATTAAAAGCTAAATGTTTATCATTCTATTGTTTAATAAACTAAAAGAAGTAGAAATCACATTAATTATTACAATTACATCTTATCTAACAAATATTGTTAATAATTGATTGTAAACATATTCCATTTCAACATGTTGTTCTTTCGTGTAATATTTTTCAGATTCAGCTTCCACATTTGTATGTCCGATTGATAAAGAAGAAGCTGGAGTCAACTGCACATTTAGTACAAGTGCGGCCTGTAACTATACTACAGATATTGTACAAGGGACGATTGTATGGAAATATAAAAGTCATTTTACACATGGAAAGAATTTACCTATTGGTGATGCTTCTGGAACTCCTTACGGTAAACACATTAATAAAACTGAGAAAAATAATGTGCACATTTTTATTATGATACATAAGCCAAATGCAGGTTGATCAATTTTGAACTTTAACGGTTGTCATTTTCAGCCTCTCTGTCAATTTTCAGACTTATCCACTGTGGTACGTGTATTGTTGTTAAGAAAATTATTTTCTTGCAGTTAATTTAGATCTGTTCAGTCATGTTCAGATTGTTCAATACTCTTTATTCACCTCTTAAAAAAATCAACATATTGAAAAAATACTGAACAGTACTAGAGTGATTACAGGCAAAACGTCTGAACACTACTGAATCTACAATAAAATATCTAATTGTTTTTTTTAAATAAGATTAAATGTTCCTATGTTCTGATTTTTAAGGCGGTGTTCAGACAAATATTTCCGTTTTAAACTTACTTTCTTTTAACGTGTGATAACAATTCAAGAAAAAACTATATATTATACATGAAAACCTTAAATATTGTTGTTATATTTATGCAAAGGTCTCAGTTATTGACGACCTTAAAGTTCCGTATTGAATACAAATGCTTTCATATACTTTTATGTATAAGTTCAAATTGTAAACTCGTATTTGTAGGATATTTCTTCTATCAGAGCATCAATGGGACGGAGGGAAATTCAGCAAGTTTATTTTCTCCAGTTTTTACACCATCATCATTATCAACGTTACATTTCTACTCCTACTTCGGTGGATCTAATGTCGGATCTCTAAGAGTCTCAACCATAACGAGCAGTGGTCAGAAGACCTCGTTATGGTATAAACAGGGAGAACAGGATCAAGGATGGCTTTTGTCATGTGTTCCTCTTAAGGAACATGTACAGATGTCACTTGAATTTATAGCAACAGGAAGCAGTGATGGTGATAGTGTTATTGCAATAGACAATGTAACAGTTTCTGATGAACCATGCAAATGTAAGGATGAAAATATCTGATTTTTTCATTAAGTCTATATATCATGTACGTGCTTCATTGTTGCATTGTGGGAATTTTTCACAATTTTACTTATGATTATTACACGTAGTTTGACTTCGGTCAAAAACAGCACACAACCCTTAAAATAGCATAGGCTCTTTACAAAGAAGTGTTATATACATGTATTATAATATTCTCAAAATCACCCCAAGTATAGTAACGCTAGGATTAAATTTAGAAGAGCCCATCGACGGTTTGCCTGAATGAGACGGTACTTGCCAAATGATCAAAACAAATGTATCTACACCTATACAACCACTGACTACATGTATATATCTGAACACCCATCCCCCAGTATTCACTTAGAATCACTGGATTAACAAAAGGTATGCAAGAAACGTACAGTTAATTATTGTGTGGTTTTACTTTTGATAAAGAGAGGCGGAAGATACAAAAGGGATACTCATACTCGTAGGTTAAAAAACACACGGACAACGATAGAAAACTAAAGACTGAGAAACACGCACCCCACTAAAAACTTGGGATGCTTATCGGGTGCCTTGGAAGGGTAAGTAGATCCTGCTTTACATAAGACACCCGTCTTGTTGGTAATATAAGTATAAATTCGATGATAAGTCGAATTCAGTCAAGTTACATTAGAAGAATTTATGACGTAATGTGGCTACGACAATAGGAAAACGTCCCTTTTATTGTAGTAGAGAAAAAAGACACACATTTAGTTTTTGTTTCATTTCTAATTCAGATTCGTGTTTATCACATTGTTACTTGACAATAATTTAAATAATAACATTATAGTTAAATATTAAGTGTTTGAAGCCAAAACGTTCTTGCTTTTATTAATCATATTAACGTTAGAAGATGTCTAAAATACAGGTTTAACCTCCTCGAAGAGTCATTCTTCCTCAACTAATTTTATATTTGTACAGTAATGTTTCGAAGTTTTGAACAATATGTGATGTCTGTTTTATTTGCTTACAACATATTATATACGATAGTCTGAACATTCGTAAAAGTAACTCCAAAGTTGACCACAAGCGAAATTAGAAAAATTGAAAAACAACACGTAAAAATTTAATACGAAGCGCTTTTCTGGATTTACCTTCATCAGGAACGCTCAAAGCCAAATATTTGATAGCCAAGGATGTATAAAACCAAAACAGTTGAAGAACAATATATTCAAAAATGACCTAAAATAATAGCCAAATCCTTCTAAGGCCAACTTTGCCGTAGGGAGTTGAAGCCTTAATTTCTTTAAAATTTCAAAATTTATAAACGGGTAAATTTAGAAAGGTTTGTTATTAATCATGTCAGTACCGAAGTACTGACTACTGTGCTGATGATACCCTCGGGGACTGATAGTCCACTAGCAGAGGTATTGACCCAGTGCTGTAAAAAATGAAAACAACATGTAAAAATTTAATGCGTTCGAGGCGCTTTTCTGGATTTACCTTCATCAGGAACGCTCAAAGCCAAATATTTGATAGCCAAGGATGTATAAAACCGAAACAGTTGAAGAGCAGTATAATCAAAAATGACCTAAAATAATAGCCACATCCTTCTACGGCCAACTTTGACTGAAATGTCTTTGTTCAATATTTAGAGAGTCTATCAAAACAAAATTTACATATCATTTTGAAATCGACTAAGGTACCCTTATTTACTGTTTGTGCAATATACGTTGTTTATCTATTGTTCTCACAGTGAAAGTATTTTTGAAATCTATTTACAGATGGAATATTAGAAAAATTGTGTGACTTTAATCAGCCATTTATGTGTGGGTATAATGTGACAAATCAATCGCAAATGTATAGATGGATAAGACATTCTGGGTCAACACCTACAGAACAATCCAGACCAAAATCTGACACGTCCAATCTCGGTAAAAAATATTACGTTCTTTATTATGTGTTTTAAGTTCACTAACAAAAGACAATTGGAGATAACCATTAGACATTTAAATATAAGCAGTCGAAAAGAATCCGATAACATGAAGGAAACAACCAAAAAACGACTCAAATAAAAAGAACAGACCATGAAACATAATAAATACTGACCAAAATGAATCGAAAAAAATCAGGGTATGATTTCCGGTACTCCGGAAGGGCAAGTAGATCCTACTCAACTAGTTGCAACCGTCCTATTACTCATATAAAATGCAAATTAGATGATAAGTGTCATTCGTGATAATCCACAATTTAGGACAAGAGGACAGGAGTGTGGTTAGGATTGTTGGAATATTTCCATTGCCATCTTTGAGTCATATTTCCAGAACGGTCAACCCAATCACGGTTTCGAAGGAATAACTTAAAATCAACAACTAGAAACCTTTGATGAAATAGTTTGCGGATAAGAAGAATCCCTTTTAAAAGAAATTCATGATAAGAAAGTCAATCCATGGATTGTCTTGTCAACTAGGAGATATATAATCCTTATGCGGGCGCTGCTGTAACGTATAAATGGAACTTGCACAATATGAACGCTTAAATCATCTGTCTTGTCGTAAAGTTTTGTTTTTAATCGAAGCTCATTGTCATTCCAGATGAAAATCAAGATATAAGTCTGCCTTAACTGTGTAAGCGGTATACTTGAATTCAAATTCGATTGGCTAATTGCGATAAACAAGGTCACCAAACGTAATACTAATCCTTTATTGAGATGACATTATATATAGCGGAATGTGATAATGCTAGCTTTTTCACTCTTCCTGTAAAGCTCCCGTATGAAGTCTGTCTTCGTATGTATAAAAAAATACAAGTCTGTAAAGGAGGAAAATGGTTCCCGTAAAAATATCTATTGACTGTTGAAAAAAATGTCCCTCAAACGTGAGTTCTATGTTGCCAATATAGAAAATTAAGTATCTTGGTGACCTCAGTTTCGGAAAGTTTTTTGCTTGAATAAGAGTGGTTTATTTTACACTGGAAAATCTTGGTTCAAAGGGTTCCTTGTAAGCATCAACAAAATCATGAAAGGCCACGCATGCTCTGAACGAAGATGTTTGTATTTACGTGGAAAATTGTTTTATAAAGCAAAATTGACATGATTCTTTCGAACGACATGCGGTTTCATAATGAGGAGTAATAGCATATTAAATAGCATAGTAAACATCATGGCAACTTTTTTAGTGGATATTGTCAAATTAACAATGATAATTGTCTTTTAGGATACTACATGTATGCTGAAGCTTCTCTTGGTAACCTTGGTGAAACTTCAATGATACAGTTTCCGCAATTCAACGCTACTGGACGTGAAAATGTACTGTTTAGATATCATATGGTTGGAAAGGACATAGGTAAATTGCTTGTGAAAGCCAAAAATGACAACGATAATTCCGTTATAACACAATTGAGTTTTACTGGTGGCCAGAATAGCGGCTGGTTGCAGGTGTGTGTTCCTCTGACAATAACATCTGGAACAAAAACAGAGATTACTTTCATAGCAATTAGAGGTAATGGAACGCTAGGAGATATTGCTATTGACGACGTTCTTGTAACAGAAAAGGATTGCCCACGTAAGTTTGTTATTGTTGATGTCTTGTAAGCAATTCAGGATGTGCGAGCTTATTTGTCACCTGAAGATATGTATATTGTCATGAGGTTTTGAGACTTGCCTTTGCATTGGGTGATTCAATTGTTGAAGACATTTAACTTGATCTATATTTTCTTTTGGCTAGAGGATCTTTTCACTTTCTGTCGCATTTGGAAGGATCTTAAACGTTAGAAAAAGAACGGGAAACATAAAAGTAAAAATGTAAACGGGTCTTTTAGACAAAACAGTTCTGAACGATACTGCATGTTAAAATGTGTCACTTACAGTGTTTTTAGGCGACTTACCCACTGATGTTGAAATAAATTTGTAGAACTGATTGTAGTATAGAAACGTTAACACGTCAAATGCTTTCATTGATGATCGAACAGATGAACTAAAGAGGAAATATATGTTTATAAAACATTAAACAAATACAAAACATTTCTAGTATTATGACAATGTAAATTCTCAGAACGTGCAAACAGTGTTTCAATTGAATGCGTACTGACAGTACTCACGTTTTGTCGTATTTCAGATACTGCATCATGTGACTTTACCTATGGAACATGTGACTATGAAACTATTCAAAGTGCTAATGGAGTGAAATGGGTCATGGGTCAACATACTGACGTGTCAATTGACAATTACATTGGTAATGTATTCTGTTTGAAATATTTTTTTTCAAATATTACCGACGAACTAACAATGAAAATGCACTAATCCCCCACAAAAAAAAAATCGCACAAATATTGACTTATGACACTATCGATCATTGTTAATGCACGATTAAATATGAGCTGTGTCTCATAGAAATTGACCTTATGCAAATGCATGTATTTATGTACAAGAGTGTTCTTATATCAACTCAATGTTACAGTTACAGACTTCATGGACTTTGAATAGTGATTTTTCAACCCGAAATTGCTTTACAGATGTATTGATATTCATTTGCATAAGGTCGATTTATATCCGACGCATCTCATATTATACATTAATTCAAATATCGAATTATGATTAACACAACAAAAAAAATCATATTTTTTTGCTGAGATCATTTTGTTGCCATACACAAATAATTTCGAAATTTTAGATATACATTAAAAAGAATTTAAGAATACATAATGATGTAGATTTTTTCTGTTGTAGAAAACTATTTCTATGTTAAGAGTGATAATTTAGCAGGAGGTACTCAAACGTTCCTGTTCTCAAAATATTTTCAAGCACTTGGTACAGAAAGTGTTTCATTTGATTACATAAATTCTCATAACACCATGTTTGAGTTTGGTTATATCAATACCCTGCCTCGAAATGCTACTACGTATGATATACAATACAGTGATATTAATATCCTATATACAACAACAAGTGGAACTGATCTTTGGACTAGGAAATGTGTTAATTTGGGTGCTGTAACAGGGATGATAGCTTTAACGTTTGTGCATACCAGTAGGGGCCTAATCAGACAGTTTACTGCAGTTGATGATATTGATGTTTCAATGAATGGTTGTTATGGTGAGTTTTTGCTTTCTTAAATTTTCAGATTGGTATTATACAACTTTTTTCAAGTCATTGCGGAGCAGTTGTCATCAATCAAACCAAACTGTGATATAATTACAGATAGTGTATCTATTTTTAAAAGCTTTGTTAAATTTTCCGTCAAACAAAATCACATTGGCTAAAGTAGAACACAGAGCTCTCATTATTATTTCTCAAAAAGATTAAACATATACAGAAAGCATCGTCACATCAAAAGTATCACGTTATGTCCTGCCCTTCATTTTAAAGGCATGGAGTCTGCTCATATGAGCTATTGACTTTAAACTACTCTTTTGGACTTGGTCGGGGTATGCGTTATTAGCTATCATCTTGAAAAATATAATAGACATGCTTAAGGTGTAAAACACAAAATAAGATCAACGAATAGGTCAAATAACCAACATCGTCGATCTATTCTTGATAGTATTTTCATTAAAATGATGATCATATTATTATGAGAATTGAAAAGAGAAAAAATCTACTGGTTAATCGACATACCCAAGATAGGCAATTACATATGGATTAATAATATCATGGATATTGTTGCTACTGTTAAACAATGGTTTAAATGTTGCATATTATTTTGCACTTATGGGATCAGACTGCTTAGAGCTTCTTGTTTGATTTCGAGCATTTTATTGAAATAAAGGTCATATTAAAATTTTTCTCAAATCAAAATCAGAATACCAAATTTGTTTGAACAATCTATGAGTTTTTGTTGCTGAACCTTTTGTGACAATTTCTTATCCCAAACCAAAATGTTGTTTTAAATCGCAATTCTTCGTTAGAAACTTATCCATTTGAAGCGGAAAGTTTTCATGTAAAAAAGTTTTAAATTTCAGAAACGAATATATGCTTTGAAAAATATATCCCTCACTGGAAATGTTTGCTTAAAATATTTTCCTCTGTGTGTTTAAGACGGCTGCATGATTTGAATATCGTGTTTAAGACAGCATGACTTAATTAATTTAGAGTATAATGTAAATAAAACATATTTATCAAGAGTTATTTTTTATTAACGTCGATCTTAACATATTGACCTCTGGATTTGTGAAGATGTTTTCATAGACAAACGAAATAATTTTCTTTTTTATTTGGTATATTAAGTTTATCTTTTCTTGGACACATTTTTCTTTACAGAAGGTATTTATGGTTCTATGTGTGGATTTGAGCCATCTGATTTATGTGGATTTGACATTATCACAACAGAACATTGTCCCACCGAAAATACGTACAGTTGGAATGTGAAAAGACTTACAGGAAGTAAGAACATGAGACAAGACTTGTAAAATGCATTGAACAAATAGATGTGTCCATTTTCTGAGCTGAACAAATAAAACAGAATTATATAGGATTGACATGATTGATAAATTAATCTGAACAAAACAATAAACAATGAAAATTAAATGTTATAATGTTATGCAATAATTCGACTAACTGTGATAAATGGGGAGATAATTGTTATCTATGTACATATTTTATTATTGCATGTAGTGTAAATATATAATGTTTCATGAAAAGGTTTCTTATAGAATATGCTCTAATGAAAAAAAATATTTTGAAAACTTAATTTAAAAATACGTGTCAGTGATAAAAAAAAAATTACCTAAAGTACTAACACTTGAAATAATATGAAACCAACTATGATGAAATTTATACATAACGTTCTGCAATTTCGATGTTATATAATTGTCGTTAAGATTAACAAACATTTTATAATTGAAATGAATAAAAATTTGTATATGTGAGCTAATATTTAGATACAAAGCAAACTGTAAACAGCGCATTGAAGACGCACATAAGAGATTTACACGGAAGCTATTGCGTCAAGGGTTTTTAATGATAATTTTGAAGTCATCCTTTCGACGTTATCGAATATCTGTGTCACATATATGTATAACCACGGATATGTTCCATATATCATAACTACACACTGTCCTCGTTTCCTCGATTGTGAAATAACCGAATGCTACTTATTAGTACGAATTATTACTAACAATAAGTAACCAAGCTATTGCCACTAGTGGATCGGGAACAGCTTACCATTTCGGAGCACCTGAGTTCACCCAAAGGTTTTGGTTTGGTTGGTGTTGATTAAACTTTAGTTTTCTCGGTCTTTATTATCAAATTGTTTTCTTCTTGATGTTTTATCTTTGGCCATGGTTTTGTTTGATTTCTACATTGGTATCTATTTTTTTTTTTTTTATTTCTGCAGATAACGTTTTGTTAGCAAATGGGTCGTTAGGAAGAAGAGGCGATACAGCGTTGGTAGAGTTTCCAACTAAATCGATATTGTCAATGATGTACCTTCATTTCAATTATCTAATTGACAATTGGAATAGTGGGAGAAATCTGATGTACTCAATCAACACGGATGAAAACTTTACATCAGTAATGCCAACAAGTCCATATATATCTGCCTGGCACAGTTATTGCCTAGGTATATCATTTCCAAAGACAGTCAGCGTTAGGATCCAGGCTGAACGTACATCAACAAACGATGATGCGGATGTATACATTGATGATGTTGTTTTGTCATCTGATGCTTGTCCAGGTAATTATTTACGTTTACGATTTGGCAGTTAGTTTCTTTTTAATGAACCGCATACGGTAGTATGTATCATTATGCTTACCGGTTTGTGACTTTGTCCGGTGAAAGCTTTAACTAGATCAGTTTATAAGATTCAAACAGATAAACGTAAATTAAAAAAGGAGAGAAATTAACTTCATCTGTATACATTTCTTCTTCTTTTTTCTCTATATTTCAGTTAACAAAATCTAAAAAAAATTCACATTAATCTTTCAAATCGAAATAAGTTTCTGTGTAGTATTTAGTGAAAAAAATGTGATGTGCCAATAAGTGTTTTATCATGTTTTAGCCAAATCAGTGACATGTGATTTTGATGATGCGATTGTGTGTGGATACTATTCGTCTGGTGTCTGGAAAAGAGCAGAACATGATTCAAGTTCTGGTGGTATGTTGCAATAAAGTTGAAAGTACATGTATTGGTAATGAAACGATTCTGATAAAAACATGTGCTTCAAGGAAGTGTGTGGTTGACTTCTTATTTAAGATTATTTTTTTAGAGAAGAACATGTATTGTCAGACGAACGAGCGGAAACAAGTTGGTTTAAAATTGTTGCAAAACGTAATCTGCTTTTCTGTGGAAAAACATGTTATAAAACAAGATGAAAAACGAAGCAGTCTCCCCTTTTATAAAGTTGATATAATGAATGCTTAATTAAGTAAGTTGCATATTTCATACACCGAATAATTTCATTTCTTGCTTCATGTAATTGCAGTTATATTTTAATGTTACTGGACAGTTATTACTAACGCTTATACCTTGACAAATAAGCTTTTCCACTTTACAATTTGGATCGGCTATACCTAAACGCATAAGAAAAGCAGATCCCACTTAACGTGACCGACAAAATGCAATACAATTTGTTTGCAAATGTTTGCAGAAAGTTACTTTTTTTACTAAACAAGTTAGATAATGCATATCGTAAGATTTGTTTTTGTGCACAACCAAGGTTGTTTTTTTTTTCATTATATTCATTCCTGACAACCTTCGGTGTGTTATACGACTAGAAAAACATTGAAAAATGCATTACCCTTAACAAATTAATAAATTCCTGCTCCTGCACTTCATTTAAAATCACTAAAATGTTTGCTAACACATAAATGGCAAGGTAGATTGTTTTTATCAAGCTTAAGAAAATTATATTTGATATGAAAATAAGGTATTTGATATGATTGCCAACGAGACAACTATCCACCATAGTTCAAATGACGTAGATGTAAACCATTATATATCACCGTACAGCCTCAATAATGAGCCAAATCAATATCGCATAGTCAGCTATAAACGCCACGACATGCTAAGATATTAATCTTTACAAACAAAAAACCAACAGCCGTTTATATACCAAAACCAGTTTACGAAAAACAGATGTATTGGACATATTCATATCCAGGATTCAGGGCATAATGAATCTAAACCAATGTGTTCAGAATGATATTTATGTTTCTTCTTGTGATGTTAGTTAACGCTATTCCTTATTGTTTTTACAGATTATTACATGAAGACTATTCCAGTTGGATTAGGCAGCTCTTCTTTAGTATCCCCAAAGAATGATGTTACTAATGATATTCAGTGTGTTCAATTCAACTATATATTCACTGCAAGTTCGAATGCTCATTTAACGCTTATACTTTACCACGGAAACTCAGAGTCGACGAAGGTCAACTTACAAGGAACAAATAATTGGAAACATGTTCTATACCAGACAAAGAAAACATTTACTTTCCTAGTATTTCTTCTGGATCCATTTAATACGAATGTAGGAGGGAATGCGGCAGCAGGAATCGATAATGTAACCCTCTCAAACGGAGATTGTACTCATGTTGGTACGCGTACTACTAAATCAAAAAACTAATTCAAGATATTTGTAAACCAATGAAACATGTATTTTCTATTTATCATTGGTCCAACATCTCCCTCTTGTAAAATATCAAATTATTTACTGTTTAATAACGCTCTTAGCTTAGACAAACAATGATTCTGGAATAGCGGTGACGCATGCAAACAAGGAAACACATTTTACTAGGACGAATTTGCCCTTACTTTTGTACCTGGATGTTCGATAAATAAATGCATTTTAACTTTAAATCGTACATTTGTTTTACCAATTACACTTAGTATTCGATTAACATCATCAGACTGCTTTAAATGTCTCATTATTTTGGTTCAGGAGTTGAATCTTTAAAGCTATGAAACCTTTCAACGTATTGATCCAAACCTTACACTAATACTGTTTTGTGACGTTTAATCGAACAGAATCAGCTTATCCTTTCACTGATCATTTGAGTTTTGAAGTGCCGCAGGGAAATTTTCGCCTTTTTTGTGTCTTTTGTGATGTTTTTTTTTTTGTTGTTGTTATGGGCTGTTTGGTTGACGTATACTTTACATTCGTTTTACTTCGTTTCCATACAATGTTTAAATATCATCTTTTACAGATTGTGAGACTGATGAACATAGATGTGCATCTGGTTTGCAATGTATTCCAGAACCCTCTTTATGTGATGGTTTCATCGATTGTTATGATGGCAGCGACGAACAGTCGTGTGGTAAGTTATCAACTTAAATAACAGTATATTATGAATTATTTACTATCCTCAATTTCTATCCCACAAACTCTGTTTTAATAGATAGTCTGCCTCTATCAAAGTGAAGGTGTGTTCATGGTGATATCTCCATTTTATTTGAATTATCGTGCTTTAATAATAATCAGAAAATGTTCAGATGTGAGTAAAGAGATACATATCCTTTTTTTGTCAATGTTTCCTTTAGAACGTACCCATTCTCGAAAGTGGAATATGTCTATTCTACTTCACATTTTGATGGGTTTTTTTATCTCAAATAATGATGATGAAATTTATCCTTTACAACATTTCTTTTGTACATGAACGTTTTGTTTTGGAAGTCTGAATCATTGACAGTGATTAAAAAGAGAAGCAAAAGATACCGAAGGGACATGCAAACCCACAAGTACAAAAAAACTGTCATTGATAAAAACAAAAAAAAACGACCAAAAGACAAACATCAGCATACAAAACACACCATAGAAGACTAAAGACTGACTGTTATCCAGATCCTGTTCCACATGTTTCATCCCCCGTGTTGCTTATGTAATTACATATTCGGTAATAAATCTGATTCTGTATGTGCAAAAATCCTGAACTAAAATATTTTGTATAAAATGGTTTGATAAACAATACAAAACTCGGCATTGAGAAATATTTCGATTCGTTTTATCTCGAATTTACACCACATTTATCTGAATGTGACGTGGTATGAAATAATTTTCATTCCAGGACAATTCT
Source organism: Mytilus coruscus (assembly GCA_017311375.1). Classification (NCBI taxonomy): domain Eukaryota; kingdom Metazoa; phylum Mollusca; class Bivalvia; order Mytilida; family Mytilidae; genus Mytilus; species Mytilus coruscus. The sequence goes on from CM029606.1 coordinate 10,671,383, forward strand.
GAACAGAATTGTATTATGATAAATAACATTGTATAATTATCTATACACATACTAATAAAAACCTTTTCATGATCTTGTGGTATTAAATCTTATTTCTAGTAGACAGTTAGTTAATCTTACATTACTTCCATCTAATTCAATTGTTTGATTTCAGTTGGTTCCATCTCGTGCGATTTTGAGTCCCCAAGGATGTGCGAGTACAGACTTACAGGCAGTAATATCATCAGAGTAACTGATACAGGTCAGTTCGGTTTAAGAATTGTGTTTATAAACTTTACATGAATCCCTGTGAATTGTGAATGTCCCTTAGTACCTTCAGCACAATTTGTACTCACTTAATGTACTATATGTTCTGTAAAGTTATTTCTGTAATTTATGTTTTAAGTTGCTCCCTATATCGTTTTTTTTATATTTATGTTATTTGAAGTTGCTGTATTGAGCCGGGACGGCGAAAGCGAGAAATTTTGAGATGACCAATATATCTATTTATCGCTATTTTACCTATGACGACGTTGTTTTCATGTCAATTTCATTAGCAACGCCACGTGCCTGCATAGTTTCTAGCGATAATTTTCCATCTCATAGTGATATTATCACGTCAAAGTGCACAAAATAGCGATAAATTCCGTGTGCTTTTCATTTAAAATCAAATGATTGTTTTCAACTTCAGATGGAGATCATCACATATCAGTCTACTTAAATGGTTTTCATCTACTGCAGTCTCCTATAGAATTAATTCCAGCAGTTTCATGTTTGTCCTTTCTTGCAAAATCATCGGATCATCTATCCAACGGTAACTTAAGAATAGCTTTAGAAGACAGTGATGAATTACTTCATCCATTACACACCATAAACAGTATGAAAGTTACATCGTTTTGGAACCAATATAGGACCACAGTCCCCTCTGGAAATTACAGTATTGTTTTTGAGATGCTATTCCCAATGTCTTACTACTATTATGGGTATCTGCGTATTGATAATATCAACCTACAGTCTGGAAAATGTGGCGGAGGTAAGAGGCTTTTAGCTAGTATACTACCTTTTTTTTAAATGGCCTAAATGGCTTTCATAGTTAAGATGAAAAGATATTTTAATATAGTAAACACATATTCACTTATCAATAGCAAAGGAAAATTGGAAAGTTGTCTCATTGGCAATCAAGCCACACATCTTTATTTCTATAAGGATATTACGCTATGTTCATAATGTAAGAACATATTAGATTCTGTGATTTTTTTTTTTAAATGAACTTTTACAGAGTTTTCAAAATTTAATGTCATAAGACGGCTTAAGTTTTTATTTTCATGCGCCTGATATTTTGGGTTTCCGTTACATTTCATTTATCATATACATTATATGGGTTATGAAATATTAGCTGTTATGACAGATTTTCTGGTTACTCTAATTTAATATCAAAGATTTTATATAACATAGGCTGTGGGAAAGGTTACTTTGATTGTTCAGCTGATAATGCGTGTATACCTGAGCAGTATGTTTGTGATAGACAATGGGCGTGCACAGATGGAGAGGATGAATTATCATGTGGTAATTGTATACTAACATACTTGTTACTTTTATTGACTTTTGTCTTGTTATTCCAACTCGTCATATGTATAATAGTACATCAATGTCATTATTTACAGTGTTGATTGATATAATTGCAATATAACAGTGATCCACTAAAATGAAATATTTTGAACCTAGATAATGCACTGATCAAGGTATGTATTAGATACGTGTTGACATATACAAATACGAAAACAGCAATACAAACATGCTTATCAAAATGATAAAAGCAAAAACATGAACAACAAGAATAAATAATGTCTGGTGATTGCATGTGTTATAAATGGTAAGCAATAATCTGTTTGCACACCATACTAGAGAATACTAGTTAACAAATGTCGTAACCTTATAAAACTTTGATGCTTTTAATATTTTTGTCTTATCATCTTTTTATTTTTGGCTGGAAAGTAAGTAAATTCACATGCATCACATGATTTTTTGACAGATAACTTCTGATTATTGCCTATTTATTAAAAGATGTGTTGGCAATGTCACGTCATCCCTTTATTATTTCCTCATGAAAGTTAATTCAAATTTTCATTCAAAACAGTATTAAATGCAGATTGCATTATAAGTGTAAATTGGAATTTTCAGATTACAGTATAAGCTGCACTTTTGATGAGGATCACTTGTGTGAATATAGCGTTGGTTCTTGGATGTCTGGTTCAGCTAACTCAGTTTCTGAGTTTTATCTGCCTGACCATACCTTTAACAACTCCTCTGGTAAATATTTACCATAATGATGATATACATGTAGATCAAATCATTTAGTTTCATCTTTAACGATAATGGTAAAAGGGTAATGTAATTCAATTGTTGTCATTGAGTGTTTTCTGTCGCATTTGTTAAATTATTGTAATGAAGATTATTTACCTATCATGGTTCGCTTTATTATTCGTCGTTGCGGAAACAAAACGACATTATATACTTTTAATCGTTTAATCAAAGGAAATAAGATTAAACTAGAAAAAAGTGTTTGAAAATTTCAATTGAAGAATTTTTGTTTCTTTTGATTTGCTAATTTCGACGAAAAAAAAATTGTTCTATTTTCACGATTCAATGCGAAATTGATTAGAATAATAATTAAATAAAAAATATTCATCGACGAATTTTACTGTTTTATATAATGACGACAAAGGTTTAAAGACTATAAACTAATACTAAAGATTTTTCGTATAATCACACTGTCTCCTCAATAAAAGCAAATATATTTTGATAAAGTTTTTTACTTAAAGATATCAATTTATAGTGAGCTTTTGTTTTGGTTCGTAGAATACTTTTAATGCTACATGATAGATTATTTGTATATAGATATAAGAAGATGTGGTATGAGTGCCAATGAGACAACTCTCCATCAAATCAAAATTTATAAAAGTAAACCATTAGAACCAGGCCAAATCTAGTTGAAGATGGCTCTTAACTTGCCATCCGTGCAAACTAAAAGTATATTTCATTCTTTCCTATCATTGGATCGAAATAAAACAAATTTGATACAAAAAAAAATAGTCTTGATTTCTCGTAATTTCACGAAAAAATTTCTTTTAATTTCACTAAAACATTTCAAAAGTAATGGTGTCTTGTACATAGCTAATATAACTGTATTATTTACAACTGAACGTATCATAAAAAAACCCAGTCCATATAATCGATTATGTATAATAGAATAAAACTTCAGCCAAACATTTAACAGTTGCTTTGTTTTAATATATTTCAGTTTCAAAAGGTGTGTTGTTTACTATCTTATTATATCTAAAAATCCGAAGACTTAAATCAGATTGAACACGTCATTATCACCATAAAGCCTCATGGACTATTTATTCTTGAAACTAGCAATTAACACTAAAAAGTATAAACAATAGTGTTGCCTCGTGTACACCCTACGAATATTCTTTTTTATATTGTATTTTATATATAAATGCAATAAATGTTGTTGCGGTATACCATTGAAATATATCGCTACCACTGATATTTTTAAAGGAGATGATATCGCCCAATAATAAAACAAAACTTCAAATTTGGAATAATTGTTTATTAAATTTCATTTTTGGATTAGGTTAATGCACTCAACACTACATAAAAATCATATAAGTTAATACAATTAATATATAGGATATATCCAGATAAATGAAAAGGAAGAAATGGAAAGTATATGTTTTTTAATGCATATCATCTATACCATACAATTCAGCTCAACATCCAATTACATTTCAGCACATTTACGTTGTGTAACTGTCCATTTCGCATGTAATACATGCAGCCAAAACATATATTGATTTAAATAAAATAGAAAAAGATAAACTACAAAAAGAAGCAATTACATCACCACCATTTTTCTAAACGGGTAGCAGTCTTGCTTTGAATTCAAGACGGAATAAGATTGTTTATTGAGATACAGGTAATGTTGTGAAACAATTGTAATTTTCTTTCTTTTGTTTTTCCTGCAGCGAATATAACCGAATTTAATAAAACATGATTTATTGTTTAATAACAAGTTGTAAGTCCGAGGCAATTCGTAATCTTTCGAGCTGTATCTTGTCAAGTATGATGATATCATTTTTGTCTCGCCTGCGATGAAAGTAAACCATAGGGATAACTATACGGCGGCGGCGGCTGTAAACCATTAATATAAAGCTTTATATTTCAGAAGGTAGAAGACAAGGATGTTTAATACCTAGTATGCATATACCTTATGTTACGAAGTTTCCGTCTGGAATATGTCCATTGTCCTTGACCTCATTTTCATGGTTCAGTGACTGAAAAAAACATATGGTTATTTTGTCATGTAAATTGCGCACTTCTTATGGGTAATAGGATAACTATATTTGGTATATGGGTTCCATGCAACGTCGAAATGTTCGTCAGACATGGTTAAACTGATCTTAACTTCATTTCATTGATCAGTGATCAAGGTTTAGGTTACGCGGTTAGGTCTGTTTCGCAGATACTTTAAGCAGTAGGTCAACTATATTTGATGTATGGGATGGATGTAAGAGGTTCATGTCAGTCTGGCAGGTTTCATTTTACCTTGACCTCATTTTCATGGTTGATTGGTCAGTGTTAAGTTTTTATGTTTTGGTCTGTTTTTTAAGTTCTATAAGCAATGGGTCAACTGTATTTCGTGTATGGAATGATTGTAAGTTGCACATGTCTGCTTAGCCGATATTATCTGACCTTGACCTAATTCTAATGGTTCATTGGTCAATGTTCAGTTTTTGTGTTTTGATCTATTTCAATTACCATAAGTAATAGGTCAACTATGTTTGGTGTATGGAATAATTGTAAGGTGTACATGTCTGTCTGATAGGATTTATCTGACCTCAACCTCAATGTTATGGGTCTTTAAAAATATTTAGTTTATGTGATACTTGTTGCAAAACCTTCATCTTTAAGACTGTTATCATAAACTCAGTGGTCAGTAAAGCAGGCGAGACATTTCACCAAGTGCTTTCTTGTTCTTACAATCGTATACCAAACCTCACATTCATACTCAAAAGGAATCTTTTATTTGTGACTGTTCTTTAATTATTTTATTTATATTGTGTTTTAGTGATATTATAATGATACAATGTAAATATCAATATTTATAATAGTAGACATATATTACAATACCAAATTCTCATTTCATAATCAGAATAATGATAATTGCAAGTAATTGGATTCTTGGCTGCCTTTTTGGGCATCGGGTGTTCTCTTATCATGACGATGTATGGAAAACAAATGTGGATCTTTCCATGATAAAAATAAAAGTTTTAAAGGTTACGAAAAAATTTGTAATTATGTCAATTTTACTGGTGTTAAGTGGATGATATTTGGTATGCAGTTATACGTATAACCATTTGAAGTCTCATTTCCATGGCGAATATATTGCCCTTCCCCCTTATCATGGTTCAGTGACTTTGAAAATTTTAAATAGTTTACCTGTTACAGGTTGTTTTTATGTTCGTTTTAAGGCAACCACTTATGATAGGTCAAAGGTATTAGGTATTTGATTTCACAAGCATTGTCATTTCTCTTTTCCATTGAGGTTATTTAGCCCTGCCCTTTCAGCCATGGTTCATTGACTTTGAATGTTTTTCATAGTTTACATGTTAAAGTATTGGCATTTGAATTTCAATATTTGCATTATCCTCAAAAAATTACATAAAGGCGAGACATATCTCCGTTCAACAGTTTTATTATGCAAATTATTGCTACATTATATTTTATTGATTTATCATGTTTTTCTTTTGCCAGGATCTTTCATGTACACAGGTAATTTAGATGGACTATACACGAACAAAGAAATGAATTCTCCTACAGTCCAGATAATTAGACAGTCGTGTGTGGTATTTTTCTACGCTTTTGTCAGATCTCATCAGTATTCGTCATCATTTTGAAAATAAGTACGAACACAAGCTACCAAATGACGGAAGTGTTTTCATTGGTTGAATATCAGGAAATTGGTAGCAACCATTGGAAAAAAGGAGAATTTGCAGTAAATGCTGGATCATTTTCTATTAGATTTATTGCTGGAGGCCATATGTCAGCTGTAGCCATTGATGACATTTTATTGTATGAAGGAAACTGTACAGGTAAGAAAAAATATTTTACAGGATTGAAAATGTAAGGCTTTTTCGAATAGGATTTCAAGAGTCTCAGACCATTGGATCTGTGATAGATGAGGCTATGGATAAGGTTTAAAGAATAATGAATAATTTGTCAATACTACAGAAAAATATTCCAAAAATTAGAAATGAGGTGAAATATGCCAAAATATTAAAGAATGAAGAATGATTGGGTATAAGTACATAAAGAATAGAGATTATGTGGAAAAAATATAAAAAAAAAAAGTAAACATGTTTTGGTTTAAAATATTGTTTGGATTAGAATGTTTGTTTGAAAAATACAAACTAGATGTAATTAAATTCCAAAGTATCTTATTCTTGACACGTTCAATTCAAATTCAAGTTAGAAAAACGCCGAAAAATTGGCTATAGTGGTCCAACACGACAACAATTTCAGAAAATGTTGTGATTACAATCTACAATCTACATAACAATTAAAGCGTGAGCAAAAATCATTTTGCAAAATATGAGCACGTTGATTGCTTTTACAACATTAGATATTACAAAAAAAAGCATTTGATTTAAAGTTGGGTCATTATGCACAGTTCATTTCATGCACTAGGTGTTTATGTCAGACTTTTTTATTTGAGTTTGTGTATGATGGCTTGTTTCGAAGTGTGATTTTATTTTTCACATATTTGAAAACAGCCACAGACGTGACGCAGATTTAGCAAGTCATAAATCTCTATTTTCATACAGATTAGTTCATCGGAAATTCAGTTGTTGACAAACATTTAATAATTCAAAATACTTTACATCTTAATTATATGGTCTCCTGCTCTTAGTAAAAAGCAAAAAGTTAAAGATCAGTTGATTATTTAGATTAGCACCATTTCCAATACCAAGGATATTTCTTGATTTGCATATATTATTCGTGTTATTTGTGTTCCTTGATCAATTATTATTTATTTATTTATCAATTATTTTTGCTACAACACTGGAACTGCAAGGTAAATAAAGTCGTTATTTTTTTTTACTTTACACTGTTTTCACGGAAAGCCTGTGCATCTATAAAATGCCCGGCTTATCAAAATTATGGATTTGTGTGAAAATTCTATGTGATGTTATCATTAGACATTCAAATTCATTGATGGCAAAATAAATATAATATGAGATAAATATCATAATATGACTTATACTAGGAAACATTGTTGGCGGAAAAGAATAAAAAATAATTTCGCAACCTTCAATAAATTGCTCCGTCGTCGACTTTCTACATAGATATCAATTGGCATAGCTACAGGGAAAAGAGCTACGATTGTCAGAGAGACAACTATTGATTATCTTACGAATTTCACCAGCGAGAATATCATGCAGTATAGTCCTTTTCGATAACTAAATTATTTCCCTTTAAGTGTATCCGCTATCGGAAATAATTAGGTGACTTCAGGTCGGAACAACCTACCAGCGTGAACTAAATAATATAATATGCATATGACATAAATGTCATAACATAACTATAAATGGGAAACATTGTTGGCGAGAAACAATAAAAAATAAAAGTTAGCGGTCATCTTCATTATCATCCAGACGTTTTTGTGTTAGCAGTTCTATTACTATCTCGACAATGCTTAAATGAATTAAATCTCAATTGCTAAGCAATACATATGTTTGGTTCACACTAAGCTTACATTTTGAACTTCATTTTTTCCAGAAGAATTCAATGAGACTGCATATGATCCAGGACTTAGATCCAGTACAAATGTTCAAGAAACAACAGCTTCTGCTTTGGAATCATCAACATATATGTTTGGATCAAGTAAGTTCTATAACTTGATATATGTATATATATATATATAAAAATGACTGAATAATAGCCAACGATAAATCTTACGGGACGATGGATCATATAATTAATATACAGTACATAACAAAATATAATATATAACAAGTCTTACAGGGTACAACATCACCAAAAAATAATTAAATCATGAACAAATGTAAGATATTTCGGATAACTAATATCCTTCATCAGTAAGATGTAAAATGAATCTTATCGTGACATGTGGTAGTCAAACTGAAATAAAAAAAATAATTTCGCAACCTTCAATAAATTGCTCCGTCGTCGACTTTCTACATAGATATCAATTGGCATAGCTACAGGAAAAGAGCTACGATTGTCAGAGAGACAACTATTGATTATCGTACGAATTTCACCAGCGAGAATATCATACAGTATAGTCCTTTTCGATAACTAAATTATTTCCTTTAGGTGTATTCGCTATCGGAAATAATTAGGTGAGTTCAGGTCGGAACAACCTACCAGCGTGAACTAAATAATATAATATGCATATGAGATAAATGTCATAACATAACTATAAATGGGAAACATTGTTGGCGAGAAACAATAAAAATAAAGTTTGCGGTCATCTTCATTCATCCAGACGTTTTTGTGTTAGCAATTCTATTACTATCCCGACAATGCTTAAATGAATTAAATCTCAATTGCTAAGCAATACATATGTTTGGTTCACACTAAGCTTACAGTTTAAACTTCATTTTTCCAGAAGAATTCAATGAGACTGCATATGATCCAGGACTCAGATCCGGTACAAATGTTCAAGAAACAACAGCTTCTGCTTTGGAATCATCAACATATATGTTTGGATCAAGTAAGTTCTATAACTTGATATATGTATATATATATATATATATATAAAATGACTGAATAATAGCCAACGATAAATCTTACGGGACGATGGATCATATAATTATGATACAGTACATAACAAAATATAATATATAACAAGTCTTAAAGGGTACAACATCACCAAAAATAATTAAATCATGAACAAATGTAAGATATTTCGGATAACTAATATCCTTCATCAGTAAGATGTAAAATGAATCTTATCGTGACATGTGGTAGTCAAACTGAAATAAAAAAATAATTTCGCAACCTTCAATAAATTGCTCCGTCGTCGACTTTCTACATAGATATCAATTGGCATAGCTACAGGGAAAAGAGCTACGATTGTCAGAGAGACAACTATTGATTATCTTACGAATTTCACCAGCGAGAATATCATGCAGTATAGTCCTTTTCGATAACTAAATTATTTCCCTTTAAGTGTATCCGCTATCGGAAATAATTAGGTGACTTCAGGTCGGAACAACCTACCAGCGTAAACTAAATAATATAATATGCATATGAGATAAATGTCATAACATAACTATAAATGGGAAACATTGTTGGCGAGAAACAATAAAAAATAAAAGTTAGCGGTCATCTTCATTATCATCCAGACGTTTTTGTGTTAGCAGTTCTATTACTATCTCGACAATGCTTAAATGAATTAAATCTCAATTGCTAAGCAATACATATGTTTGGTTCACACTAAGCTTACATTTTGAACTTCATTTTTTCCAGAAGAATTCAATGAGACTGCATATGATCCAGGACTCAGATCCGGTACAAATGTTCAAGAAACAACAGCTTCTGCTTTGAAATCATCAACATATATGTTTGGATCAAGTAAGTTCTATAACTTGATATATGTATATATATATATATATATAAAATGACTGAATAATAGGCAACGATAAATCTTACGGGACGATGGATCATATAATTATGATACAGTACATAACAAAATATAATATATAACAAGTCTTAAAGGGTACAACATCACCAAAAATAATTAAATTATGAACAAATGTAAGATATTTCGGATAACTAATATCCTTCATCAGTAAGATGTAAATGAATCTTATCGTGACATGTGGTAGTCAAACTGAAATAATCGCTATACAAATTATCAATAATCTATACGCTGGTAAATTTTTCAAAGCTGTTCAACTGCAGGATGGTGCAAGTCGTGTGGTAACAGACGATGTCTGACTTGCCAACAAATACTAAATACTCAAACATTTACTGGCCACTCCACTGGGTCTGTGAACACTATATTTTGCAATGTCTTCTTCAGTGTTGATGTGGCATGCAGTATGTTGGCGAGGCAGAACAGCCATTCAAAAAACACATGAATGGTCATCGAAGTGACTACACCTGCAAGCCCGACCTCCCCGCAAGTCGTCATTTGAGATCACATGGGCATGCCCAAGCTGATCTCAAAAACCTAACCATCACTATCAAAGACCACAACGAGGGTTGGTCAAGGGCCGATAGACTTGCTCGGGAACGGTTTTGAATAAGAAAGCTAAGGACAGTTTCCCCAGAGGGCATAAATGAAAAAATATAGAATTAGTCACTCATTTTCCCTATAATCACTCATTTTCCTACCATCACTTGTTTCCAGTAACTCAGGCTTCCGTACTGAACTCTTACAGTTTTGAGGAATTTATTACTCCTCCCAAACATCAATATTGAAAAAATTTACCAGCGTATTGATTATTGATAATTTGTATAGCGATCAAGATTATTATTTCAGTTTGACTACCACATGTCAAGACAAGATTCATTTTATATCTTACTGGTGAATTAGTTATCCGAAATATCTAACATATGTTCATGATTTTATTATTTTTTGGTGATGTTGTACCCTTTTAGATGTGCCTAGAAAATCAGCCTTAGAATGTTTGAGTAGATCTGATTCTTTACTTCCTCCCCGAGCGGGTCTGGAACCTGTACTTTTCACTTCTCACTTCTCACTTCTACAACAACACCGCCTAGCATTGCGCAGACTTCTTATCCTCTCTTCTTACTAAAGCTGATAGAAATTAGCTTTCGTTTCATGAGGTGTTACCTTCTCGTAGGAATTAAGAAAGGTCATCTAACACAATACACGAAGTAATTTTAAGTGTACAGGAATAATCATCTACTCATCTCTTCAGTATAAAAACAGGATGCTATTCTATTTTTAGAAGCATACAATCACTGTAAATTTATATATATGTATGTTTGCCTAATTGTAATTTGCAGTTTTCACTACACTTAGGCAGACATACACATACATATATATATATATTGTTGTATAGTTGATCTTATAAGTCAGCATTAATGACACATATTACATAGTAACTGATATTAATGAGTAGTATATCGAAACTGAAATTCCTGAACAATGAATGCTGAACCTGGCAACTGAATTTCTTCAGTAATCTTCGACCTTTTAAGGGCGTATTAAAGAACGCGCTATCCATTAGAATGTAATTATCTATTTTACTTATATTTCAACAAATGTTTACAACTTTGATATCTTCAGTTTTTGTAAGAAAACTCTAAAATAACCAAAGACATTTTTTCTTACAGAAGAAACGAGCCAAAACATTAAGTACCAATCAATGATACAAATACTTTTTATACGCCCGTTTACGGGACGTATCATGGTAAACCGTTGTCCGTCCGTCCGTCCGTCGTCAACATGTCGGACAATAACTCAAAAACGCTTGAACCAATTTGCATGAAACTTTTGTGAATTGTTTATATCTATTAACGTGAGCTCACTTTCGATTTTTATAAATTTTAGATTCTTCGTTTCTGAGTTATGGGATTTTATTCATAAAAAGGGGGGATTTTCCAGTGTTCGGACAATAACTCAAAAGTGCTTTGAGCAGTATTTATGAAACTGTGGTGACTGGTTTATATCTGTTAAAAAATAACCTGCCTTTAGTTTTTTTGTAAATTTCTGATATAACATTGAGGAACTTAATTCTTTGAAAAAGCGACGGGCGTATCATGCGCTCATGGCGTAGCTCTTTATTCATTAGTGGCACATTATTGTAATAAAAAGAAACATGTAAAAAAACTCAACTAAATTTAAATTCTGTTTCCAAAGGGAAAAAAACTACCGACCAGATCTAGTAATACAGGTTTTCTAGAATAATATTAAAAGGGTAAAAACAGTTATGACCATGATAAAACTATGAAGCATCTGCATTATTTTATATACACACAGCTGAATGTCAACAATCTCATTTTTAATTTTACAGACACTTGTGACCACCACAATACGGTGTTGTGTTCTGGCTCTTTTGGATTAAACTTTACAAAGTTTCCGAATATGTTTGGTCATCAGGATTATAATGAAGCATTCACAATGTGGTACTACATGTATAACCGGTACAGAAACTCTTTTGCTGCATGTGAAATGTTGTTCAGCCATTTCATGTGTTCCGCATTATTTCCTGTTTGTCTGGGTAGTAACATGAAGCATGTTTGTCGAAAAAGTTGTCTCGGTAAGTCAGAGTTGATGTAAACGACCGGACCGCATATAATGTCTTGCATATATTTGCTAATAACATATTGGAAGAACTGTTGTAAAAACTCATTAAAGATATTGGGTGTATAATTTGATACAGCCGACACTATGATTCGGTACTGCAGACTCGCATGTCGTAAACATAAGACTCGTTGGTGGCGCTCGCTTCAAATGAATTGAGAAGCCATCTCAAACACGAGGTTGATGAGCATTCAAAATAGAAATTCCAAAAGATGTTGCTTAATCTAACCAAGGCCATGCATGTCTATCGTAGGTTTTCCTTTTCCAATGAGTAACTGGGTACCATTTTATAATGATATGTTGTCGTAATATTAGATAAAGCTAATTAACGAAAAAATATGTTCATATAATTGTTAAACTAAAAATATTGTTAACGTTACAGTATTAATTTCAACCATTTTTTCCCCTTAAACAGTTACTCAGAACAATATTACTCGTATTCAAAATACATACTTCTCAATGTCAAAACATTTGCAAAATCAAGATAATATTACATTACAGAACCAACACTTACAACCATTTTTTACAAGTTATGATTTCACGAACGACAATATAAACCAATGAAACTCTCTTATTTCATTAACAGAATTTGATGTTATTCCGTTCAAATATTGTATTGTATCATCATTAACACAATTTACCGTATTTCTGAATCAGCATGTTAATCCATATGGATTATAAAAATAACTGTTACAAGCAGCTGATGTTTACAAGATTAGTTATGCCCTTCATTTTATTAGCATTGCGTTTTAACATAAACATACTCCATTAATAAAACCTGATGGATCATTGGAATAAATGAAAGAGAATCTACGGTTCAGACATCATTCCTGTCGAACCTAGTTTTTTGCAGTTTGATGCGATTCTGATTTTTATCCTGGTGTTCCGATGGAAATCCAGAAAGTCATTTAGGGTTATTCAGTAGGCGGGTGAATGCTTAAGCATAAAAAAATAGTAGTTTTCTTGCAATTACTTATGAATCGTTCAACCAATACTTTTCTATTTGAAATATACTGTTGTTGATGACGAAATCGAGATCAAGAGAGGCGAAGGATACCAAAGGGACATTCAAACTCATAAGTCGAATCTAAACTGACAAAGCCATGACTGAAAAAGAAAAAGACAAACAGACAAACAGCAGTACACAATTCACAACATAGGATTCCAAAAACTAAGCAGCATGAACCCCACCAAAAACCGGGGGTGATCTCAGGTGCTCCGGAAGGGTAGGCAAATCCTGCTCCACGTGTGGCACCCGTCGTGTTGCTCACGTTAGTACAAACCCGGTGATAAGTATAATTCGGTAGGTCATATTCGGGAAATAGTGGACGGGATTGTAGTTACGACAATTGGAACTTATCCGTTGTCATCTGTGAAACGGATATTCCATAACGGTCAACCAACTCATGATGGCGTACGTAAAATTTACGAAGGGACGATTACAACTTCACCACTTTGAACTCTTGGTTTAATAGCTTACTTGTGAGCAGCAACCCTCTATCAAGGAAATCATGATAGGAAATGCAAGCCCTGGAATATCGTATCAAGTGGGAGATATATACTTCGCAAGCAGCCGCTGCTGGAATGTTGCTACATAAAAATGGATAGTTCAAAATTGGGAAGCTGAAATCATCTCTTTTGTCGTAAAGTTTTGTTTTCAACCGACCATCTTTGTCAATTTCTAGATGTAAGTCAAGATATGAGGCAGACTTAACTGTATCTGTTGTATCCTTTATTTTAAGTTCGATGGGATAGATGCGTTCAACATAGTCACCACATTTTGAATTATTTAGTGAAAGAACATCATCTATATAGCGGAAGATGAAGTCAAAGGATACTGCTAACTTCCTTTCTTTCTTCCTAAGAAGTTCCTGTATGAAGTCAGCCTCATATGAATAAATGAACAAGTCGGCAAGATGAAGTGCACAGTTGGTTTCCATGGGAATGCCGATTGTATGTTGAAAAGCACGTCCTCCAAATGTAACAAATATGTTGTCAATTAAGAAATCAAGTATCTTGATAATGTCAGTTTCAGAGAATTTTCTGTTTGAATCAGAGTAATTTTTTACAAAGTACGATTTATCCCTCCCAAAGACAACTTCGGATTAAAACTTTTCTATTTTGTCATTTAGGAGTTATGGCTCATGCTTTGAAAGTCGTTTGCGTTCAATAACTTTTGAGAACTTTTCTACCAAAGCTTTTTGAATTTTAACATGTTGTTGCTAATGACAAAATTGAGATCGATATTGTTGATTTTCACTTTTGCGTTCAGGAGTTATGGCCCTCTATTGCTATATAACTAATAAATGTAATAAAACCACGATTTTTTCATGTTGTGTGTAATACAAGTACAAGTACTAGCGCATATTTTTCTTGACGGGCGTTCTTCAGTTACGTTCAATCCCAATGTCAATATTAAGATGTAATTTCAAAACTTGTTAAAGTCATAAATTGATGCTTCTATTTAATGCAATTTTAGATACATTTGAAACATTGTTTTCTGGAACTTGTAATTATAACGACACAATGCCGAACCAACATGATCTAATTTACTACTGTGGTATGCTACGAGATGATGCTGACTGTATTACATTACCAGGTATGTGTATTGAATCTTTGATGATCGAAGTGTGTGAAAATCAAAATAACTTTCCTTCCACATGTTTAGACAAGAATGATGACTTCAAATGATTATATAGAAAATGCAAAACTGAGAATAATCATTGGTTAAAATGTTTAACATAATAATCAAACGATGAACTATATATCTCTTCCAGTTCAGATACGAGATTTTTATTGCCTATGACATAAGCTTTAGTATTCTTACAATCCTAGAACTGAAGGCTTCTCAAAAGTTGTTACTGTTTATCTCGTTTTTTTTCCACATTATGAAAAACGATATTTTTACCACAATTTTTGCCCAGTTTTCACCGGAAACTAATTTGAACTAGCATACTTTACCTATTTATCTATTTTGTTGAAATAAATGTCTCTAAAGTTTATAATTCTAACGATATAGAGTTAACCACAAGGGTGTATATTTTTTTGTTTTTATACAAAATATTATACCATTTATACAAATTTAAGGTATTGGTTTAGGCAATTATCTTGACTTTTTAGAGTCATAGAAGACCTGACAAACGGACAATGAGAGTGACAATTCATTCATATTCTGTTTTTGTCTTTATTCTTTCTTTCTTGTTGATTGGCATTTTGTACAGTTTATCTTTGATCTGTCTGCCTAATATTTTTTTTAGATTTAGGAAAAGACATGATACTCGAAAATATTAGGTAATGATGTCATGTAACAATGCAGAAACGTCACGTTTTTTGTCTGTCCACGTCAATTTGTCAATGAAACACACGAGACGTATTTCATACAACCGAACTATCACAACGCTTTGCTCGCATACAAAACTACTTAATGTTATTACATATTAAACAAAAACAACGTATGGCTAAGACAATTTGTCAATAAAAAGAATAATGAAATTTATTTTATTGCTACTGACCTCATCAGATTGAATATCGGCTCACCATACCGGGTTCGCGTGATACTCTTGCTGATATAGTCTGTATTGAAAACAAAAATGTCATTATTCTAAACGAAACATGTTGATAGAATTGCAACATTTACAATAACAAATTTTCAAGTTTTCATTTTGTAACGCTATGATATTTTTGACATTTTGTTGGACAAACGGTGCTTTTAATTGGTGTTCTCTTTATCTTAATCTTATTCAGAACCCCCTCTTTAAAAAATGCTAGAACCTAGGAAGGTATAAATTGAACAATTAGATTTGAATTTTTTTTTTTTAATTTTCATTACAAATTAGATATGCATTGAAGTGTGTAGTATTCATAAGAGTGTGTATTTGATATGCGGGAGTAATTTGAGAAAGGTAAGCCTATAACTGATATGGTAAAAAGAAAACATAAAAGGAAATACACACGAATATATAGTATTTAACATAAAATGTCAAATTAACCACACTAAAATGACAATTTTCAGATTACATTGGAAATTACAGTTCAGGAGCGCCCACAACAGGTAAAAAAACAATCGTTGATCAGCGAGGATGTCAATACTTATTAACGGTAAAATAGTACGATTTTGTCATTTCCTTCAAACAGTACCAATCTACTGCACAATGATGGTAAGGACTAGATGTGGTATGATAGCCAATGAGACGACTTTCAAGCAGAGTCAAAATGACGTGTATGAAAGCAACTATAGGTTACCGTACGGCCTTCAATATTAAGCCAAAAACTATACTGTATAGGCAACTATAAAAGGTCCTGACATGATGAAATGTGACGCATTTCGAACTAACAAACAAATGGCCTGACTTATGACAACAATAAACGAGAAACATTACAAAGACATAAACCAACGACAACCACTGCATTACAGGCTTGTGAACACTCTTACTGAAAAAGTCTATGAAAGCTACCACATCTTACAAATAATAAACATTTAATGAATTGTAACAAAACAATGTAGTTCCTATACAATGAACATGTATCGTAGTTAATTATCGTAGCTTTAACACACTATAATTAAAAGAATAATTAAGTAATTATGTGATCAACGTCCTCATGTGATTTTGTTTTATTTTCGCTTAAAGAAAATTTGTTGTTTAATGCCCCACGTTGAATAGCGAAAAATTCCTGGTGTAAGGTACGTGTTTGCTTCAAAAGAAGATGCTATGTTTTAAAATTTAGTTCGTGGCCTTTGATTCCGAATATAAGTATAGCGTGACCGATTTTTTGGTTTTGCTTTAAGACTTAAATATTTCAAACATGATAGTTGTAATTATTATATTAGGGTACGCTTTACGTAAGTACTTTAATTGATGTTCCCTTAAAAGTTTGTTTTCATTTTGCATGTTTTGCATAGCTATGATTTATATTGTTTTAAACACATAAAAAAATTATCTATGATCATCTTCATTTTGAGTAAACATCTAATAATAGAATTGATTACCATTCAAGAGAGAGTTGATTTTCATAAATACTTCCGAAGTGTCAAATAAAATTAGTGGTCACGGGACTTATTTTCTTGAAAAATCCATAAAACACTAATTGTCCTATTAAATGCAGTACAGTCCTTGGATGGTGTAAACTTCCCACTAACACCATACACCATTACACCATTCACCATACACCATTACACCATACACCCTGTGCCATTACACCATACACGTTACACCTTTGCCCCATACACCTTACACATTACACCATAATGCAATTTAATTTCAAAGAAAGCATGTGACTACAAAATTATTTATTTATTTTAAAAAATGAACTTTGATCACAATATTGTAAATTAATGGATAAAATAAAAAAATAAGTTCTTATCAATATTTTGCATAGTTTTAAATGTCGTACACCATTCATTCACACCATTCCCGATCGCACGTTACACCATTACACCATTCCCCTTACACCATACATCATAACACCATAGCACCTTCTACCATTGCACCATATGCCATACACCATTACACCATACACGGTTTTTTTTTGGAAGTTTACATCATCCAAGGGCTGTATAACTATCTGCCCTTCATTTTAAAAGGATTTTTTTCAGGAAATTGTAAATACACTTTACGGCACTTAATTTTTTGGTAGTTTAATCTTTAAATTTCAAGTTGTTGGTGTCTTTGTTATGAATTGAATGATACTTGGTAAAATATTGTAAATCAAAAAAGTATGTTTGCAACATGCCCAGAAGGGATGCTCATAAAAAGACACCTGATCTACCGAAATAGGAAAACACATGTCAAAATGGTTTTTATCTACACCCAGATATGAATTGTCAAATTTGGAACTCATGTTTTGATTCGAGCACCACTATTGAGTTTTATATAGACGAAACGCGTTTTTAACCTATCAAATTATATGCTTTGTATTCTTAACGAGTTTACTTCTGGCATGATTATTTAAACACAGACAAATTGAACATGAAAATGATATTGTTATAGTGATTTCATGACAAAATCTGATTAAATTTGAAATCCATGCGACATAGACTCAAAAGGCAGACTGACAAAACATGAAAAGGATAACAGAAATCAGAATGATCACTAACCCTCACACGAAATGATCAATGGCACTTAATTCATGTAACTGGAAAGAAAAAACGGCACATCATTTTGAAATGAGTGCACAAATGTTGGTAATTACAGCTGTTGTATGGAAACTGCTGTTCAAGAAACAAGCAATTGGTGCTACCTTTGAGTTTCTGACAATATAACTAAGGCATGATTGACTAGTAAGCAAAATATGTGCAGTGATGTTCATATTTCACATACATGTATTATACGTAGGAATGACAGACATGATGCAGTTTTCTGAACTCAAAATGACTCTTAATTTAAAAAGGGAACAAAACAGTCCTTTTCTACAAAAAAAACAGGCGGAATTTGCATTGTTCCTTATCAGTGACAAATAGATATTAAAATAATGTAAAATTTTAGAAAGTCAGATAACAAATGATGTACAAGTAAGATTGGTTGGAGGAGTCGATGACAATGAAGGTCGTGTAGAAATATTCTATAATAACGAGTGGGGAACAATTTGTGATGACAGTTGGGACCAAGAAGATGCTCAAGTTATCTGCCGTATGCTACAGAAGAAAAGGTAATTAATATTAAAGTACAGGAAATATAGTCATTCATGTCGGAGGAGAATACTAACAATTTTAGTGTTCGATAGTCCTTATACAAATACAATTAATGTAGAAAAGCAATATAACAGTGGGCAAATTAAATGTAAAAAACAATCAAACAAGATTTTCATTTTTCTTTACCAAACACTGGATGATGATGATGATGAGGAGGAGGAGGAGGAGGAGGAGGAGGAGGAGGACGACGACGACGACGACGACGATGATGATGATGATGATGATGATGATGATGATGATGATGATGATGATGATGATGATGATGAATTTGAATTTGATTTGACATTTGATTGGTTTGATTTATGTATTTGTTTTAACTTTTACATCTATCGGTATTAATAGGATATACCAGAATATAAAAATAGATTATATATTGATAGAAACCATAGATTGAAATTTTGAAAATGAAAATAACATATAACTAAACTCGTGCTTCTGAATCGCTTTTCTGAATTTTCCGTCAGCAGGAACGCTCAAACATAAGCTTATGAAAACAAATGACGTGTAAATACTTTAAAAATGTTCTGATATCAATGACCAAAAGGGACCTAAACAGAAAAGTAATATTCATCTCAGATAAATTTTGCCAGAGGAAGTTGGAACCTAAGTTTCTCAATTATCAAGTAATAGTTTCAAAAGCTTATGTTGAAGTTCTTGCTATGTAAGCATCGTAAAATTTAAAGCTCGAGAAAGAATCACCAGGGTACAGATAGCTCATCAACTGTAGAATAAAAACAAAATCATGGCCGAAAAAATAAACAAATTGACCTTGTTAGAAAAGAAAACTAAAATGAACAGTACCTACCCTAAATTTGATTAAGATGCTCTGAATGATTGGTATTGTTTCTTCTAATGTCTACTAAAACCATTTTAACTATGCAACAACGGTGTGTGCAAATTTTATATTATCCCCTCTTCCTGAACACGCAGGAAATATTTGCAACTGGACCCTAAGCAACCATGAATCAAACAATTCTATCATTCCATAACAGTACTGGTGCCATTGCTAAAAAAAATGCATATTATGGAGCTGGAAGTGGTCAAATTTGGCTAGACGATGTAAATTGTATTGGAAGTGAAACTACTATTACGCAATGTGGCAACAGTGGATGGGGTTCCCATAACTGTGGACACAGTGAAGATGCCTCTGTCATCTGTGGAGGTATAATATAAAAGTTATTTTTGATACATGTATACACTTGATTAAATATTTTGTTCTCAATTTTTTTTTCAACATAAACGAATAACGCGTTGCAATGATCGAGAAAACATGAAATATTCCAATAGTCCGTAATTCAAAATTGTTGCACTGCTTTTAAAACAAAAAGTAATTTTGATGTTTCGAATGTTTGAAGTTCTTCTTTTCTAATGGAAATTGAAGTTGAAGTAATCATACCTACAATATCAGAGAGAGAGAGAGAGAGAGAGAGAGAGAGATTAATCGATATATTGACCAGTACAAACAGCACATCGACGATCAAAACCTATTTCGTCCGACAATCCAGACGTTCAAATTAGACAAACAACAACAAACAACATGTGGTCAAATTTGCCTGATTTGGAGGGGCGCAAAATGCGGTGGGGATGTTAAACCAGTTTAACATGTTTATAACGTGCGCACACCTATGGTCTATCTAAACCACATGTTCGTTAAGCCAACACACAGTAAAAACATACACAAAAAGGATGACCATTTACCTACACATGGAAATAATAAATGGCACATAATTCAAAAAAAAAAGGAAAACGGTACATCATTTTGAAATAAGTGTACCAAACTGGGTACAGCTGTTCTATGGAAACTGCTCTTCAAGAAACATTCAATATGTGCAATTATATAGCCATTGATAAAATATGTGTAATGATGTTCATATTTCACATGCATGTATGTACATAGGAATGATAGAGACGCTGCAGATTTTTGCCGAAAAATTAGTCTTGATTTATAAAAGTGAAACCCACATCCTTTTTAAACAAAAAAAACAATCGGAATTTCATTGTTTCCTATCAGTGCCGAAAAGATATAAGGATAATATCAAATTTTAGAAAGTCAGTTAACAAATGGTGTACAAGTAACCAATGATGTACAGATAACAAAAGAAAACAACACTTTATAAATGTCATGCGTCCGAAGCGCTTTCTTTGATTTACCTTCATCAGGAACGCTTAAAACCAAATATTTGAAAGCCGACGATGTTTAAGAGCCGAATCAGTTGAAGAGCTATATAACCAAAAAGGACCTAAAAATGATATCTAGATTCATCTAAGGTCAACTTTGCCTGAGGGGGTAGAAACCGTAGTTTCTTTATAATTTCTCAATCTATGAACGGACAATTTTAGAAAATGATATACAAGTAAGATTGGTTGGAGGAGGTGGTGACCATGAAGGTCGTGTAGAAATTTTCTATAATAGACAGTGGGGAACAGTTTGTGATGACAGTTGGGACAACAGAGATGCTCAAGTTATCTGTCGTATGCTACAGAAGAAAAGGTAATTATGATTAAAGTACAGGATTCGTGTTGGAGGGAAGTATTTGGAAAAATAATCATTGTTAGAGTGTTCGAAAGTCCTTATTCAAACTACAATAATGTAGGATACTATATACCATTGCGCAAATTAATGAAAAAGAACATCGATATTAGCAAACTTTATCATAGTCTATAATGAATTGAATATTGATCGACACTACAGGTTGAAAATTAAACAAAACTTAAACTCGTGCGTCAAAGGTGCTGTTTAAATACGTAGAAACGTTAAGATCTCTATGCCCAAATAAACTCATCATAGATACAAGGAATATGTTTTGAACGTCAGACGCGCGTTTCGTCAACAAAAGACCATTCAGTGTCGCTCGAATCAAAGAGAAAAAAAGGCCAAAAAAAGTACGAAGTCGACGAACGTTGATCACCCATAATTCTGAAATTGACCTAAATAGAAAACCATATTCATCTAATGGAAACTTTGTCTAAGGAAATTTGAACCTTAGTTTCTTAATTCTTAAGTTACATTAATTAACATTCTATTTCAAATGTTTAAGTTTTTGCTATATAAGCTTTGTAAAGTTTAAGGCTCGGGCGAAAAATCACGAGGATACACACAGATCATTTTTTGACGAAAAGACGATATCATGAGCAACAGTAAACAGCCGAGAAGATAAACAAAGTACACTTCTTTGGAAAAGAAAACTCAAAATAAACAGTACAACCCACCTAAAATTAACTAAGATGCTCTTGACTGATTGGTTATTTTTATTCTTATAACCAATGAAAATCATTGTATCTATGTATGCAACTAAGGTGTTTGCCAGTTTTATATTATTCCATCGTCCTGAACTTGCATAAAATAATCGCCACTGGACGTTAAGCAACCAACAATCAGTTAATTCTATCATTCCTTAACAGTACTGGTGCCATTGCTAAACAAAGTGCATATTATGGAGCGGGAAGTGGACAAATTTGGCTAGACGATGTAAATTGTTTTGGAAATGAAACAACTATTACACAATGTGGCAACAGTGGATGGGGTTCCCATAACTGTGGACACAGTGAAGATGCTTCTGTCATATGTGGAGGTATAGTATATAAGTTATTATGAATACATGTATACACTCAAATAATTAATGTCCATCTTAATTTATTTCAACATGTATAAATTAAACGTTAAAATGTTCTCAAAAAGCGAAATAGTCCGTAATTCGAAATTGTTGCACTGCTAATACAACAACAAGTTATTATAATATTTGAATGTTTGAAGTTCCTCTTTTATATTGAATACAGTTGAGGTGAACATTTCACATCTAGCAATCATACCTACAATATCAGAGAGATATGGATTAGTCGAAATGGTGGCCAATGGGCAATTTGGTTATTTGTACTGTACTGAGCAAACATACTGTCCTACATTGGTCTGTCAGTATCTAGGATACAGGTTAGTGAAATATCTTCTAGAGTATCAATTTGAACAAACTTGTTATTAGAAAAATATTCCAGCAATATTTATAAGGTCTTTGACTGTGAAGTTGTTGATGTCCTGAGATGGACCAACCGTGGTACCAAACATGTATGTCGCAGCCCCAAATATAAGATAGTTTTGTTTCGACTGCTAGCTATTTTTGTTATAAAGATAAATATTAACGTAATATGTCACTACAG
This sequence comes from Mytilus coruscus, assembly GCA_017311375.1. Lineage (NCBI taxonomy): Eukaryota > Metazoa > Mollusca > Bivalvia > Mytilida > Mytilidae > Mytilus > Mytilus coruscus. Next base: position 10,694,572 of record CM029606.1, read on the forward strand.
TAAAAACCTACTTTTTTCATGTTTCGTAAGTAACTGCTGTATTAATTTCTACTTGTCACGTCAAACCACAGAGAAGGTTATGTCGATGTCTAACGACATGACATCATAACAGCAATCTACTAATTCCTAAAGTAATTAAAGAATAGCAAAACAGACTTATAAAAAGGAGTAATTGAATCATTTTTTATGCTCAACTGAAATTAGATTTGAGTTACCTCGTATTAGATATAACTTAATGATTTCCTGTCATGGTCCGTATGGGTTCTATAAATCTATATCACAGAAATTATTTGAAATCTAATTTATTTATATCAGATTACATGTTATTGTTATACAAACTATGACAGTTTTTGCCAGAATTTGTGGTCAATAATTATAAAAGTTGACTGTAAGATCACTGTACAAAAAAAATGTGTTCATTCTCTAAAAAGGGAAGTATATTGTATTAACGCAGCAGTCATTCGTTTGTCATAACAACAAAATGAAATAAAGTTCATGTTCACATAGCAGTATCTTTAATTGAAAGACAATGCAATTCATTTTACCAAAATTATCTCATTTGATATTTAGATAATATTGCATAGAAGTGTATAGAAATCACGTGACAAGTTCTTTTAACTGTTAATCTATCAGTATTACCTTTTATTTGCCACTTGATGGGTGTTTTTTTCAATATAAGGATCGAAACTCAGAAATTTATTTTTTCAGAGTTCGATTAGTGGGGAAATATTGATACATTGAAAGTAACGTTTATTCAAATATCTTATTTTGATCAATGTCCATTTAATTATTGTTAGAACTCAAATGTAATAACAAATTATGATAGCATTCAAATTCTTTGATTGTCAGAAAACAAAACAAAATGTATATTTCGAGTTCTTTACACAATATCTCTTTTTAATAAATCACTAAACAAAGGTGTTGTTCACGTATATTTTCCATCTTTTATCGTTTTAAAATTTAAGGGTTTTTTCGGTAATTTTTTACAAAACATTTTTAGTTTTGCTTTTAAAAAACGTTATGTTATTTTCTAGATCTGGGACCGTTGAGAGCAGTTATTATGAACCGAAATTACCTTATCTGGTAGTAGAGTGTACTTCAGCAACAGAACAGTTATCCGATTGTGGGGTTTCTTCTATCACTTCTAATTATTATTTATATTTGATAAAGTGTGGTACGTATAATATTAAAAGATATAATGGTGTGACAGAATAAATTTAATTCTACGACATTTCTCAAAAGACATTTTCACATATTTCTGCTTTAGAATAAAAGTATATATAAAAATACCTAAATGAAATAAACATTAGTTAAACAGATCATTCTTAGGAGAATAATTCATATGAAGGCTTTTATGAAGTTTTGCAATTTTCATTATTTTTGTATTTCAAGTGGACTATAGGGAAGGAATTGACTGCCGGTTTGGATATAGCTACCAAGGAGCATGTTCTTATCAAGTTAATAACACCGGGAATGGGTGGTTCGTTGCCAATAAAGGTAAGACGGTTATTTTTCAAACGGATAATACCTGGATAACAGAAGATGCTAATCATTAGGACGTAACTGTTCTTATTCAAGTCTGAGTAAATATTGGAAAGATATCCAGGGTATCAAAATAATACGTTTTTGAAAAACAAACAACATAAAGGTCAAAAGAAAAAAAGACAAAATTCAAACAGCATATCGAACAACACCAACCGCAACCAAATGTTGTGTTGATCTTAGGACTGTTCAGAAGCCTTACAAGTTTCAGCTCCATTAGCAACATCCGTTGTGTTCTTTAAGATATCATGCTTTTGCTCTTATGATTGTCCTTTGTGTACGTGAATTAATATTATTTTAACTAAGATTGAAACGTAACGTAACATATGCTTCATGTTATACCACAGCCTATTACCGTCTATTGGTACTGCAAATGCAATCGGTAACACGACTCGATGATGTTTTTCTTCCGGTTTTTGGTGGTGTTCGTTTTGCTCAGTCTTTAGTTTCCTATGATGTCTATTTTATACTGTTTTGTTTTGTTTTTTTTTTTTTGGTGTTTGTCTTTTTTTCCATGGTGTTATTAATTTACTTTCGATTTATGAGTTTGAGTGTCCCTTTGGTATCTTTTTCCTCTCTTTAATTCGCATTTACTACATTACTATGTTTCGGTTCCACTAATTGCTTATGCGATAGGCCATTTGTCTGTCAAATTTGTTGTTTGATCTGCCACCTGGTAACAAAAATATCAATTAACCAAGCCGTGCTTTCACGTGTTTAAAAGCTAATAAATTGTCCCTAATAGCAACTTTCTAAAAAAATACTTTTGAATCAGAACGTAATACGTAACTTCACATATTTTATGGAACATTAAATGTAACTATTAAATCAATTTTTGTAAGAAGATTGTTATCATTGACTAAATAATCAAGTACTCGAGGAACGTTACACTTCATTCATCTATATGTTTGTTCATAAGTCCTAACCTTATATTTGATAAACATATTACAAATTGTATAAGCAATACTTTAAACATGAAATATAACCATAGACGTAATGAAAATAGGAGAAAATGCATTTGATTTATATACCTCTCATTTTTAAAAGCATGCGTATTAAACTATAAACCTTGAATCTTTGATGAGATTTTATATATATTGATAATCTAAATACTAGAATAACAAATTTAATTTTAAGAAGAGAACACTCATCACTTTTCAGCTCAATTTCAAAATTACTTCATAAACAATGACAAAAACTTATTTCCTAAATTTTTAAGCAATTGATTTTCGAGTTTTAGATCTAATAGGTTGTCAACCATTATCACCATCAAACAGATTATTCTCATAAACTATTAAAATGTCCAAAAGAGTGTTACATATACATGTGAAACATATACTATTCAGTTTAAAAAGTGCAAAAAAGAAAAATACACGAAAAACAGGACAAAGGAAAATCATAACAATATTGAAATACATGTAAGAGCCACAAAAAAGAATCTGCAGAAGGAGCAGTATGAAATGAACTATTATTTATAAATGTACTCTCAAAACTGAAAGATCAATCAAACTTTTTTTAACTGGTAGTTCAGTGTTTCTGTTGTTCCGTTTTGTTTCCTCTTATACATGTTATAGTTGATTTTTCCCTCAGTTTTGGTTTGTGACCCGGATTTGTTTCAGTTAAATCGATTTATGACTATTAAACAGCGGTATATTACTATTGTCTTTATTCAAACCCCCGTTTTTTGTTTGAGTTCGAGTTGCTTAGTTGGTAGTTTTCTATGCTGTGTTTAGTACACTGTTCTTTTGATCTTTTTCTATTTTAGCCATTGCGTTGTCAATTTATTTTCAGTTTGAATGTCCCTTTGGTATCTTCCGCCTCTCTTCTCATTGGAAAATGAATTAACAAATATATTTTTAAATGAAATATAACGAAAGAGTTATTCTTAAAAAATTTTCAGGGTATGGCTTGGGCTCATACAACGGTAATACATCATCAGAATTACAATCAAATCCATTTACAACAATGTCTGGTGGCAGTATACGTGTCAATCTTACAATCTTGTCATCAACGCAAAGATTACATTTCCGACTAGATGCAAGAAATATATCTTTCAACCTTGGGTATGCGGTTTATGGAGAAACAAGTGCATGTCTGGACTTACCACCCTCTTTAGTGGGACGTTTGATCATAACAGGATATTCTTTGATGCCTATTTCAAGTTACATTCTGGTGGCATATGTTTATGATATAAAAGTATACCACGCTGAAACATGTCCAAGTAAGTGAATCACATTAGCTGCATTTGCGTGTCCGTTCAAATAGATTTTGGAAGATTAAGGCCGATTCGTTAATGGCAATCTAATCACAATAATTGAATTAATAATAACTTTTATCTTGCGGATGATCATTTTGATGCATAAACCATGTGTATTGATATTGATTTGATTGTGATCTAATTGGTTAGTACTTCTGCAAATGGGCTATCCGTTTTCAGTAACGAGATATAAACTATCGGAAAAAGTTATCATGCGATGGTTTTGCCTGTATTTTTTCTACGATTTTAGTTTCAGTTCCATGTGTCTTGGTCCAAATCTTTTAGATGATACATATACTTGTAGGTTCAGACTTTGCCTATTACAAATTTAAATAGATGAAAACAGTGCCTTCATTAGCGTATTAACGTATGTTATATATGTGTAATATAATAATATCACGCACATTTATTTTCAATGCTTATATTTTACCAGAGCCTTTCCCCTACGGCGCATGTCAGTTTGATAGGAATTGTCATGTGAATATTGAATGTTCAACATCCGTTGCTGATCCTATACCTTTTCGGTGGGTTAAAGCTTATCAAACCACGCCAGGTAATATTTCTCTTTCGTTCAGTGTCATTTCATTTTCATTATTAACGGAGAGATTGTATTTAACTAAAAATTAAGAAGATGTGGTATGATTGCCAATGAGACAACTCTCCACAAGAGACCAAATGACACAGAAGTTAACAACAATAGGTCACCGTACGGCCTTCCATAATGGGCAAAACCCATACCGCATAGTCAGCTATAAAAGGCCCCGAAATGACAAATGTAAAACAATTCAAACGAGAAAACTAACGCCCTGATTTATGTACAAAATAATGAACGAAAACCAAATAAGATATACAGCAACAAATGACAACCAATGAATTACAGGCTCCTGACTTGGGACAGGCACATACGGATTGTGGCGGGGTTTCACTAGTTTAAAGGCGCCAACCATCCAACTAACCTGGGATAGTGGTGTAACAGTACAACATAAAAACAAACTTTCAAAAACAGTTGAAAAAGGCTCAACTCAACAGATGGATACAAACAGAAATACATCTAACAAAACCACAGAGTGGACGTGGCAGGGTACTTATACATCTTCACAACAAAAAGAAACTAAGTACAGATCAGAGAGTACTCACAGTTACTGACAGCTAGTTTAAAGTTTTCTCTAAATGTATATCACGAAACAACCACTGCAGGCAAGTCATTACATTTAAAGTGTTATCTATATTTATGTCGGAAAGTGGAAAAGGTACATTCATTATTTTTCAACATTAATATGCAGCTGTACATGCTCTTGGTGTATACGACATTTCTTTAGAATCTGTGTGAGACTATTTAAAATCCTGTTACCAGAATCTTTAACACTAAATACCTACAAGGAAGACCGAAATTGTGTAAAGTAAAACACATGAAAGTTCGATTGGTTGTTATAATATCAACCAAAAATTCGAAACAAATCTGTTCAATATAAAATAGTTAACATATATATCAAAAAACAGATAGCACGACATGAGAAAAGATAACGTTTAAAAATTAGAAATGTAATAGTAGTTTATGATCATAAATTTACATTCAGTAACTACTATTATTGAAAATCTCGAGTGTAATTCTAGACCAAGACACATATATAAAGCAGTTAAGATGCGTCGCATCATATATTTGCGTTAAAAAAATTTCTAATACAGAAAACAAATATATGAGAGCTGATGCATCATTTGGAAGACTGGGTGACAAGGCGAAATTTTCTCTACCACTGAATGCAACAACCAATCAGAACTTGAAATTTAAATACAGAAATACGGCGACACGAAATGATAGTTCTGGGTCAAGTTCTTTGCAGGTATACTGATTAAACTCTCATTTTGGGCATTTTTCATCATTTCAATTTGATGGATAAAAACAGATAAAAAACTTACAATCGGTAGCAAGCCCACAAGACATAATAAAATATTTCATTACTAAACTAAACTATTTGAACCTTATAGGTATCAAGGACAAATATAATCCTGCCATGCAGTTAATTGTGACCAATCAAAACATGATTTAGTCAAAGCTTCAAAATTGTTTATACTTCAATGACACTAGACCAAAAGAAAATCCGTTTTGAGACAGTTCAAACAGACGTGAAATCAAATAACATAACTCAAATGTATGTGGCACTGAAAATTATTAAGAACTTTGTAAATTTTATTTTCCTGAAACATATACCAATAAATAACTTATTGGCCTGGAGTCGGTTTCACAAAAATACTTACGGCTAAGATTGATCGTAAGTCATGAACAATTCAGTCTACTTACGATCAATCTTAGTCGTAAGTTTTTTTGTGAAACCGACTCCTGGTAAGTATTTATTATAAAAATCTTTGGTAGTCTCTGTTCAAAACTAACCATGATTCCGTGCTTTATACAGCTTAACATTTTCATAGACATTTTTGAAGACCGCATGTTGATGTCTTCTGGTTTGTTATGTGATGTGCTGTCTCATTAACGTTTATCCACATTTAAGGATGTTCGCTCCTCATGTTTTTGATTTTTGCCAGATATTCGGAATCCTCTGGTTTTATCCATGTAGTGCCATTCAAAATTTTGCCCACTAACCCCTACTTTTCTTTCCATAATTTGATTACATATAGTTTAAAATGTCATCTTTGAAGATCTTATAAAATCCTTGTTATTTTTTCATCGTTTTTGAAAGAAAAAAGGTGCCAATGTTAAATATATGAAAAATCTAGAGAGAATTATTTCCCGCCAAATTTTCAATGGCTTATATCTCAAAAACAAGCACACGGACCCTTCATTTTTTTCTGCTCTTTTAGTTTCTTTATTAATATACTATCAATTTATAACAGTCTTTTAAAAAGGTTGTTATTTTGGAACAGAGTAGCGAACATCCTTAATATTATTCACACGCACAATCTATATCTAAACAATCAATCAAATTTTGAATACAATCTCAACGACCAAAGATAGTCTTCTCGAATATGTAGATATAACCAAGTAAAAATCAAAACTATAGCAATACATTTGTATATAAATCACTGTTTAACATAGGGATCAGTTTTAACAAGCATATTAAATGCCTATCATGCTAGTTGTTTACACCTACAAATTATACTTATATGTTATCATTGTACATAGATAAATGTAACAATAAATCATAATTTTAAATAAAATGCCTAGGTTTAAGGAAAAGGAATGGGGCCTGTTTGTTTACTTGAGCGCAACGACTTTACTTCAGTATATATAAATAGCTCACTATAACATGTTTGCTATAGATACCTGGCAATTTGTAATGTAACTCAAACTTTATAGGTCAATCTTAGTCACAATGAAGGAATAACGCAGATTTTTGAGAGTCTTAACCTTAACACCTATGGATCATGGGAATCTGTCTGCGTATCAATGTCATATAGCAGCACAGGGGATACAACAGAGAGTGATATTGAATTTATTGCAACTAGAGGTTCTTCATATTTAGAAGATATAGAGGTTGATGATGTTGAATTGATTGAAAGAGATTGTCCACGTAAGTAGGGAAAAATAAAGTCTGTATTTTGCCTTCTTATTCTTTGAATGATTAAAATGTACATTGCTGTTGCTTACAATTCCAGTCCTACCTTCTTGCAATCCTACCCTGTACTGTTACAAATGATGGAACCGAGGCATCTAAACAAATGTAAACTCCGTTCGTTGACAAAATAAAGCGAAAAAACGTAAATTTTAAGATGGTTTTTTAATATGTAATTCATATCGATATAGTTCAATATGCAACATTCAGGTTTAAAAAATCGAGTGCTGCATTTCAAATATACTTTAAACTTTCTACGTATACTAGCAAAGCATAAAAGGCCTTGAAATAATTTTCAACACTACATATAAGGTCTGCATTCACTAAATGTCTAATGCATTATTTTATGTTCGGTGTACGTCAATGACATAACATTCAAATCCCACAAAAATAACTGATGTATGAAGGTTAACATACTGAGTGTTAATTTAGGATTGCATTATTGTGTTCATTTATGCCAATACTGTATAATTAATTTATTGTTTTCTCTGCATACGGTAGTGTGACCTCTATATGAATGTCTACTTTGGTTATTTTCTGTTGTTGATTTGTGTCCCATTTACATTTTTATCAGAAACCTTTAATTGGTATAAACATATTGATTTCAATGCGAAAGTTTTCTGTATGTAAATATTTTATTTTAGATTTCGCTTCTTGTGATTTCCAATCTGCAACACATTGTCATTATACAGAAGTGTCCGATTCTAGCTTTTCTTGGCATTGGGGAACAAATACCTTGGCTCATAATTATGCTCAGAATGTACCAAAAGCTGATCATACAGAAAGAACCAGCAACGGTAAGTTTAGGGTGATTGTTTTCTATATTTGAATATCGTATACAGATGTTTATCAACACAAAGTGAAGGTATGAACAGTAATATAATAATCTTGTTTTATAGGAGGATACATGTACGCATCAAGTTGTCAGCCCCTTGCTAATGAAAGTGAAGGGGACATAACTAGTCTAACGACACCCTTGTTTGAAATAGAATCCTCAAGATCAATGGCTGCATCATTTACCTACTACATAAACGGTTTGAATACTGGAGCATTTAAAGTTTTTGTAAACGAACACCGTAATCCTGTCGAGTCAACTGAGGTTAGATATTTAGACAGATTTTATATCGAATAAAAACAGTTGTAAGTCTCTTTTTATTTAAAAATACTGGAGCTTTTATCACTTGGAATTTCATACATATTTAGATACCTTTTCAAAAAAACTAAGTATTCTGGTAAATTCCTTTAAAAATATACAATAATGGTAAGAAAAACATTCGTCATTTACAGATATAAATCACTCAATATTGCAAGAAATGATGGAAGAAGATACTATTACAATAAAGAAATCTGGCTCATAAATGATTGTCAATGAAACAACTATCAAACAAAAGACCAAAGATTAAGAATATGATCAACTACATGATACCGTGTGGCATTCAATAATGAACAAAAATAATATCGAATAAAACAATGGAGTTAGCTTCAAAACACTCCTGGGTGACAAAATTTAAGCAATTGAACGTCCTGAATTACACAAATGTATACCTACATGTAGCCAATAAACGAAAACTATTATGCTGACAGACACCCACAACAACCACTCACTCATTGACACAGGAACATAAAGAATAAGGCGGATAAAACATTCTATTTTTTTCATTTTCTTTGGCAAGTATGAAGCAATGAGTAGAAAGGACGAAAGTAAAATTGTAACAGGTAAAATGAAAACCTTTTTCTAGATAAAGTAAATACCAAATTATCTTCTGACCATGTGCGTCAATGAAGTATACATTTTAATACAGTTGTATGCATATCATAATAGCATTACCTATACGTGAATTAATCTACCGTACATAAGTCCATTTTATATAGGTTGTTGGTAATAAGAGATCTAAGGAATTTGTTTCAATATTTCACCGTTTACTTTTTCTGTTTCGTTCAAGGCAATCTGTAAAGTCACTTGTATTTTTGATAATCTATAGCTAATAACCTCTTTCAGGTGTTTTCCTTGATTGGCACAGAGGGTAATGAGTGGTTATATTCCTGTATGAACCTTCCACCAAACAATGTTACATTGTCAATCACTTTTTCTGCTATATTGGGCGAGGGATGTGACTCAGTGTTTGCTGTTGATGACGTCATGATTTTTTATGGTATATGCGCAGGTGAGATTTATATATAAAAATAAGCTGGTATTTTTGATACTGAAATTTGTCATATGAAAATAAAAATTTAGTAAATGAAAAATAAATCACTCATTACAAATTCTTTGTGCTCATATGTGTAGTATGAGGACCTTGGTTTTAAACTTTGAAGAGTAACGAGTTATACTTATTAATTATCCAAAGTGAAACACATTCTTTTTATTTCAATAATGTTTAAGAACATCTGCATGAAGTAACATGCAGCTTTGACGGGACAAGTTCCTGCAAGTACTCTACAAATAGTACCACAGGATCCAACTATCAGTGGACTAGGCTAGGAGGGAAGACACCGTCAGAAATGACCGGCCCCTACGGCGATGCAGACGGAGACTTTAATGGTAAGTAGTGTTTTGATTCTTTACTTGACAAAAAAAACTCGTTAATGATAACATTTGTTTGTGTCAATAATCAGAAAATGTAGTTGAGGCAGCTGTTCACACTATATTATAATGTACAGCTAAATTTAGGATTTATTACAATGGACAGAATAATTCATAAGCAATGATAAGTTTTCATTTTTTCTTTTAAAAGCCATTGATCATTGCTTGTATTTTCAAATGAACAACCATTTTCCAAAATATATCTGTTGTACCAAATAGATGGACAGGCATATATAATAATGTTTTTCTCCCATATAATAATCTACAAAGTTATCAACGCAATACACTATGTTGAAACAATATCTTTTTGTTTTTTAACAATAAAGAATTATAAAAACGTTCAGACATTACAGCATACACACAACTGTAAATACACATATTTTTATTAGATAATCATAGTGTATCCTGTACTAAGGCTGCTAGCCACACAATGTTATTAAGCTAGCTATTACTATGCCAACGGAACAAATGGCTACTTTTACCTAACAAAATGGACAAAAGTTTTTTTTGTTTTACCATAGTTTCTGGCCTTCACGAAATGAATGCAGGTTGTTTATGTTCTGATTTCTTGCACGACAATTATATACCGAAGCGATCATTTCGATCATAAGAAGACCGGACTCGTTTAACCATTAAACAGTTAATTGTTGTTTTGATAGTAAATGTTTTCTTACAGATATTTTTTGTGGCAAAATCAGTAATGTTTGAAAATTTTAAGTATTATTCGACCACTATTCAATCCCTTTGCATGAAATTTATAATTCACTGTTAAGGTCAAGTTAATTGTGTCATTAATATTATACACTTAAAATGAAAATAGAGTGAACGAATCTTGATATACTACGAAGTTAATATCTGCACAGTACTGAAATTTGAAAAAGACTGATAGATATTAAAATTTCCTAACAAATTCTACTTCTGTCTTTTTACATCTCTTCAGAATAATTTATCCGTTTAAGTAGAAAGTATTAATACTCGTTTTGACATAAGTACAACAAATCTGCTGTTATTAGGTCTTATCATATACTTATTTGTCTTAGCTGTAATATTTCGATGTTTATTCACAATTTGTTGTCCTATTGCCTTTAATGGGGGTTAATAATGCCTTTCGTCGACGTTTGTTTACCCTTTCTTCCATCATTGTTTTTCCCATGGCACTTGCGCAGTGCAATTGTCGAATTTATAGCAAATGGTGTCATTTTAGAGCAACTGCATACGAACAAGTTGTCGGCAAATTAAATCACGGAAAGACAATAATTCAATAGCAGTCAATTTCTTGACGGTGTGGACAAAATCAAGGATTCTATTTTAAAAGCAAGTCTATGTGCACGTGTTTAATATTAAAAAAATAGCTACTCAGTTAAATTAATTTAATTAATCTTTTTGTTGTTTTTTTTTTCTTTCAAGGATCATATGCGATATGCTTCTTTGTTGGACCGGTTTTGTTAACATCATTGCACATTTGTTTGAAGTAGATAGTTATTTTGTTGGTATATATAATCACCATATTTTCTTTTTTTTTTTTTTTTGTATTAAAATATTTGTATTGCAGGGCATTTTATGTATGCGGCGAGCTCCAATGAACAACCGGGAGACATGACATATTTATCATTTCCATCATTTATTAGTTATAATCCCAGCAGTTTGTATTTCTCTTACAATATGTGGGGTAGCGACATTGGAACGTTGGAGGTCCAGTCACAAAATATTGCCTCGGCTACTGTTACTCAACTTTGGACAAGAACAGGAGAACAGGGACAATCCTGGATCAAAGAATGTGTCCCTATTACAGCAAATATAGTACAGCAAATTCAATTTGTAGCAACCAAAAATTCGGGATTGGATGGTGATATAGCAGTGGATAACATTTATGTTATTGAAGGAAGCTGCCAAGGTATTGAATTGCGTAAAACATATCAGTGTTAGATGTTTATAAGACATATTTAAAATTGCGTTGTGATTGTTGAATTTCAAAAATTATTTTGTCTTCTAACATTTATATGAACAAATATTCGTTAATTAAATTACATTTTAATAAAGTTATTTTAGAATTCACAACTCCGTATGAGAACAGATGAATTATTGATTGTTGCTTGAATTAAGTCCAATGAACAATGAGAAAAGAAGAGTCACTATAAAAAACTTTTACATAAATCAAATTTTGGAATCGATGTTTTGTTTTCACCTTTACGCTTTTTTTCAAAAACAAAAACGATTGATATGTTCAGGGTTTCAAAACCTTAGACATTTGTGTATTCATGAATCAACATAAGACTCGTCTGTGACGATTTAACTAAGAAGGTTATAGGCTAATACAAGTACGTAGTTGAACAGCATTGAGAACCAAAAAGTTCCAAAATGGTTTGTCAAAAATAGCTTGGGTAATTTATTCCTGGGTAGAAAATCATTAGACAATAATCACCAAGGTCAAATCAAAAGGAGAACCACCTAAAACCTGACAAAATGAAACGTAAGACCATATCAACCAATAGAACGAATGGAAAACAACTGACAAGATCCCACCAATTTTTTTTTTCTGGAAAACTGGAAATGTCATCTATGTTTGTGATATGCATTATGTAACGCCTTATAAATACCACTGATAAAAAGCGATAGTCAAATAATTAAACTGAAAATAAAAGTTGCACAAATGTAAATAAACGAGCTATACAACGATATTGATATTTCATTCTATAGATACAAGTCTGGTATGTGACTTTGAAGATGATGCTTTTATGTGGATACATTAATGGGACTTCATTGTCAAATGCAGGCAGTTGGGTATCAGTGTCACATAACTCTGACAGTGCTGCTGCAATGGCTAGTTCTGAAAAGGGTATGTACTTTATGATAACTTGAAAAATTTGCAGATGACCATTCTTGGATGGCACATTATTATACTACATGCATAATATTGTAAAGTGTAATGCACCTACGACGTAAAGTTGTAAGGAATATTAGTTTATCCAAGTTCATCCGCCATTATGTCCGTTCGGTTGTCTTCTGGAAAAGTATATCGTTTGTAAAAGAGAAATTTTCTACGGTTTTCAATGACGAGAGATTTTATTTTACAGACTATATATGCTCATTACTATAGTGTGAACATGTGGAAATTGTGATTTAAATAATTGTTATTTGCAGATTGAAAGGTTGTTGAAACTTATCAATTTTGGTTCAATTTATAATAAACTATGTGTATATTTCTTTTTATCTCAAAACATGAATAATACAGTATCATTCAACATTTGATATACTAAATTTGTGTAAATTTTATAACCTACACCTACTAACTCGTCAGTGTTTATCAATGAATACCCCAGGTCTTCATGTGTGGCCTGTATCGTTTGTAGGAAAAAAACACAAGTACCTTCCTCTTTTTAACATTCAGTGCTAAGGGTTCTACGCTGGCAGTATTTGCTAGTTTTCACTTATCTATATAATACTCAGTAATCATATTCCTTGATTTAAAAAAAGAACGTTATTCAAGACGATAAAATAAGATATAGTGTCACAAAATATTGCCTCGGCTACTGTTACTCAACTTTGGACAAGAACAGGAGAACAGGGACAATCCTGGATCAAAGAATGTGTCCCTATTACAGCAAATATAGTACAGCAAATTCAATTTGTAGCAACCAAAAATTCGGGATTGGATGGTGATATAGCAGTGGATAACATTTATGTTATTGAAGGAAGCTGCCAAGGTATTGAATTGCGTAAAACATATCAGTGTTAGATGTTTATAAGACATATTTAAGATTGCGTTGTGATTGTTGAATTTCAAAAATTATTTTGTCTTCTTACATTTATATGAACAAATATTCTTTAATTAAATTACATTTTAATAAAGTTATTTTAGAATTCACAACTCCGTATGAGAACAGATGAATTATTGATTGTTGCTTGAATTAAGTCCAATGAACAATGAGAAAAGAAGAGTCAATATAAAAGACTTTTACATAAATCAAATTTTGGAATCGATGTTTTGTTTTCACCTTTACGCTTTTTTCAAAACAAAATGATTGATATGCTCAGGGTTTCAAAACCTTAGACATTTGTGTATTCATGAATCAACATAAGACTCTTCTGTGACGATTTAACTAAGAAGGTTATAGCTAATACAAGTACGTAGTTGAACAGCATTTAGAACCAAAAAGTTCCAAAATGGTTTGTCAAAAATAGCTTGGGTAATTTATTCCTGGGTAGAAAATCATCAGACAATAATCACCAAGGTCAAATCAAAAAGGGAGAACCACCTAAAACCTGACAAAATGAAACGTAAGACCATATCAACCAATAGAACGAATGGAAAACAACTGACAAGATCCCACCAATTTTTTTTTTCTGGAAAACTGGAAATGTCATCTATGTTTGTGATATGCATTATGTAACGCCTTATAAATACCACTGATAAAAAAAGCGATAGTCAAATAATTAAACTGAAAATAAAAAGTTGCACAAATGTAAATAAACGAGCTATACAACGATATTGATATTTCATTCTATAGATACAAGTCTGGTATGTGACTTTGAAGATGATGCTTTTTTATGTGGATACATTAATGGGACTTCATTGTCAAATGCAGGCAGTTGGGTATCAGTGTCACATAACTCTGACAGTGCTGCTGCAATGGCTAGTTCTGAAAACGGTATGTACTTTATGATAACTTGAAAAATTTGACAATTCTTGGATGGCACATTATTATACTACATGCATAATATTGTAAATGCACCTACGATGTAAAGTTGTAAGGAATATTAGTTTATCCAAGTTCATCCGCCATTATGTCCGTTCGGTTGTCTTCTGGAAAAGTATATCGTTTGTAAAAGAGAAATTTTCTACGGTTTTCAATGACGAGAGATTTTATTTTACAGACTATATATGCTCATTACTATAGTGTGAACATGTGGAAATTGTGATTTAAATAATTGTTATTTGCAGATTGAAAGGTTGTTGAAACTTATCAATTTTGGTTCAATTTATAATAAACTATGTGTATATTTCTTTTATCTCAAAACATGAATAATACAGTATCATTCAACATTTGATATACTAAATTTGTGTAAATTTTATAACCTACACCTACTAACTCGTCAGTGTTTATCAATGAATACCCCAGGTCTTCATGTGTGGCCTGTATCGTTTGTAGGAAAAAACACAAGTACCTTCCTCTTTTAACATTCAGTGCTAAGGGTTCTACGCTGGCAGTATTTGCTAGTTTTCACTTATCTATATAATACTCAGTAATCATATTCCTTGATTTAAAAAAGAACGTTATTCAAGACGATAAAATAAGATATAGTAGGTTGCGTGTTTCTTGATAATTACAGAAATTGCTTTTTGTTTTACATAAGATTTAGGAAAAACTTCCTATATGTTTAAAATGATGTGTCGAAGCTTTCTGTCTCAATTTTTTTTTTTTTTTTGCCATAGCATACAAATGAATCAACAATTTACATTTTATGAGAAATCAGTAAATTTGGAGAAATTGTTTTACATACAAGTATGTGACTACAAGAACAGGAGAACAGGGACAATCCTGGATCAAAGAATGTGTCCCTATTACAGCAAATATAGTACAGCAAATTCAATTTGTAGCAACCAAAATTCAGGATTGGATGGTGATATAGCAGTGGATAACATTTATGTTATTGAAGGAAGCTGCCAAGGTATTGAATTGCGTAAAACATATCAGTGTTAGATGTTTATAAGACATATTTAAAATTGCGTTGTGATTGTTGAATTTCAAAAATTATTTTGTCTTCTTACATTTATATGAACAAATATTCTTTAATTAAATTACATTTTAATAAAGTTATTTTAGAATTCACAACTCCGTATGAGAACAGATGAATTATTGATTGTTGCTTGAATTAAGTCCAATGAACAATGAGAAAAGAAGAGTCAATATAAAAGACTTTTACATAAATCAAATTTTGGAATCGATGTTTTGTTTTCACCTTTACGCTTTTTTCAAAACAAAATGATTGATATGCTCAGGGTTTCAAAACCTTAGACATTTGTGTATTCATGAATCAACATAAGACTCTTCTGTGACGATTTAACTAAGAAGGTTATAGCTAATACAAGTACGTAGTTGAACAGCATTTAGAACCAAAAGTTCCAAAATGGTTTGTCAAAAATAGCTTGGGTAATTTATTCCTGGGTAGAAAATCATTAGACAATAATCACCAAGGTCAAATCAAAAGGAGAACCACCTAAAACCTGACAAAATGAAACGTAAGACCATATCAACCAATAGAACGAATGGAAAACAACTGACAAGATCCCACCAATTTTTTTTTTCTGGAAAACTGGAAATGTCATCTATGTTTGTGATATGCATTATGTAACGCCTTATAAATACCACTGATAAAAAAAGCGATAGTCAAATAATTAAACTGAAAATAAAAAGTTGCACAAATGTAAATAAACGAGCTATACAACGATATTGATATTTCATTCTATAGATACAAGTCTGGTATGTGACTTTGAAGATGATGCTTTTTTATGTGGATACATTAATGGGACTTCATTGTCAAATGCAGGCAGTTGGGTATCAGTGTCACATAACTCTGACAGTGCTGCTGCAATGGCTAGTTCTGAAAACGGTATGTACTTTATGATAACTTGAAAAATTTGACAATTCTTGGATGGCACATTATTATACTACATGCATAATATTGTAAATGCACCTACGATGTAAAGTTGTAAGGAATATTAGTTTATCCAAGTTCATCCGCCATTATGTCCGTTCGGTTGTCTTCTGGAAAAGTATATCGTTTGTAAAAGAGAAATTTTCTACGGTTTTCAATGACGAGAGATTTTATTTTACAGACTATATATGCTCATTACTATAGTGTGAACATGTGGAAATTGTGATTTAAATAATTGTTATTTGCAGATTGAAAGGTTGTTGAAACTTATCAATTTTGGTTCAATTTATAATAAACTATGTGTATATTTCTTTTATCTCAAAACATGAATAATACAGTATCATTCAACATTTGATATACTAAATTTGTGTAAATTTTATAACCTACACCTACTAACTCGTCAGTGTTTATCAATGAATACCCCAGGTCTTCATGTGTGGCCTGTATCGTTTGTAGGAAAAAACACAAGTACCTTCCTCTTTTTAACATTCAGTGCTAAGGGTTCTACGCTGGCAGTATTTGCTAGTTTTCACTTATCTATATAATACTCAGTAATCATATTCCTTGATTTAAAAAAAAGAACGTTATTCAAGACGATAAAATAAGATATAGTAGGTTGAGTGTTTCTTGATAATTACAGAAATTGCTTTTTTGTTTTACATAAGATTTAGGGAAAAAACTTCCTATATGTTTAAAATGATGTGTCGAAGCTTTCTGTCTCAATTTTTTTTTTTTTTTTGCCATAGCATACAAATGAATCAACAATTTACATTTTATGAGAAATCAGTAAATTTGGAGAAATTGTTTTACATACAAGTATGTGACTTTTGTGTTTTATGTTGAAATTGTTTAAAAGTTTTCTGAACTCATGAATGTTGCAATTTCAGCTTTTAATATTGAATGATATTATAACGGGAAAAATCAAGTTTAATTGACATATATGAAAATAAATTGTCTCCTAAATTTTATCATTTAATACATTTCTTTAATTGTAAAGAACATATTGCTTTGATTAACATTTCCTGTATCATTTCTTAAACATGTTAAAGCCTTATCAAAACAACAAATATTTTGTCTAGTTGATTTGATTTTAAACAAAATATGAAATTGTCTTCAAAAAAGAAATAACAAAGCAACATTCAAACTCATAATTCAAGGAGAAATTGACAATCTAATGTCAAATTATGAAAAACGATGAAAAGACAAACAATAGTGTACAAACAAAAGACTGAGCAACTTGAAGGCCATACCAAATCGAGGGGATAGGTTAAATGGTGTTTGTGTAAATCTTCAGTGAAACTTAATGAGCAATGACGAAATCATTTTGACTGTCTGTTGGTAATTTGAATGAATAAAATACTTGTAACAGAATATTCCTTAACACATACATACTGCTCGTAAAAAATTCTAGGTATCTTAAACTGAATCTGATTTTTGTCAGCATTCCATCTTTTAAGATATCAATCGTTGTAGGAAGATTCATCTGGTCTCAATCCAATACAAATGAATCAATCCTGTTATCACCTGAATCAGAAGTAACGTCACCAACCTGCATAACTTTCCAATATTATGCCAAATTTCATGATAGACTTGGTGGATCTCTGTCTATACATATAATACAAATAGGATCGAGTAGAAATGAGAGTTTTTTAAACGTTTGGAGCACAAGTATGGACACAGGAAAGATCTGGAAAACCGGTCAATTTCAATTGCCTGTTAACAGCACAAGTTACCATTACCGTGTTATGGTATACAAGTCAAACGGAGAGGTTGGGCTGGATAAAATCAATGTTTCATCTACAGGATGCATTACATTATGTAAGCTAACATTTTTTTACATTTTGCGTTATGCGTATTGTTTTTCAAGGATCTAGAATTATATCTCAGTGTTTCATGTTATGTTTGAACTATTTTGCCTTGAAAGGCGATTTTTAAGAAAACGAGCAAACGAATGAATTGATGCATTGTAACCTAACTGTATATTTACTTCACAAAGCATGTAAATTTAGAAACTATTGCAATGTTTTTATTTATGTGAAAAATGCAAAAGTACCAGGTTCGCAATAATGAAACCTCGAATTCATAATTTCTGTAGTGATTTTTAAGAATTGCACTAATTATACCAGTAAACTTCGATTCGCAAGCAGAAAATGCTCGCATTTATTTCTGAACTTAGTAAATAATCGATTTTCTTGGGCTTCAAATGGTTTGGCGTTCCTTCTGAATTCGCAATATATAAATTAATTCATGCAGTGAATTAAAGAACCCAGTAGAACTAATAGCACCGATTTGAACTTTGCCTTGCTATGGTCTTCAAAATAATTAACGTCTATAACTGACACTGCAAAATCACAAATAAATAAAAAAAAAGCATATATTAAGCACTATTGTGAACGCTTGTTTGCACTTTTTGACATCAGACATACTTGCACTATGCACTTTAAAATACAAAGATAAAGATGTTCACCTTATTTGTTTACCTAAAATAATTTTTACTTTTAATTATCAATTAAGTTATGTATCCTTGTGTGACGGGGAAATAATAATACGGTATCGGATATATGAATTCATAACACAAAATCACTACGTGCAAAGGGAAAAAACAGGAACAACGCTTTTATTTCTGGTCTTCATCAAGAGATTACACACAGTAATGCTTTCAACATGGAAGAAAAACTATCACCTGACTACAGGATCAACACGACTCCTAACATTGGTTTGAACAACATGCATTGCTAGATCATGCTAAATGTGTGCATCGAGGAATATAGCTGTAATACAATATCAGCACATTATAATTTATATATCTTTCAAACAAATATTTTCATAAATAGTCCGACAATCTCAAAGTAAAATGCGTCAGCAATTAGAACATTTCGACAACCTAGGGGCACAACAATATATGTAGTAGATAACTTGTCAGGAAATTATAGACGATCAAAATGACACAAAATTTTGGTGGACTGCAAAACAATGTTAATATAACAACTGGTCGAAAGCGAAAAAAATAAGTTGCACGTCCGATGAGTTATATCTAGAATAGTAACGAACAACATACGAGCATACACCTCAAACAATGTTTTACTTTTTAAGGTCTCGAAACAGTAAGCGATACAAAACTCTGTAGTGCTTACTTATGACTGCATGTTTTCTTCGCCTTGTGGAAATTTCAGTTTGACCTTAAAGTATTTATTACGTGGTATTATTTTTATAAGAAAAATTCCTTTAAATCTTATGATAATTAATTTCTAGTAAGCAGTATCAGTTGTGATTTTGAAGATCCATACATGTGTGGATATAATAGTACTGCTATGAATGCCAAACAAGTGATATACCAAGACTGGATATATGATCACACATATCGAAATAGATCAGGTGAGAGGCCTTACTGACAAGGATGTGTTTTAATGCCAGTTTAGTACTGTCTTGAAATAAGTCGAAACATAAAGTACCCTTTTTGATTATGCTTAGTCCATGAATGCATCTTGTAAATATAGTTACCTCTAAATGTCTTTGTGTAATTTTGTCATTGGATTGCGGTCTCATTTATGCATTCTGTGGATCATCAGTATTCTTTGAGTACTGACTTTCATGAATCATGATTGAAAGGGTCAAATGCTAATGGCAAATAGGCCTGTCTGCAGACTCTTTTCAATATACTCTTCCTCCTTTGAGAACGTTATTCTATTCTATACGTTTTGCCAACTTATAGGTTTTTTTTATCCATCGTGATCTTTTGGCAAAAATAATCACCTTGAATATACCCATGATATAAAAAATGGCTTTGTCATGTTGATAGCAAGACCTTATTCTAAACGACAGAAAACTACTTGTTCCGACGACTAAATAAATACCTTTCTGTTAATTTTATATATTGTTTGATTGTTAGGTATGAGTTAACACCAATATTCGAAAATTTGATTTTCCAGGAACATTTTATGGAATGGTTAGTTATTTGGGATACAGTTTCAGTTTCAACTCTCCAGTACAGAAGGTACCGACCATTTCATGTCTGTCAATGTATTACATAGGTCACGTTAACCTTTTGAATTTGAGATTGAATACAAATCTAGGAACAGTTTCACCAATAACAGAACAAAGTTTTCAGATTCAACGCTTACAGATTTGTCTAATGTTTGGAAACCAGCTCAGGTAATACATACATAATAAAAGACAAAAATGTTCTTCTCACGTTTTTTAAATGTATAATGTCATGTTTATTAAAAATAAGGTTTACCATAGAATAAGTATAGATTTAATTGAATTGATATTAGCTGTTGTTATACCTTGATGTAATAAGTTTGCAATTTTAAATGAAAATTCTAAATGTGAATTTGGCTGAATTAACCGATCTCTGATGATAATACAAAATATTTTCTACAACAATCATATTACTTATAAATACAATTTGAAGTCAATTTAAAAGGAAAAACTTTTAACACAATTTATTTCATTCAACATTATTATGCTTTATCTTATACATGTTGATATTTGTTCGTACCATGAATGCGCATGTGCGCGCGTGTGTGTATGTATGCAAATTGCATTGGCCGGGTAGCTATAGGACAATAGTGACAATGTGTTGTCTCCTGCCAATTTTTTTTACAGTTATCTGTTTATCTTTTTGTTTACAACTGATTATTTGGGTGAATATAATAAAAAAAAGTTTGAACTGTATTTTTATTAATATTTTTTGATATGCAAATGAACCGATCGTCTTAAAATTAATTAAACATTTAGGTAATGTACACGTCCAGTGAAAAATATCTCACGCAGTATTGCAATCAACGACTTCTTATATGCTTTTTGATTTTAGTGGACAGTTGATCAAGGAGAAATTAAAGTTAACTTTTTAATTAGCGATAACAACTATGATGTTAAATACTTCGCACTAGACGACGTCACATTAACACCTGGAGAGTGTCCTTCTCTTGGTAAGATAGTGAACCATGTTTTGTCTAAAGTAGTCTATATACAATCTATATAAAGATTATAATCAGTAATAATACTGAAATACTTATAAAACCTGGTCCGGCTTTGCCCGTACAAAACACCAATCAGGTGAATAGGATGTATTAGAGTTACATTTGTATCCATGCCTTGTTTTAGTAGCGAGTGCTTCTCCTGACATATGTCAAATGACGTGTGCCAGGTTTAAAATTCGAATCAATTCACGAACCAGTATCAATGTTCCAAAAAATGAAAACAATAGCTTGTAAGGGCCGTGTTGGAACCTTAATATGAGAACAAGGGTTTTTAAACATCCATACAACACACTGTGTCAAATTTCATTAATATAGAGACATGGGTGTTCAAAACAGGCATTAAGGACTTAAGGACGCCTCCGGGTGCGGGAATTTCTCGCTGCATTGAAGACCTATTGGTGACCTTCTGTTGTTGTCTGTTCTGTGGTCGGATTGTTGTCTCTTTGACACATTCCCCATTTCCATTCTCAATTTTATTATCAATGAAGTGTGTTTGTAAATCTATCAAATTTGAAGACATCGCGAGATAATGATTATGAAGATAATAATGCAAAAAGGAGACGAAACTAATGAAATGTCTTTTTCAGTTCATCTGTCCGTCCATCCATTTGTCCAACAAATATTTCCAACGCATCATTCGCAGGAACTGCCTACCACAATGGCTCAATATTTGGTCTGTCATAATCAATTGTAACGTGTGAGCTCCTCTCAGATCTGTCATTCACCTGCTTTCTATTTGCTGATACTTTGAAGTTTCAAAATAAAGAGTGAAAAGAAATATATTAAACACACTTATCTCAGGATTTTGTTTTAATAAAATGATTTAATATTAGATCAGCAGCTTAACACTATAGAGTAATCATGTGAGAGCAAGTTTTGGATCTCTCAGATACCCACTTTCTGTGTTTGATACGTTGAGTTCGGAGTGGGCATATATTTAGCACGACAACGCGTGGAACGTTTTATTCTTTCATTGGTTTTTCAACTTTTCTAATTGGATTCCATTAATATATCCTTCTTAACTAGAGATTAAAGAAAAACAGATACAGCTTCCTCCATATAATTTCTAGATATTTACCTCGAATTTGACAACATCAGTTATCTCAGCACCAGCACCTATGACAAGCGAGACGATTTTAATTTTGAAATTATAAACTTTCCTCACCTTAGCAGCAATACACCAACTTCACCCGCGTATGGAGTATACATTTCTCAACTCATACGATATCCAAAAGCTTGCAACTGCTACTCAGAACTTTGTCGGTGTCTTGCAAAAAATTAATGAGACAGGATTTTTCAAAGAACCTCTCGTTCATTTTCTTAAAAAGTAAATCAGAAAGTAACAAGACCTAAAAGACACATATGCAGTGTCTACTTCACAAATAATAAAAAATTGTCTTGAGTTATAGATTCTCGGTGCTGAAGTTGTGTATCTTTTTATTTTACATAAGTTTCTTAGTTATTTGTCTTCGTTCTATTATGTTCTATTGGTCGTATGACTTTTGACGTGACTCGGTATTTATACATCCCGCCATCGGGTTTTTTACTTTTTAACTTTGGGATTTCCTCTTGCAAGTGGGTCCTGTGGTACGATTCTGACACAATTGGTTTATACAGTGTTGTTTCTCTTCTATTTATCCTTGTATCTATATATGCTTTTTTTTACGTTATCGAGACAGCGTATATACTATATACTGTGGGTACTATTAACGATAATAATAATTTTGGTTGCTTACTATTTACTATCTACCACACCTTTTTTGTTGGTGTCTTTGTTAGATTAATTTGTATGTTTGTTTGACTTTTTCAGTCAGTTGTGTTGTAGGTCTGTGATGGATGTTTACACAATTTTGGCTGCTGGATCCCAATTCTTGTTACATTCACAATGATTGTCGAAATGCGCATCTGGTGCGGAAAAATTTGTACCGTTTATGTTATTACTACCACTGGGTTGCTGCCTCTGCTGGTGGACTGATAGTTCCCGAGGGTATCATCAACCCAGTAGCCAGTACTTCGGTACTAGCGTGAAAATATGGATTTTGTGTTATTAAAATTTGCTGTTACAAAATTTAGAATTTTTTTTTTAAATTAATGAATATTTCTCCCTCATGCAAAGCTCAGATTCCTTGCCCGGCTTGTGCTATCCTTTTTTGTCCGTTTTTGGTTTATAGCACTTCGTCTTTTCTATAAGCTTTAGATTTATAAATATTATGGCCTCGAGCAATACTGAAGAGACATTAATTGTCAAAATGCATCTGGTGCAGAAAAATTGGTACCGTTTATATTATAATGTCTGTTTGGGTTGCTCACCCAATTTTTTCAACATGACGGAACTATAAACAACCGTCATACAAGTGGGAGGTTTAGCTAGCTAAAAAAAACCAGGTTTAACCCACCGTTTTCTTCAGAAAATGCATGTACCAAGTCAGGAATATGGCAGTTGTTGTTCACTTTTGTCAGTTTTTATGGACTTTCCCCTCTTTGAACTTTCCTTGGAGTTTGGTATTTTTGTTATACTTTTTTAATGACTGTTTAAAATAAATGAAAACAACACGTTATAAATTTCGTGCGTTCCAAGCGCTTTTCTGGATTTACTCTCATCAGGAACGCTCAAAGCCAAATATTTGAAAGCCGAGGATGTATAACGACAAACAGTTCAAGAGCTATATGACCAAAAAGTACCTTAAAAATGACCAAAAAGTACCTTAAAAAATTGCCAAATCCATCTAAGGTCAACTTTGCCTGAGGGAGTAGAAACCTTAGGTTTTACTTGTTACAGGAAAATAAAAAAAAACAATTTCATTGAACTACATCATCAAAAAAAAACGATGAAGGACTTAATGCACTATATATTGGCTACTAAATAATTAATAATTCTCGAACTAACGAATACTGAAATAATTTTTTGTCAATAAGTGTGCCCTGGTGATCTCGATCCTTGCCAAAATGATGGTATATGTATACAGGAAAAAGTGGAATGCGATAAAATAATGCAGTGTCCCTCTGGTGAAGATGAAGCTGATTGTCGTAAGTAGTCTTTACAACTTTCTTAAAATAGTAATATACTATTTATCCTTATCTTTATATTCTTATCTTCAAATGACGAAAAGGTAAGTTCCTTTTTAATAAAAATAAGGATACCAAGAGAAAATAAAATCAAAATTCGCAGCGTAACATGCAGTAATTTTTTTCAGGAGAAGGCGGAGAGGCTTCACTTCTTCAAATTGAATTTACAAAACGACGCAACGAATACAAACATATGTTTGTTATCCTATTAATCGATCAATGAATAATAACATAATTCTGTAAAGCCGGAATAAATTTACTTTTTGTGCAATTACATTCGTCAGATAATATCTCGAATATTTGAAATCTTTCTTGAGAAATGTATAGCAATTAGTATAGTAGTAGGTAATACCCATGCGTCGACGTGGATTAAGGATTTCACAGGCAACAGGCCACCTATTATCCCCTGAACGAGTACTTAAAATGATTCTTTATCGTGCCAAAACGTTGCACTCTCAATGCACGCTGCACCTAGTTTAACATTTACATCTTGACTTAGCGTGGTTGCGTGTTTGTTAGCTCTGCTAAACCGTGATCAGCGTTGGTCTTAGGAAAGGCAGGTTGCAGATATAAAATTGTAAACAACCATTTGAAATTATAAAAATGTAAGCATCAATATAGACAATATTCATAATCTTAGTCAAATGCTAAATTGATAGTCTTTAAACATTTTGAATATCAACTCACATTGACTTTGTTTATGCTAAAAATATATAAGACATCAAATATAAATATAAAAACGTTTTGACACATTATTTGTTAAAAACGTCTGTCTTCACTGTGCCGATGCTTGTTCAGAACAAAGTTGCCGATTGCGTATTTGTGAACAAAGTTGACATAGATTCTTAATTTCGTGGAATTTTTATTGCATTGTAGACTCAAGCAATGCAATAATATTTTATGATTTTATATATATATATTTAGCTGTAGCTATTAACTGCGACTTTGAACAACAGTATGCATGTGGATACCTTTTGGGAGCAACTTTGTCTGGAGAGATGCCTTTGTTCATCATTTGCCAGCTGTTGATCACACTTTTGGTCAAAATGGTACAGGTAAGAAATCTTCAAAAAACAGGCTATAAATCTGTACGTCAGACACGCGTTTCGTTTACATAACATTGGAAGGTCAAATCAAATACAAATTAAATTGAAGAACATTGAAAACCCTATATTCCAAAAAGTCTTGTCTGAATACGGTTTGTGTAGAGCATGTAGAGATGAACCCCTTCGTATTTGAAAAATAAAAAATTTAATATTTTTATATAACAGAAGTCAATCAATGATTCAAATTTTCTAAGGATTTTAATGATTTGGATATAACACATATTTCAGGAAAGGGTTACACGTTAGATCAAACCTTTGGGAGCAAAATTTATGCGATTCGAAGTTAAGAATCTATGATACATCAAATTTACTTGAGAGATTTAAAACAACATTTCTGGTTAAGAAGTGATGTCTAAAAGCAAAACATTCATTTAAAATCAGAAAGTGCACATATTCTATGAAAAGTTGATATGAATATCAACAAATCTTATTTTTAGTGCACATTTATAATTTATAAACAGTTATTGAAGTAAAGGGTGTAAATTATTTCAAAAAATTTAAATTGAAAAACTTGCTTTGAAGTAAAGTAATTGTAATTTCTGCCGTTAATTAGTGTATTTTTATACCAATGATGGTTATAAGAAGTTGCAATCATTAAAAGATACAAAAATACTGTAATATATATAATATGTAACGCTTATTATTTTTGTAAAGCTGTGAACCCTTGAAATTATTTTGATTTTTAAATATTAGTAGTTTTCGAAAACAGGATAACACAATCAAATATTGTTATACATTCAGGTCATTACATGTTTTTCACTTCTGACTCAAGAGGGACAGGAACTTTCACCTCCCCTCCTTTTATAACAACACCGGGTGGCTGTGTAAAATTCTACTACAATATGGAAGGTGGCGTGTCAGCAGAACTTAAAGTTTACGTACAGAAAACTCGTACCCGGTCAATGGTGTTTTATGCAAATGGAATTTATATTGATAGAGATGAATGGCAGGAAGGATATTTTGAACTACCAGCAGGGGATACCAGGATCGAGTTTGTTGGATATGGGGACGTTTCATTTCTTAGTCCTGGCATAGTCGCTATTGATGATGTTTCTTTCACAGAGGGAGTTAATTGTCCAAATCCTGGCAAGCATATTCAATTAAAAATACTCAAGGGCTTGAATTATTAGCAATTTCACCCTTTAGGTCTTATGTTTTGTAATAGTATTTTACAAGTTTATAGAGAAAAACTGGGCAAACACTAGCATGATAAACAACACTATGAGCCTCCTCGGGATTGATTCCCGTTTAAATTGCAGCAGTAAAGTGAAAATAGAATTTAAACAAAAAATTATTTAAATGCTTTTCTTGATTTACCCTCATCAAGAACATTCAAAATGAGAAACAAAATGAACACCAAGATTTGGTTATGTGATGAGTTAATGCATTTAAAGAACAATGACAATATATCAATCAGCTTTGCCTGAGTTAGGACCGTTTTATCTTAATGATTTCGAAAGCATCAAATGAAGAAGAGAATGTTATAAGTAATTTTTGTCATAATTTTTCTTATAGGAAACAAAAACCAAATAAAAATCAATACACATTAGTCCGTCACAAGTTTTACCTTGTTGTGATATATAGAGCAAAATTGATCATCAGTCTTAGAGGTTTGCAGAGAGTACAGCGTGGTCAATGACAAACGTTGCATTTATCTTTGTTGTTCTTTAAGACACTTTAATTTGTCCCGAACGTTATCGTTGTAGATTAACTAGCTTACGTGCTTTTGACTTTTTAATAAAAACTAACCCCATTGAAAATCTAAATTTGAAAGTGATTGATATCCATTTGCATATATTTCATCCATATTCAGGACTAGTATTGTCTACGACTACAAGTCTCAAGTATGGAGTAGCTCAAATATTTTTTGCTGCGATTTTGATGGAAATCGAAACATTTTTAATGTTTTAGAAGCAAGAAAATACACTATTTGATGTGGTTTTTGTCTAACCATAATACTAATTGGCTCTATGCATTTGTTTTTTTTTGGTAGATTGTAATAATACAAGAAATAAGTTTGCATGTGTAGAGTCTGGAGTATGTATTCCAACATTTCTCACAAGAGATGGCTATACAGATTGTTTGGATGGGTCAGACGAAGGTTTGTATTATTGATGTTCGCTGCGCGATTGCTTTTTGCATTTCTTAAATAAATTGAATGTACGCCTTTGTTTACATAAGATTTCTATGAATTAAACAGAGATTGGTGAAACCCTGCCAACACACAAATTCTTTAGTTGACAAAAAAGATATGTTAAAAATATAAATGGAGCCTTAATGTCCATAATTTTGGGACAAGAACTAGAACATGATTCTATTTCCAATAAAGTTGGAATATTAAAATCTTTGATATGAACTTCTGTTTTTAGAGCAATCGAATGAATAAAAATGAAATGAAATCTGAGTTATTGTATTTACTCGCTTGTAGTTGAATTGCCTGTTTTAATATCTTACAGCTCTTATAACAAATACAGATGAAATAGAACATATTGACAACTCCACTGGTAAGCTCATGATCATTACTTCTAAGTCATCAAAAGAAATAATCATAACTTTTACTTGTATTGAAACCATAACAATCGTAAATATTTATATGCAGCTATAAATAAATGTTTTCATTCCTGTTGAATTTGAAATCCTTGTTTATTATTTATATTACTCTCAAGTACACGGATCATATAACTTAGTCTGTCAATGGAATTACGTTTAAAACTCTTTATGCTTACTTTGCAAATTACAATAAGTTACATTCCTCGTGTTGTAGAGGAAGAAATCAGAAAAGTCTAATGGAGTTATTGTAAGAAGAAAAAATGTATTATGATTCAATATGAAATGACACCCTTTTTATGAATAGACATTTTTGTCATAATATTTTAACTAGAGTCGTACACCTAGGTCTATGTGCATGTTCAACAAAGAACACTCTCCAACATTGTAGACAATAATAGAATTAATGCTCAAAACACAAAAGAGGGTAAGAAAAATCCTCATTTTAGGGCAATCACTCCTATGAAGAGTGACAATCTATTAACTATATCGGCACAATTTTATTTGTTTGTAGATGTTCCCTTGCTTAACATTTTTGTTATTTAAAGTTTCTATTTCTCTATCATAATTTGAATCATATAAGGAAAAAATTGGTAAAAATCGCCATTAAAGGAGTCTTTGGACGATTTCCTCCATTTTGTCTTACATGTCTTAGTAGTAGATCTTATTTTGTTATCTTGTTTTGCTGATCATTTTTTATATTGTCTATTATAATTTTTGAGATATAAGGAAAAACCGCAAAAAATGGGTGAAAATCAAAAGGCAATAAATCTGATAAGAAGTTGGCTGACAATTTCGACTATTTTGACTTATTTTTAAGTCTTGTCTTCCTGATATGTTTTGCATTTTAAAGTTTCTCTGTATCTATTATAGTTTTCAAGATAATAGGCAAAAATGAACAAAAGGTAAAATTTGTAATTTAAGGGCCATAACTCCAATAAAAAGTCCCATGACAATTTTGATGTAGCAGGACAATTGGTAGAGCTCAACATTCTGAACATTTCTGCACCTCATCGGACACATTTAGCATTAGATACCCCAATGATGATTGTGGCCAAGTTTGGTTAAATTTAGTTCAGTAGTTTCAGAGGAAAAGATTTTCGTAAAAGTTAACGGACGATGATGGACAACGGACGCCAAGTGATGAGAAAAGCTCACTTGGCCCTATGGGCCAGATGAGCTAAAAATTGGATCAAAGTAACCACAAAAAACGCACGGATAAGATCTGTGTTCCCACTTTATTGTGTCAATATTTTTAAACAGAGCTTTTATTTGGTGGAAAATTGTGACAAAAGTTATGTCTGCCTAATGTCAAAAGAGGGATAATGCTAGATATCAAGGGTATATTTTAATTTTAATTGGAAAATTAAGACCTATAAAACACGCTCAAAGTCAACCATTTCGTGTAATGCAACAAAACGATAAAATAAAATAATGTTTTACAGTTTTCATTAAGTATATATTGACTATTTTTCTACAGATTTTTTCTTAATTTTATAGCAATCGACTCGAAAGAAAAGTCCATTTTTATCTGCAGAGTTGTTAAAAATATAACTGTTTGCAAATTAAATTTTGACATACAGCACATATGTACATATGTATTAAGATAAGAACATGGATGTCTTTGCCAAACGACAATGAACTCTAAATTTTAATGCCAATTATGATGTGAACGTACATGTAGAGAAGCCAAATTCCTTAAAAGTATTTGTCAGCCAACTCACTAATTGATAAAAATGTAGTATACAGTTTGTTGTGATTAATCAGTTATTTATAAATGCTTCAAATTAGAAGGTATGATAAAGCCACTTTTCCCTCTAGAATTCAAAAAGTATTATACATTTACTAAAGAGCATTCTTAA
Organism: Mytilus coruscus; assembly: GCA_017311375.1. Taxonomy (NCBI): domain Eukaryota; kingdom Metazoa; phylum Mollusca; class Bivalvia; order Mytilida; family Mytilidae; genus Mytilus; species Mytilus coruscus. The sequence continues at coordinate 10,724,747 of CM029606.1, forward strand.
GACATAAAGCTGTGAGTAAAAGTTTAAACCAAAAGGACGTTTTGTTACAAAATGTATTTTACTAAGATATTAATGCACGCAAAATATTTTCTTGGGTAAGCTGTTACTCATATATATTTTGACCAAACACTATTGGTGAAATGGCAATTTAAGGTTAAATGTATACATTTCGACATGTCTATGAGGTCAATGTGACATCACAAGTTATCTATCTGCATATAACAGTATTCACTCAGATATATTGTTTTATTTTCTTTTTGTAGATATTGTGATTAGTGCCTGTACTTTTGAATCATTGACAGAGTCCGGTTGTCTGTTTCATGACGACCAATCAGGTACTGATGATACCGATTGGAGAAGACAAACTGTAAGTGGTGACAATTTTATTATAGAATGCTTCAGTTTTCTACAACTGAAACAAAAAATCTCTTATAATTGATGTAGATTAATTGAGATAAAGTTTCAGTTTAGAGGGGGATTTATAAATAGCATCAGTATTGTTCTAAATCTTTAGGGCTACAAATCTAATTGTACTAGTATGTCAAACAAAAGTACAGCAAATAGTACTTTAGCATATTGTCATCTGTTTCTCTTTTTTTTACGCATTTATTCCGAATACACACTTTTGTAGGGTGCAACAAATTCACGAAACACAGGTCCTGATCGTGCTATTGATGGTCAATATTATCTGTACATAGAGACCTCATCGGGAAATATGGATTTTGGAGATCATGCCCGATATGTATCAAATATCCTGAATTCAGGTATACTATATCACATTTAATAGGAATATAATTTCCACAAGCTTGCATAATTGGGTTAATACAAACTAAGTTTAATTTATCTACACGCATACATATTGAGAGGAGATAAAACTATATCATAATAGAATATTATGATGTCCAGCATTTTTTTCTCTTTTCATTCGATAGTAATTATATGTAATATTGATTTTCATTATCCTTTATATTTCTTGAGTACTCTTATTCGGAGTTTGATTCTAATTATATTCCGTAACAATATATATCAAATTATGATTAATAAGAAGCAAGGTAAAGGAGGTACACGGAAAACTCCGTAATTTTTTTCCATTTGCGATTTAACTCAGTACATGTGACTCTTTTTATTTTCTGCAATATTATCTTATTGCCGGGGATGACACATCAATGTGCGTTCGAATAGGTTAGATTGACTATGCCATAATATTACTTGTTTGAATTATGTATTACAGATACAGAGATGTGTTTATCGTTTTATTACCATATGTACGGCGACACCATGGGAACATTAGAAGTTATTCTGGATTCACCAGGGTTCAATCAAATCATTTTTAACAAATCATCTGACCAGGGTAACCAATGGTATTTCCAGAAACTGTATATTCAGCCTAGAAATAATCTACAGGTATATTGAAATAAAAATCATTTTAAGATTCAAACTACAAAGGGTATTGTTCAAGTAAAAGATTTCAACATTATGGAAATAGAAAAACATTTCATCAAGAAATGAATTTAGGACTTGTCGAAACAGGATTTGAACAGTCCCAAAAATATTCTTTCAAAAGTTACCTGTCCACAAATCTGCACTGGAGCAGACATTTCATCAGGACCGGTCAAAAGCATAACTGTCTACATACATGTATTTGCTCTGGAGTAGTCCTGTTCTTGGAACTGGGCAAAACAGCATTGGAACAGTCATAACAAGTAGACCCAGGTCGAAGTTCTCGGTTCAATAATCGCTGTCGAAATTCTTATAACTGCAAGTCCTGGTTAGCCACAGATAATAACTTGCTTGTCTGCCACAGATAAATAACTTGCTTGTCTGCCACAGATAAATAACTTGCTTGTCTGCTGCACATCAATTAAATTTATTCTGTAATCAGTAAAAAAATTTAATCAAGGTTTACTTTTGTACAGGGTTTTACCGCACCCATCTGTAACATTAATGCAAAGTAAATTCTGACAAATATGAATATAAATTACGTATTTAAGTTCTAGGCATAGTGCAAAGAAACATTGAAAGAATTTATATTGAAAACTGCCATGGTTTCTCATGAGTAAAAATATATTTTGCATACAAATCAAGGAAGCAGCAAATAAACGACTATAAATTAGATGTAAAAATGGTCACCGATGTTCAAATCTCATCAACCCATTAAGAAACTACAAATCAAGGAAACACAACATTTGAGTGAACTGAATTCTAATAAGAGTGCAACCGAGTGGGTTGTCTTGATAAACGTCTTTTAAGACGCATGTATCGCAGGTCATGCAAATCCACAGTCAGTCAAAATATCACTATCGGGTTGGTCTTGATCTGAAAAATCGTAAAGGAAAAAGGAATAAAGCATAAGTCTTGATTAGTATTTCGGTCAATTGTCATCCTTATATACTGTGGTTAATTAAATACTGTTCATATATATCGATGGGGTCAATTGAGATCTGTTCAGACTGTTAGCTGTACTTACAACAACATACCGAAAAGCTACTAACCCCATACTAAATTTACTGAGAGCCAAAGGTCTGACCCGTACTGAATGTATGACTAGAACATATATGAATAATCACTTAGATCTTAACAGGAAGATAATGTTCAGATCAAAAGAACCGTTTAAGATAAAAATTAATTTTTAGTGTTATGATTAAAAAAAAACGAAAACAAGTCTGTAGTGAATTCCATGCACATCGCGTCGGTCATCCCATTCCTCGTGGTGATTGTAGACTTTTAGTAATGTCCAGTTAAGTCGTTCTTCGTCATAACTCTGTCAGAGCAGTTTTTTGTATCAGGAGCACACCTCTGGTAATGAAGTACGTATAGCGTGAACAAGCATGCGCCTACCGTATAAACTGAGATATGCAAACGCTTTACGATGGTGCATAGGGTATTTTACTGCTGGAAAATTGGAAGTTGACCATTTGACAGTTTAAATCATCACGTTTGTCATAGATTTATTTTAATGTCTTCTATAATCATAGGCCAACATCAAGCAAAAGATGAGACCGTCTGGTATCGGTAGCATCTTTGATTTTAAGTTCACTCGGATATACGAGATTACACCTGTCACTGAAATGTGGTTTATTAATTGACATGACATCATTAATATATCTGAAGGTTAAATTAAAGAACTTTGCATGATGCTTTAAATTTCATTTTTATAAGGTTCTGTATTAGTTCTGCTTCATGTGAGTACATTAACAAGTCGATCCGAAGTGATGCACAATAAGAACCAACTTCTGTTGAAATATCAACCTCGGCACTATATAAACCAGCAATAGGGCTAATGACTCAAATATGGATCTACAACGTACTGCAAATTTTAATTTGTATTTCAAAATACGTATGTGTATATATATAAGAAAACAATAGTATTATGTTATTTTAGATTGTGTTTAATGCAATTGATGGAAATGGTTTCCAGGGAGACATAGCATTGGATTATATCATGCTTTTCTCGGGTGAATGTGGTAAGTGCATATCACCTTCTCTTGATGTTCTCTTGTGAACGTAATAAACTAATTAAACCATGATGGTATTCTTTGATGCAAGTGGTCAGTTCACTGGACAATATTATTTAGTTTACCTGTAAATGGGACAATTGTAAGTTTTGCAGCGAGTCAAAATTAGATATCGCTTGATATCAACACGAGTTATTCAATTTGAATGTTATAATAAACGAGCTTGTGGCGAGTTTTATTATTACTATTCAAATTAAATAACTGCAGTTGAAATTAGGCGATATCCAATGCTCACGAGTTGTTAAATCTATTTCTCTTATGGTAGACATTCTCTTTGTGTTAAATATAAATTTTGCGGAACATTGATCATTGATCTCGTCATTTTCACAAATCAGTATGACGTCTGTTTCCTGTAGTGTCATCTATTATCATCAGACATTTTCAAACTTTTTTACGCTACAGAATGAAATAACATATACAAAAATAAGATTTTCAGGAGAAAATTAATGCTTTGTATATAACTGAAGAAATCACAAATCGCCGTTTCCATGGTGAAAGTTTACATCGTTTAGATCTTTAAAAGTAATCAATAACCTATAAAAAAGAGCCAATGGAAATATCGAAATATCGTTTCATGATGCTGATTAAGTCAATCAAATTAATTCATTTTTCGCATCACTCTTTTATATCACACTCTGTGCAGTGTGATACGAGCAAAACTCTTATGCAAGAAATATATCACGGGCACCAACCATCAGAGAAGTTCAATTAGGTTTAAAATGTCTAGTCTGCATACAAAATCTCATTAGATCATCATTGTACTGATTTGATAAGTTCATTTGACCGTAACATAAATCTTTTTAGGTAACTACACTCCTTCTTACGAAAACCATGAATTAACGGCATCAATTCGTTTGGTGGGTGGACAAAGTAATGCAACAGGACGATTAGAAATACAAGATGCAAAAGGCGGCTTCTTTTTACCTGTCTGTTCGGGTTATTCATATTGGGACATAGATGACTCCACAGTGGCTTGTCGACAGCTTGGATACAAGTAAGTTTGTATTTCATTTGATATACGCTGAAGAATACAAGTAAGTTTGTATTTCAATTGATATACGCTGAAGAATACTGATAGCCATTTGCCATTTTCGACTGTGATACTATCTGATGGATGACATCATAACTTTAAGCCTCTTGTAAATGTATCCGGTATAATTGTATAATTACGACCAATAAAAATGGATCTGACGTGTATATTGTAGTTTTATCACGGATTCATTAGATTTCCCTTCCAATTCTAATGAATACATATACGCGTTAATAAACAATACAGATCCAATACAAAAAAGTATAAACAGACATAAAGATCACACAGAAGCGAACAATCAAAGTAATACAAATCCCTTTTATTATTGGTTGTAAGCTTTTTTTATCTGAGATGGTAAGCTGGCTTGTCCACGTAATCAAATTACTGATATTTGATGATATATCAACCAAATAAAGAAAGATCCGAAGAAACTAAAGCAGTAGGCATTACATACAAAAATAAGGAATGCATCTTATTCTTGTATAGATCTGATTCCTTGACCTAGTTTGGCTTTACTTTTTGGTTTATATTAGATCCTCAACGTCTGTACCTATATAATTTTCCGTTTCATTTTCAACATCTTTAAACGTTATAAAAAGTATAAACATACATTATATTTTTTATGTTGTGTATTTCTTTTAATGTTCATTTATTTGTAAATTGTGTATGACGCGAGAGACATTTCTAAGATGAAAAACTTGTTTGTTTAGTTTCTGACTATATATTTAAACTAACGTCTGTATTAAGTTTTGGATTTTCAAACATTTAAGTCTCGAACATCATTGAAAAGAATGAATTGTCGATATGTGCATCTTGTGACGTACCTTTAATGTTATTAATATTGTACAGTTTTGTTTATTTACTAAATTTGTCACCATCTGAATAACGAATATAGTAATCAAATAAAACATACATCAATACGCAGTCGTTTGCATTACCAAAATATTAAATAAGGAGGTATGGTATGATTGCCAATGAGAACAGTATCTACCAGAGACCAAATCACGTAGATGTTAAAAACTATATTTCACCATACGGCCTTCGCCAATGACCAATATCTACACTACAAAACCAAGCTATAAAGGTTAAAAATGATTCAAACTACAAAAACAACGGTCTGATTATGTACAAGACAACAAGAAATACAAATATGATATACAGCAACAAACGACAACAACTGCTGTGTCATTGTGTACCAAAAGTACACAAAATTGCCTTATACATCTAAGGAAAAAACGAATTTGGATTCTTAGTGATTACTCATTCAATACAAACCCTACAAAAACAAAATATCTCAAGCGGGTAACAGAAATGCGTATGAAGCATTGTGAATCTTGTATATCTCTTCTATATAAATGTAGGATTGAAATTCGGACTATAGATAATTTTTCAATATTTTATTACAGTAATTCAAGAATGCATACATTGTCAGAGTATGGTAAAGGTCGATCCGAGAGGTCCAGATTTGGTTATACTTTCTACTGCGACGGAACTGAATATAACCTAAGGAGTTGTGCTAAAGCCACAATATCATGCTCCAGCAATACTGATGTAGTAGCTATAGATTGCTCCAATACAAGTATGTTTTATTTTATTTTCGAACAATGACCAGATAGAGTATCTGCATAGGCTATCATTGACTGCGTGTTCGTTACTTCTGGCTTCTGGAGAAGACTTGATGCAATCTGAAGTGTTGTAAACTAGAATTTTGCCAACAATAAGGTATGGCATCTACATGGACCAATTTTAACGAGTCTACAGACAATCGCATGTGTTCAAAGTGGACAACCTAAATAATATAACAAAATCTTGTCCAGTAAGGTTGCTTTCCAAAATGTGTTCTTATGTTGCAGAGTTGGGTACCGTGCAACTTTTTTAATATTTTTTTTATTAATATAGTATTTTAAAAAGAACAAAAGGTTGTTGACGATTAAGATACAAATGACAGAAATAAACATTCAATATTGTGCAATATAAGTGTTTGACATCAATTCCAGTCCTTGAATATGTGTGTGTTATATAACCTAATTAAATTACGCTCCAAGACAATAGTATACAATACATTTATAAATTGAGACAACAGCAGCTATTGGATGTTTGAAGCTTATGAATCGATTACGAATTAAGATACAAATCAAAGTTAACGATGCGATTGTATGAACTCACAACGAATTAAGAGCATCGACACCAAAAGAGCCAAGACAGGTCATAATAGTAATGGTGTTGCTTATATCTTTTAGACTGTTTTGAGAACGAGTTCAGCTGTGGTGACTCAGATATGACGTGTGTTTCCATTGATTTGGTTTGCGATGGGAATGTCGACTGTCCTAATGTAGCAGATGAACAGAATTGCGGTAAGTAAAAACTTTTTTTTTTCATAATATAAACTGATCCTGTACATGTTGTTCTTATAATCAAGCAAAGTATTTTTAAATAAACTCATGGTAGTTTCTATAAAATTGCACGAAATACCAAGAGGTTTTACTTAACTATTCATTTTATGCTCATAATCCAGTTCATATCACAAAATTGGTTTTGTTTTACCGTAATATAAAAATTGAAGCAGATTATGCTAAAGTATAACGAGATACCTTTGTCTTACCTTATTTGTCATTTATTGTGGTATAAGAAGTCCATCTACTACATACTACTACAGTAATAAATTAAAACGTTTTTCATGCTGTTGTCCTTGTGTCTTAACTTGATAAACGAGGGTTGTCAATTTTCTGTCCAAGGACTAGGTGATTCTCTCTGGGCATCTCGGTTTATATGACCTAGTCGTTGAAAGTGGCATTCACACTAGCAAAGAAGCAAGCAAGTAATGTTTTAAGTAAATCTGTTTTCTATTTTAGCTGCATGTGGTATTGATCAGTTTGAATGCAGTAACCATGAATGTGTATCTTTGATTAATCGCTGTGATGGAAGGCCACAGTGCTTTGATCAATCTGATGAATTCAGATGTGGTATGTAACTTTCATAAAATATGTGAGGTGCCGTAGTTTATTTGAGGTTAAATATATTTGTATGCCTTTGGTGAGAAATAAATTTCCTCTATCATAAAACAATAGATTTTGCTAAAATAGAGGAAATTGTTAACAATGTATTCCTCAAACGAGTTTTTGCTAAACGATTTTTTTTTATACGAAATGTTGATGTTAATGACATATTATCGATGAAAATCTTAGTTAAGCACAACTTTGTATTCATTTGGTTGTTACGTTATGGTCACTGGGAATTCTGCATTTATTTCATTATTATTTATGAGTATCAAATTTCAGAGACAATTGATGGTTTATTAATATCATTCCTGTTCCCTTACATTTAAAGATCGGTCTTACTAACATTATGTTCCCATTCAAATGCCCATAAAACAAGTAAGTTATAAATAAATTTGTTTTTATTTTGCAAATGTGATTGATTTAGCCTTATAAGAATTGAGCAAGATGTGACTTTTGATCTCGCTAATTTTACTCAATGTAAATGATGAGGGCAAAATAGGAAATTTTTAAACGAGCTTTCTTTCTATGTTGTGATGTTACACTATTGTTTCAGATTAGGGTGAAGGTGTGGTACCATTAAAACGTTTAAACCCGGTGCTATTGTTTGCACCTGTCCTAAGTCAGGAATCTGATGTTCAGTAGTTGTCGTTTGTTGATGTGGGTCATAAGTGTTTTTCGTTTTTTATATAGATTAAACCGTTGGTTTTCCCGTTTGAATAGTTTTACACTAGTAATTTTTTGGGGCCCATTATAGCTTGCTGTTCGGTGTGAGCCAAGGCTTCGTGTTGAAGACCGTACTTTGACCTATAATGGTTTACTTTTATAAATTTTGACTTGGATTGAGAGTTGTCACATTGGCACTCATACCACATCTTCTTATATCTTTTTTCTTTGCATTTACTTCTAGTTGATACTATGCAAAACCAATATTCTTGGGTTTCCCAATCCATTATCGTCATGTATTCATTTTACTAGTCAAAGAGCGATGAGTTGTGAATATTACAAAGTTTAGCGTACTTCATGTGTTTTTTATTACAGTTCAAAGAGACGATAATGGCCAAATCTCAATATATAGAGATGGTGCATGGATTTTGTTATGTTATACCGCTGATGTAATGTTAGCAGAGTACCTTTGTAGCATTGCAGGATATGGGTATGCAGAAATTGAACTTGTATAAACGTGAAATGTTAGGTCATTCAGTTATATATAGACACCGTTTTTGTAAACAAAATGTAATATTGGTTTTTATATTTGTACATGCTATATATATAGAACAAACCTTTTTCAAATAAAAGACTTGATTTGAATGCAGTTTCGTAAAAGTAATCAACATAGTAATGTACACATTGTCCTGATACCTTTTTAAACAAAAAATCACAATAAAAAAGCACAAACGACACAAATCAAATGAATCTAAACGATACATTTATTCTGTAAGCTTTCAATGATAAATATGTAGGACTCTGAACCGCGATGGGACTCCGAACCACGATGGTCACGCTGAAGTACAATGGTTCATGCTGAAGTGCGTTGGTTAACACGCTGAAGTGCGATGGTGACATTGTGACGCTAACTTGTTGATAGCTACGCTGAAGTGCGTTGGTGGGTACGCTGAAGTGCGATGGTCCACCTGTGACGTTGTGTATACTAGCTAAATGCGATGTCTGAAGTTGGAACCCACATTTAATTAATAGTTGTGTAGTGGTTATCGTACTAGCCTCGCATTTGGAAGATCGGGTTTGATTTCTGGTCAGGTCAAAACAAAGACTTTAAATTTTAATTTGCTGATTAGCCGCTTAGCACGCAGCAGTATTGAAATATACTAGATGGTTCAGATATAGTACAATGGATTCGAGTGGGAGGACATTTCTTTATATTGAGTGTGCAAGTGCGATAAAAAACGGTTTCAGCGTGTCTGTCTATAGTAATAAGCAGGGTCCATATCGTTTTATCAGATATACTAGTATCGTGTGTTTTCTATGTTGTGATGTTATACTATTGTTTCAGAAAAAGGAGAAGGTTTGGTACCATTAAAACGTTTAATCCCGCTGCAAATGTTTGCACCTGTCCTAAGTCAGGAATCTGATGTACAGTAGTTGTCGTTTGTTTATGTAATTTATACGTGTTTCTCGTTTCTCGTTTTTTATATAGATTAGACCGTTGGTTTTCCCGTTTGAATGGTTTTACACTAGTAATTTTGGGGCCCTTTATAGCTTGTTGTTCGGTGTGAGCCACGGCTCCGTGTTGAAGGCCGTACATTGACCTTTAATGGTTTACTTTTATAAATTGTTATTTGGATGGAGAGTTGTCTCATTGGCACTCACACCACATCTTCCTATATCTAGTAACTTTTTTTTTGTCATTTCATAGCTATATGAAATTGCTCACAGCACTCATTCATCCATTTATCTGATATCGTAACAGTTTTGTCTAGAAATAAAAACGCGTGTTCGGTCTAAAACTTGAGAATTAGCTGCTTCTCCGCAGAGCAGATTTAGAAGTACACTTAGGGACCATTAGGGTTTATTTTGACCTAACCCGTTGCCGATGATTAATACTGTAAGCACAATGAAATTAGACTTAGAGTGTGGGTTTTCTTACAAAGCAGGATTCATCACAAGAATTAAACAAAATCATCTCTATTTGATATAATGAAAACATTGCTAATAATTCATTTGATTTTATTATTAAATTGTCTACACAAAATCACGTGTAGCATACTTGAAGAGAAGTCAACATTAATATTAAGATCAAGACTTTTTATTAGTCGTATAAAATATTTGCGGAATACATTTTGTACTTCCGAACACTGGTTAGCCCATCTGCAAACTAAGATCATCTTTTAGCCGCTTTGTTCCCCATGATTTGATGCCTGACTTAGTTTTACATGTTTTGGTAACCTCCACCTACAATGCTCAAAACTGTTTGGGACTTGAATCGTTCGTTCGTTTCTTTCTTTTTCCTTTCCTTTGTACGTATGAAACCTTAATCTACAAATCTTGTTCTCCTGCTTGCGAACCTATGTTGTTAGTAACGTTGTATTTGAACATGTCATGCCAAACCATCGCATTTCAGCGAAAGGACCATCGTACTTCAGCGCGGACCATCGCACATCAGCGTCACCATCGCACTTCAGCGTCCCCATCGCAACTCCCAGTCCTACATATATATAAAGTGAGAGAAAGGCATAATGTAACTATGTTTGCTGGCTTTGACATTAGCATTAGAAATTCAATAAATATGTTCTTATCTTTCACTAGCCCTTACAACAATTTCTCTGCTGGAGTAACAATAACTGACGGGTTCATCGCTCAACCTGGCTCCAATCCTTATGGTGTTATTACAAACTACATATTATATTCACAAACGTAAGTATATATAGATATATATCAATTGATGTACCATTCATGAAATAAATAGATGAAATCTATGAATATATGAATTTTGATAATAAATGTCATATAAAAAGGGTATTTCAAACACTAATAGCTCTGATTTCAGAAATATTTTACTTAGCTTGGAATATCAAGACTATTCGATATCAACATAAAGACAAATTGTGTTTTCAGATTTTGTTATGTTATACCGCTGATGTAATGTTAGCAGAGTACCTTTGTAGCATTGCAGGATATGGGTATGCAGAAATTGAACTTGTATAAACGTGAAATGTTAGGTCATTCAGTTATATATAGACACCGTTTTGTAAACAAAATGTAATATTGGTTTTTATATTTGTACATGCTATATATATAGAACAAACCTTTTTCAAATAAAAGACTTGATTTGAATGCAGTTTCGTAAAAGTAATCAACATAGTAATGTACACATTGTCCTGATACCTTTTTAAACAAAAAATCACAATAAAAAAACATAAACGACACAAATCAAATGAATCTAAACGATACATTTATTCTGTAAGCTTTCAATGATAAATATGTAGGACTCTGAACCGCGATGGGACTCCGAACCACGATGGTCACGCTGAAGTACAATGGTTCATGCTGAAGTGCGTTGGTTAACACGCTGAAGTGCGATGGTGACATTGTGACGCTAACTTGTTGATAGCAACGCTGAAGTGCGTTGGTGGGTACGCTGAAGTGGGATTGTCTAACTGTGACGTTGTATATACTAGCTAAATGCGATGTCTGAAGTTAGAACCCCCATTTAATGTAGTGGTTATCGCGCTAGCCTCGCATTTGGAAAATCGGGTTTGATTTCTGGCCAGGTCAATACATAGACTTCGAATTTTAATTTGCTGATTAGCCGCTTAGCACGCAGCAGTATTGAAATATACTAGATGGTTCAGATATAGTACAATGGATTCGAGTGGGAGGACATTTCTTTATATTGAGTGTGCAAGTGCGATAAAAAAACGGTTTCAGCGTGTCTGTCTATAGTAATAAGCAGGGTCCATATCGTTTTATCAGATATACTAGTATCGTGTGTTTTTCTATGTTGTGATGTTATACTATTGTTTCAGAAAAAGGGAGAAGGTTTGGTACCATTAAAACGTTTAATCCCGCTGCAAATGTTTGCACCTGTCCTAAGTCAGGAATCTGATGTACAGTAGTTGTCGTTTGTTTATGTAATTTATACGTGTTTCTCGTTTCTCGTTTTTTATATAGATTAGACCGTTGGTTTTCCCGTTTGAATGGTTTTACACTAGTAATTTTGGGGCCCTTTATAGCTTGTTGTTCGGTGTGAGCCAAGGCTCCGTGTTGAAGGCCGTACATTGACCTATAATGGTTTACTTTTATAAATTGTTATTTGGATGGAGAGTTGTCTCATTGGCACTCACACCACATCTTCCTATATCTAGTAACTTATTTTTGTCATTTCATAGCTATATGAAATTGCTCACAGCACTCATTCATCCACTTATCTGATATCGTAACAGTTTTGTCAAGAAATAAAAACCCGTGTTCGGTCTAAAACTTGAGAATTAGCTGTTTCTCCGCAGAGCAGCGTTAGAAGTACACTTAGGGACCATTAGGATTTATTTTGACCTAACCCGTTGCCGACGATTAATACTGTAAGCACAATGAAATTAGATTTAGAGTGTGGGTTTTCTTACGAAGCAGGATTCATCACAAGAATTAAACAAAATCATCTCTATTTGATATAACGAAAACATTGCTAATAATTCATTTGATTTTATTATTAAATTGTCCACACAAAATCACGTGTAGCATACTTGAAGAGAAGTCAACATAAATATTATGATCAAGACTTTTTATTAGTCGTATAAAATATTTGCGGAATACATTTTGTACTTCCGAACACTGGTTAGCCCATCTGCAAACTAAGATCATCTTTTAGCCGCTTTGTTCCCCATGATTTGATGCCTGACTTAGTTTTACATGTTTTGGTAACCTCCACCTACAATGCTCAAAACTGTTTGGGACTTGAATCGTTCGTTCGTTTCTTTCTTTTGCCTTTCCTTTGTACGCATGAAACCTTAATCTACAAATCTTATTCTCCTGCTTGCGAACCCATGTTGCTAGTAACGTTGTATTTGAAAACGTCATGCCAAACCATCGCATTTCAGCGAAAGGACCATCGTACTTCAGCGCGGACCATCGCACATCATCATCACCATCGCACTTCAGCGTCCCCATCGCAACTCCGAGTCCTACATATATATAAAGTGAGAGAAAGGCATAATGTAACTATGTTTGCTGGCTTTGAAATTAGCATTAGAAATTCATTAAATATGTTCTTATCTTTCACTAGCCCTTACAACAATTTCTCTGCTGGAGTAACAATAACTGACGGGTTCCTCGCTCAACCTGGCTCCAATCCTTATGGTGTTATTACAAACTACATATTATATTCACAAACGTAAGTATATATAGATATATATCAATTGATGTACCATTCATGAAATAAATAGATGAAATCTATGAATATATGAATTTTTGATAATAAATGTCATATAAAAAAGGGTATTTCAAACACTAATAGCTCTGATTTCAGAAATATTTTACTTAGCTTGGAATATCAAGACTATTCGATATCAACATAAAGACAAATTGTGTTTTCATTATGACATGATACAGTAAAAAACTGATTCGAAACTATTTCCGAAGTTTTCCGAAGTAATTATATTTCATCATGTAGTTACATGTTAACGTGCTAGCAATCATCTGGACTGTTATAGTACATTGCACTGATTCTTTACATGACTGGGTAACTCCTATAAATTCTGAAAATCTTCCACATGCTGTTTCGATCTAGGTCATTACTAGAACACATAAAAAACGAATTTGCCATGTAAAAAATCCTCAAATTGTCTACTGTTATTCGGAGTTTTCGTCATTTTCTTCAAAAAAATCTCATTCCGTCAATGTATTTAAACACATGAGAAACATGAATTTTATACAATGCTTTGATATGATTACAGAAAATATTCAGAGGTATGCTGGAAGTATGATGCACCGTCGTATGGTATTTACATATCTCAATTGATACATTATGCTCGTGCATGTTCGCACTATACGGACTTTATATACAGGAGTGTGCTCCGTACGCAGAAACTGCTCCAACAGAGTCATGAGGAGGAAAGATTAAAATTACACTCCGTAAATTTCATGGACAATATCACGAATTGGTTGATCTATACGATGTGTCTGTGTCTAAACTAACTAAGGACAGTTTCACCACGTCTTAGATTGTGGTTTATCATTTACGTCGTCTGGTCTGCTAAGTACCGAACGTGACCGATTTCCTAATATGACTGTTTTGCCGAGTGTTAATTCGCATTGCAATACGACGTGTCGCGGTATTGATACATCTAAAATTCATGTTTTTAAATGATTTTGTTTTTGTAAGTACGGTTGAAAATTGTTTTATGTCTTAACGTTTGCTGTTTGAAATCTGTATTTTCGGTACATTTCACATATGTCTTATTTGTCAGTATAGTCGAGTTACTCCTGGTTCGTCTACAGTGTTTTTTTTTTTTTATATTGTTTGTTTTTTAAGTATGTTTACTGTTTGGTCTTACATGATATTGCCTTATATTACAGTTATGTTATTTTATTGTCTATATGTAGGTAAAAGTTAAAATAAAAAATCAGCTTTTTCATTTATATCATTTTAAGTTTAAGGCAACTATATGCACAGGATTTGTTTGTTTATACACAGTTCTGATTAGAAGAAAAACCGACATCGTTAGAAAATACAAATAATAACACCATTTCGAACACAATTCAAATTTTGATATTCTTGTCATTGTTAAAAAAATACAAAAATAACACCATTTCAAATTCAATTCCAATTTAATATTCTTGTACGTGTCAAAAAAACATCTATTTTATTTTAAGAAATTTACCTGTGATAATATAAACTTCACAAAATACACGTCACTTTTTGTGGGGTTAATCTATTCATGTGACGCGCAGTTTATACTTCGTTTGTGGTGTTCTGGTGTGCTGTCGTAAATCCATGGGAGGTGTCCGTTGTTATTCTGAGGATTACATGTTGTAATGTACTATTATATTATTTATTTATGTATTTCTCTGTGCTGAGTGTTCTTGCGTTTGTTTGTACTGTATTCCTGTCACGTAGTGTTGTCATTTTAGCGATATTTTTAACATTGGCATATAAGCGGGAGGTTTGGCTAGCCATAAAACCAGGTTCAACCCGCCATTTGTTCTGAAAATGTCCTGTACTTAGTCAGGAATATGGCGGTTGTTATCAAATAGTCCGTTTCTATGTATGTTGGCGTTCAGTGTTTCTGTTGTTGCTGTTGTTTCGTTGTTTTCCTCTCATAGTTGATGTGTTTCCCTCGGTTTTAGTTTGTAACCCGGATTTGTTTTCGCTTAATCAATTTATGATTATGATAAACGAATATAACAAGAGGGTCAGCATCAGCACTAACACTTTTTGCATACGATTCAATGGAAAATTAATTTAAGTCATATGTACAGTTCTGGCAAAGTATTTATATGCAACAATTATTTTCCACTGTGAACGTGTAATGTCACGTGTAATGTGCATATGATACTTTCAAGAACAGGATCCAGTTTGTTTTTTGCCTATAAGAATGCAAGTATAAGATTACAGGTTTATATCATTGGTCTGTTCCAGTGTTGAAAAGATCCATATAGTACATCAATATGAGCCCTCCTTTCATTAGTACGTGAACATATAAGATAATACCACATCAACTCATTGGAGCCTCCCACCTTCTGTCTTTGGATCTTACTTGTAATTTTAAAAGGGTACAACGGATTCTTTTTAAATGGGTGCAAATGCAACAAGCTATTAGGCTTGAGCCATGTAATAAACATATACAAATATAGGCATGCAATAAACATGTTAAGTCTAACTGTGTGCTTTCATGATCATGTTTTCGTATCGAGAGAAGGCACGGGTAAGATCAATGTCTATAGATTGGTATTAAATATTACTCATCTGGAAAGAGGCATCTGAGAAAAATACTAAAGACAAGTAATACATGTATTTACTTTCAGGTCTTGCAATACATTAACCCTCCAGTGTGGGGACATAGGTAAGTTCTTATGAAATAATGGTTTAATTTTTTTTTTCATTTTGTCATTGCATTTAGTATTATATTGATTAACTGTCCTTAATAGATTATAGGTTTTCACATAGAAACCTTTGAGATATTATGGATTGAATTACCTTATTTACATAGGAATAAAACTGTATGTACCGATATATTTTCTTTTTCTCAGGATAATATGATATATATATTTCTCTAATTGTAAGAGTGCGGAGTTCCTTCTGTATCGTCGACATCTGTTGGCTCGTATGTACTGTATGGTAATGATGCCGTCCAAGGAGAGTGGCCATGGCAAGGCTTGTTTTTTATGGATGGAAGTTCTGGATGTGGTGCCACGTTAATTGACCCTTTCTATGCCATTACAGCAGCACATTGTGTCGCGTAAGGATTTTTTAAATGATTTTAATGGCAAACCTTTCAAATATATAACGCTGAGGACTGTATTTTCAGTTATATCATGTAATTCTCTCTCATTAATTGTATTGTTTATTCCAATATAATACGGATTAAGATCTTGCTATTTATGAACATCTTTAACAAAACATCAAATCAAGATTATGCCTGTTTAGGTTGGTCACCCACATTTGTCTATATTATGAAACTATACACAACTTTTCTACATTTTGAGGTTAAGCTATCTATTCAATAAGGTTTAACGCAACATTGTCTACGGAAATATCTCTACCAAGGCAGGAATAAACAGTTGTTGTCGGTTGATCCTTTGGTTGATATAGTATTGGTGGAGCTTTTGCTTTTGTAAGATTGTATATATATTCCCCTTTTCCTTCGAGTTCGGTACTTTTGGTAAAGCATTTTTATTATTTCAACTAAATGTGTCATATTCTCGATAGTGCTATTTTAATTGGGAAGGGTGTGTCATTGCAGGTGATGCATTCATAGCTGCAAGAAAAGTTTACCCGTCCGACGCCTACGGTGTCGTTAAATTTGGATGAATATTTATTTATATATTTGAACACGGGTAAACTCCTGTTGTCTTTAATTTGCAGCAGTTGGAGTTCTTTCATGATTCATGTTGGGGAAGTCAAAGAATCGGAAATGATGGGACCAGACGACCAAGGACAAAGAATATCAGTGGCCCAAGTAATATCTCATCCTGATTATCGTGGAAGCAGTACAGGTTGGAAGTCAGACGTAGCAATACTAAGACTTTCGCAAGCTGCTTACTACAATAGTAATGTGAGGCCTGCCTGTCTAGCAACAGAAATCCAAGAAAGTTTTCAAAACTGTTATATAACAGGATGGGGATATAAAGAAGATGTTGCACATGGTATCCAATTTATTATTTATTATTCATTTGACAGAGAAAAATGATATGTGGATTGATATAAAGCAGTCAATATCACAATTTTATCTTTTGGTGTGCTGTAAAAGCACTGGTCATGTTAGGGGAGAGTTAATCTGTCTAATAAATGTTAACCCTACTACATACTTTCTGTGTCTGCCCAGAGTCTGAAGCTTATAGTTATGTGGTTGTCGTTTGTTCTTATCTGTTTGTTACCTGTTTTCTGTTTTTGTCCTAAATCAGGCCGTTATTTTTCTTATTTGAATAGTTTCACATTTCGTCAAGTTAGAGCCTTTTATAGCTGCCTACATGAAATAGGGAATATGAAACGTCATCGGTGAAGGGTTGTTGCTAACATCCATTACATTCAGACTCTGTTGGATAATTTCCTCATTCACAATCTTACCATATCTCCTTTTTTCATTTTTTTATCTGGACTTTTACAGCCTTAGTACCTTTTATATTTTCTTACAAATGTATAGTTGAAAATTACGAATAATGCTCTTTTATAAATGCAACAAGCAGATAACTATTTCCATTTACATCCACTTACTTTGAGTTTACGATATTAGTTAAAAAAAACAATAAAGTCGAGTTGCATTGGCACGGACCATGCTTTCTATTTCTTAATTCAATATATCTATTTTTCAGTATCATCAACACCAGACAACTTACAGGAGGCACGAGTCGACGTCAACGTAGACATAGACAGATGTAACAAATCATATCAAGCTTTAGGACTTAATTTGCCACCGACATCTGTTTGTGTAGAAAACAAAAACCCTTATGCTGCAGCATGTAACGTAAGAATAAATACCAACATTTCTTTTGATAGAGCATAATAACCATGCACTCACTTGCATCTATTATGTTAACGCATATTCATTTAAGTTGTATTCCCTTCTTCTCACGTACTGATCATTATTCATCAAAATGGTCAATTATGTAGGTTGAAAAAGAACAAATATATCTGGGTTATCGACCCAAATTGTATATGATCCAAATTTTGTTGCCGATTTGTGAAGCAAACTTCCTTCGAAAACAGACAGGAGATGGCATTTCAGCTAAAAACAAAAGAATTTAGTCTTCCCTTTGATGTGTTCAAAGATCGCTTTTGCACATAAGATTTTTGTGCCTACAATGTATATCCAAGTGTTCAACATGTCATTAAATTTGTTTAATTTTGTTTCTAATTTCAGGGCGATTCAGGAGGGCCTTTAGTATGTCAGAACAAATATGGTCGATGGGAATTGGTAGGAGTAACTAGCTTTGGTATAAGAGGATGTCGTGTAGACCAGATTCCTAGTATTTATCAAAGCGTGCCATATCATATTGATTGGATTGAGCAGAACACGGGTAATAATTCAGACATAGGGCATAACTTTTTTTTTATTTCGTAGTAGAATAATTATAACAGTATATATAACAAAAATATATTACAAAAATACAAAACTCAAAGCCAATTTTCAAAAAAGGGAAAATCAATCAACGGAACAAGGGAAAAACAACTACCATATTCCTAACTTGTTACAGGCATCTTTCGAAGAAAATGATTAGGTAAACCTTGTTTTATAGCTAGATGTATATTCATTTACGCATCGTAAGTCACTATTTAAACATGCAAAAGGCCACTTATGAATATTTAAGTAACATCATAATAAAGCAAACTACAATTGTACATGTTGTATTTGCTAAACTTCAGGAACAGTTTCATCAAATAAATTTATTGCAGCATAGTGTTCACTAAGGAAGATAATTTCTTGTGTCATGTTGACATTTAAAATATAGATGTCACAGTCAACAAAGTTCTAGTACAGACATTTTCAACTTTTTTGCCTTGAATATACTAGTAACAATTTATTGGCTAATTTGTTCAGAATTAATAGAACTAACGTTTGTTGAACATAATGAAGTTTTTTTACCAAATGTAAAGATTATGAGATTCGTAATCAGCTTTCACAATGGAAGACGGTCCTTTGTTGTGTCGTCAGATATTTGACTAATACATTAAAGTAATGCTTGTTCAAGAACACATTCGAACGAATGATTAAAAAGACAAAACGTGTATGACCTGGATACCATTTTTAAAATTTTGTCATGTTGACATTTAAAATATAGATGTCACAGTCAACAAAGTTCTAGTACAGACATTTTCAACTTTTTTGCCTTGAATATACTAGTAACAATTTATTGGCTAATTTGTTCAGAATTAATAGAACTAACGTTTGTTGAACATAATGAAGTTTTTTTACCAAATGTAAAGATTATGAGATTCGTAATCAGCTTTCACAATGGAAGACGGTCCTTTGTTGTGTCGTCAGATATTTGACTAATACATTAAAGTAATGCTTGTTCAAGAACACATTCGAACGAATGATTAAAAAGACAAAACGTGTATGACCTGGATACCATTTTTAAAATTTTGCTGTGAAGTTTCCTTTTAGAATAATTGACTAAATTAAATATTCCTTTTTTTTTTCATGTTTCATGTTATCAGTATATCTGATTGGCGTTCATACAGAAGACATTTCCATTGACCTTACATTAATTTCCATGATATATAAATATAAAACGTCGGTAACAACAATTGCAAAGAGTTGTCAATTTGTATTGTTACTTTAGTCAGTTTCTTTTTTGAAGTCATTAGCTTCAACCACAATGTGATTGTTTGAAAGACCAAAATGTAGGCAGAAGATACAAAAGAGATATTCAAACACATAAGTCGAAGACAAACTCACAAAGCCATACAAAAACATATAAACTACCAAAGCGCAAACAGCTTTCTGCAAAACAAAACATAGAAAACTACAATCTGAGAAACACAATCCCCATAATAGATCGTGGGTGGTCTCAGGTGCCCCGAAATGGTAAGCATAGTTTGCTCAACAGTTGACACCCTCCGTGTTGGTTTTATACGTGCACATTCGGTTATGTAACAATCGAGGAAAAAATTACTGGATTATGTGAATCCATGATATCTCGGCCTATAACAAAATCGGACTATAACAAACTCGGCCTATAACATAATCGGCCTCCCAAAATCGGACTATAACAAACTCGGACTATACCAAACTCGGACTACTAAAAGAATATTTATAGTATGATGTTTGATGTTGTTTTCTTTATTGGAATTATCAGTACTTAATTTGAAATTAATTATGATTTACAATAAATTAAATAATTTATTTTGAACATTTTAGAAGTGAGTAATATAAATTACATTAACCAGATATGTATATAAAAAGAAAAGTAAGAATGCATTCTTTAATAATGAAAATCTACCACTGATTTGTCTTTTCTGTATTATTATTTGTAATAGTGTCCCTTTCAAAATAATTTATCAAATGCATATCTTAATTGATTCAATTGGAAATATGACATCATGCCACATGTATCGTTGACACCTTTTTAATCACCTTAATTTAAACTAACGACTGGCACATGTACTGTTGACACCTATTTAATCACCCAAGTGAGAACAATACTACCTGTAATTACATGAAACTAAATATCCAATATCAAGTATCTTCGCAGTAACAGCTTGTGTATAACTGAGGTTTTCATGTAAATGTAGTAGAGGATGAATTTCATTTCATTTTACAATATACAAATTATAGTGATATACGTAAAATTAGTACAATTACTCTCTGGTAGAATGCATTGTTTCCCATCTCCATTCCCATGCATTTTCTATCAAGGATGTTTCAATAATTCCAATTATTCCTAGCTCTGTGTTATTCCTTTTGCACTCTGTTTTATTCTGTAGTACTCAAATACCTGACCTATACATTTATATTATAATGTAAAATTGTATACTAAACAGAAAAAGCTACTTCAAGTAATTCAGACAATAACCTTTATAGTATTTTTCTTTTATAAATATCCTTATGTGTGGCATAGTCTTTTTTGTTACACCCCCTCCCCCTATTTTTTTTATATTTCAAGCGTTAGCTTTTTGCGACTGATATTAAATCCTACAAACTATTTTAATATCGGTTTTGTTTTGCAAAAGTTTTGTCGAAGACAATAAACTGGAGTCAGTCGAGTCCGTATAATTATATATATATAAATTACAACATTCTTGCTATGAATTTAATAAGATTAAGAAATAATTACTCTATTTGATATCTGACACCAACGGACTGACAATTTGCCAACGGAAAAACAATTTGCCAACGTTGACCCACTGTTAGTCTGTTGACTGGGATAAAACTTGTTTTTATGTGTTGTCTACGTTTCTCACTAGTTGCTTGATCTCTAGAGATGTATCTCTTGGTGAAAGCTTCTCGAACACCGACTGGATGTCTGCTGCTTGTAAGAAGCTAGGGAAGTGCCATTAGCGAACGTATTTATCTGTACTCTGCACCCCTGCTGGTGTATGTTTGACAATTCAATTGGTGAATCCATTAATGAAGAATTAGATTTGTGAAATTGTTAAGAAGCCATTCACTGTCAATTAAATTTCTCTTTGTTTGTATATACTATTTATGAACACCAAGGATTAAACACAATACAAACAGACACACACACGCCAATCATTAAAACATCGTTTTGTCAATAAACACAATAAACGAGAAAATCACAATTAATAAATTCAAATAGACGTTAATTATCCTCATTCAAATTCAACTCATATAACACATATTAAATAATATGATGGATCTAAGTTTATTTTTATAATACATTTCTATATATTATTTTTCAAAAATATTTATCGTTATCTCGTTAATTTGTATATTTGTTTAATTTATATAAAGTATTTTTTAAAGTCAGAAAAAAACCGTTAACATCCCAATTTACTAATCGTAGTCCGAGTTTGTTAAATATATTTCTGCATATAAATAATGGTAGGCCGAGTTTGTGATAGTCCGAGTTTGTTATAGTCCGACTTTGTGAAAGGCCGATTCTGGTTTAGTCCGAGTTATCCAGCAGCGGATTATGTTAACGACAACTGGAATATTTCCGTCGTCAACATGGTCAAGTGGGAAACTTCGGTTTGTTTGTATGCCTTGTCAAAAGTACATGAATATTTGTATCAATTAAATATATATGTATTATGCTTCTGATTTGTCATAAACGTGTAGTTTTTTTCCAATTCAAGTGAATTGATTTTTATTGTAAATAAAATTGTATCGAATCTAAAAGTCGAGTATTAAAGATAATACCTTTCTTCTTTCATCAACAAAATTTGGTCCGCACGAAATTCATGAATCGACAGAATATTAATTTCAATGTAGAAAATGTAGTACCTTCAATTTTCCATTGGTACATCTTTATATTTCCAGGTATACAGATCAATAGGAATAGTATACCTACACCGCCACCAGAGACATAAATGTTTTCTTGTTTAGCTGATTGTCATAAAGTAACGGATGTCTAGTTTGTTTTCCATTATTTAATTGACAAACTATAAGTTTTAATTCATGAATACAATCTAGTGACAATATATACCAGCAATTATATCAAAAATGATTTCATGCATCATTGATTCCGATGGTAACGTAACTTACATTTGGCTGTATTGTCTGTCAGATATTTATCTAGATAGTTTTCATTTGACGTAATTTTAGATGATGTTAATCAATGACCACTATGTAAAAGAAGAAACTGATTGATTTTCTCATTTGACCCACCAGATTTAAATATGTGGTACAAGTAAGTCCGATAAAAGATTTTTCTAGATCGTAGTAATTAATTATACATTTTTGTTCATTTTTGACTATGCTAACAATGCAAACTATTCTGTAAAAAAAAGTTTTTTCTGGAGTTTCAAGGTAACTATAATATGTTGAATATGGTTTATTTATGAAGAAAATTGTTCATGTTGCTTTCCATTATGACGGCACAGCAGCTATAACTCAGACACAAATATAGTCGTGTAAATATTTCAATGTGCCATGATATTTCATTTTGAATTCACAATAAAGTAAATTAAATGTATACATATCTCTTAAGTTTAATTACTAACATATCTTTTATACTTATTTTAAATTTCGGTATATGTATTAAGTATGAACCGGACCTCAACATCAGAGATATTATTAAAGGTTCATCATGTTTATTGCTATCAATTGATTGTATACATCATTATATCAAATTATTAAAATTATAAATATAAAATCAAATCAAACTGCTGTCGCCTTAATTTATTTAAATATAAAATGAAAATTAATCGTCGATCTAGATTTGAAAATATATAGTAGTTTTTTCCGATTTTATGAATATTTTAGATTAGATAGCATAAAAGAGTGATATTATAAACATGTATCATCTCTCAAAGATACTTATTTCTTTAGCAGAATCATAAGAAGTTTCTTCAATTTCCTGTCAATATATATATTACTTGATGATAAGGTAATAGATATTAGCTACTGTGGGTTCTTTAAATTCGTAGATTATTAATTTTCGAGTATTTCATTGGTTAAGATGAACCACGGATCTTTATGTTCAACGAACTTTAAATTTCTCATAGGATTATATCTAAACTTTGGAGAAATCACGATAACAGGTATCAACGAAAATATCTATTTTCTTCAATCCATGAAATTGGTACCATGAAATTGGTACCCACGAAAATAAATGAATCCACAGTATTTGAAGTGGGGGGAATGTCACGTGCATTTTAGTTACCCTTAAATGTTGATGTTATATAATTTAAATATTGTAAATCAAGCCTAATTTGATTGGTGTCGGTCTCTGCAACTTAAAGGTTTCTACATGTGTAAACCTTTTTCATGACATATGAATGGCAAAAACAAATTGTGTTTATCATTTATTTTGTCCACCATCACCGAATTTGGACTTGCATGATCAACATGACGGGTGTCCGTCCGGTTTTGTTAGCACTCTCTCATGTACAGAACTTGCCAGATATTTATGAAATTTCGATCAAAGGTTTATTCTAGAAACGTCTCGGACGACAAGTAGTATCCATCAACTATTTACAAAAGAGTTATGCCTCTTGTAAATATCAATTATATGAAAAATTTCATGGTTAGCGCTCTTACCACACTCGTACAGATAAGCTGTATTTCGTGCCGACTAGTTTTTGTTCTTTACTTCTAAATACAATGCAGCAATAATTATTCTCAAATTAAACATAAATTTCTGAATTTAGTTCTTAACAATGAAAGGGAACAACACCTCTTGTACAAAAATAAGGAGATGTGGTATGATTGCAATGAGACAATTATACACCAAAGTTCAAATGAAGTGGATGTAATCAAATTTAGGCAACCGTACGGCCTTCAACAATGAGAGAAACCCATACCTTATAGTCGGCTATAAAAGGTCCCGACATGAAAAATATGAATCAATTCAATTAAGAAAACTAAAGACCTAATTTATAACAAAACAATTTACGAAAAGCAAATATGACAGACATGAACCAACGAAAACCACTGAAATACAGACTCCTGACCT
Organism: Mytilus coruscus; assembly: GCA_017311375.1. Classification (NCBI taxonomy): domain Eukaryota; kingdom Metazoa; phylum Mollusca; class Bivalvia; order Mytilida; family Mytilidae; genus Mytilus; species Mytilus coruscus. The sequence goes on from CM029606.1 coordinate 10,749,544, forward strand.
TGGAATAGGCAGTAGTGACAATATTTGCTAACAACTGACATTCGAAGGATTTTTTTTTTTTTTAAAGATATAACATAACCATAGAAATAAAAATAAAACTTTAATCCGCTTGGTGGTAGCGTAGCTTGAGTGCGAAAGATTATTTGATCAATTTAAAAATTCGGATAGCAACTAAAACTGGAACATGTTGAGTTTCTTCCATGAAAAGAGATTAAAGAGCAACGACTGATTGATTATGAGTCGGAAAAGTACAGAGTAGAGTACATTAGAATATCATTAATAAGTTATTGTCCTGTTTATGCACGTTATATTTGTCGCTCTATGCTGACAGATATCGTATAAATGATCTCATTTGTAATAGGGTGTCATTATAAATGAATGTAGATAATACATTGATTTTTTTATTCCTATTTAAAAAAAAAGAATCCAAAGCAGACTTTTTCCTGCTATAGTCTGCCCTGAAATGATTTATTAGATGTTCATATTATAGAATAATGTCAATATTATGCCAAAAATGCACATGCTGTAAATTTACGAAGGGATGATTTCAACTTCACCACTTTGAACTCTTTGTTTAATAGCTTCCTTGTGAGCAGCAACCTCTATCAAGGAAATAATGATAGGAAATACAAGCCCTGGAATATCGTATCAACTGAGAGATATAAGCATATCCGCCATCCGTGAAACGGATATTCGATAACGGTCAACCAACTCGTGATGGCGTCCGTTAAATTTACGAAGGATGATTTCAACTTCACCACTTTGAACTCTTTGTTTAATAGCTTCCTTGTGAGCAGCAACCTCTATGCAGGCGCTGCTGGAATGTTGCTACATAGAAATGGAAAGTTCACAATTGGGAAGCTGAAATCATCTCTTTTGTCGTAAAGTTTTGTTTTCAACTGACCCTCGTTGTCAATTTTAGATGTAAGTCAAGATATGAGGCAGACTTAAATGTATCTGTTGTATCCTTTATCTCAAGTTCGATGGGATAGATGCGTTCAACCTAGTCACCAAATTTTGAATTCAAGGCTTTAAAACGAATCGAACGAAATAATATTATAAAGAAAGGATTCTACAATTGTCATGAATTTAGTAAAAACTAACGCCAAGAAACAACATATAAAAAACGCTAGGCTTTATAGGGGTTTTTTTATCAGATAAACGACATTTCCATGTGAAATATGCTCATTTTTACCACAAACGTATCTATGTCTGCTTCATACCTTTTCACAGGACTACCAATTGATGACGGAGGTCAGTTAAGAACTTAACTTCACAATAAAAGAGGTATATTTCCCCCTATTTTTGACTTACCATTTCCCATTTCAGGGTAAAAACATTTAAACAGCACCTCCAAATACAATATAGATCCAAGAGATTTTGTTTCAGGATTTTCGTGCTCGATGGGTGCTTCTTACATTGAATTCACTAACCTAATGGTTTTCAATGGTACAGTCGACGTCATTACAGAAGACATCATTATTTCGCTATATCAGTGTGACAGATGACTTTACAAGGGTATTTTCATCTTCTTGTAATAACAAGCTGCCCGTCCTTCTATTCTTGTTCATTACTTGGCACCGAATGCGCCTTATTACGCACTTGTAGTTGTCTTTAGAAACCATAATGTAATAAGGAATTCTTAGAAAGATAAGACTTTTCAAAGACGTTTATTTTCATTATAGTTGGTTGTAACATGTGTAACTTTACTTTTTCGGTTTGGAAATAATTATGTTATGTGTTAAAGGAGATGGCAAATATTTTTGCATTTGTTTGTATGATCTGTTTCATTCACAGGGGTAATTCAAAATAAAACTTCAGTCATGCAAATAGAATATTACTCGGATTGATGATTAAAATTTATTAAATATACTAGGCTTATCATTTTACAGCCCACAATGTTGTATTCTGCATGTTACTCGCTAACTTGCCATGACAAGTCAAAAAATAAGAAAAACGACAATCAAGTCTACAAAATACCACATCGAAATTAAATATAGCAAAATGAACCACACAAATGGATTAAAATCATGTGTTCCGTTTGAGTACTTCACATATTCATATACTGATATGTCTTTTGTAGACGAAATGCGCGTCTGGCATACAAAATCATAAGCCTGGTATCTTTGATAAGTTGATATTAACTGTCATTAGTGAGTCACTTATTTCCATCCAAATTTTCCATTTAATAACAAAAAGTTACTAACATAATTCACAAAATAGAGAGAGAAAAAAACTGAAACATTACAGAAAAAAAGAGGAAAAGGGGAATTGGACTTTAGCTACATATTTTACTCGCGGCTACCAACTTAGAAATATTCAAATTTCGTATCTGAATGAGCCAGCCGCACCTTTCCGATGTTCCTGTGGTTATCATGTTTAATTTCTAATGACAAAAATGTCAGCAGACGAGGTAATATGGAAGCCATACTAATTTCATCGAACAAAACTTAAACCATTATTCCCCCTTATATAAAGTAACACGATGTCCATATTAATATATATATAATAACATAATTTTAATTTCAAACACATGGTAGCCGATGTCAGTCACATATTATTGACATCAACGACAGAGTAAAAACCCAAATGACGGCAAATGTAAATTGCAAAGGTCAAAAATAAAGTTTTTCATTCTTTCCATTGGCGAACAGAAATCAGTTATTTAGCAAATTCCAACTTTAAGAAATAAAGCATACAAAGGGAACAATTGAATATAATTTTATGATTTTATTCAGTGACGGATTTACGAAGGTCGATTCTAGAAACAGAAACCACACTACTGTATCAATTCTTCATTGTATGTTTTCCCTAAACGACAAGAACCTTAAAAAACAGAAATGTACATTAGAATCAAAGATATTTAATATTAATAGGGAAGTAAAGTATGCTTCACTTTGCACAGGATAAAACAAACCTATCTTATGTGAATTTCAAAGGTCTTGGGGAACAACATAGCTGTATTATAGTAATTCTCTTCGTTTTGTGAGCATGTACAATGTGCGTCAATTGCCAAGTACTGTTCTTAAATCTTTATTTGCAACTTTCAACCTTTATTCGAAAGAAATGATTACTCGTTACTTTTTTAGATTGGAATTATACTATTTAGTATACTAGTATACTAGTATACTATACTATTTTATACTAATTAGTTGTAACCTTAATTATATATAGCAGTCTAATCATGGAAAACTAAATAGTACTGAACATTATATACTTATATTGTTATACTGTTATTGGATTCTACAACAAAATAATTGGCAATACTTATACTGATTAATTTTTAAATACACATATGACTGTATATTATTACTTCCACACGATGCATTACTAGGCTTACCATTAGCATGGATTATAACAGTTCCCAGTGCTAATACTGTAAAACGGTTTGTATCGACTCATGGAAACCATTATTGTGTTCGTAATAAGAATTAACAATACAATATGAATTATAAAGTGTTACTGTATTCCGTATTACTAGCACTGTGTATAACAAATAGTAGATGTCGTAATACTTTCCACAAGAGACCAAATGACGTAAACTTAGCAACTATAGGTCATCGTTCGGCCTTCAACAATGAGCAAATTCCATACCACATAGCAAGCAAAAAGAGGCCCTGACATTACAAATCTGAAACAATTTAAACGAGAAAACGATCGGCTTGATTTTTATAAAACAAACCAAAATATGTATGTTCACTATGTAAAATCTGTCAATACGCAATTTCCTGATTGTGTATGCAATAGCATATTTTGCTATATGTTTTTCTCCCTTTTTCATCCAGATTGAAGAAATATAAAAAGTCAGTACCATGTGTTGTTTTATAGCGATACACTCATTTTCGAACGAGATGGATCTAATTGTACCATAAAAGTACGCTAACCTGGTAAAAGAAAACATATTAAAATATGTCGTAGTTTACTCACAATGAATATCTGATACCGAGTCCATTCGTTCCCATGTATTATCATTAATTTTAGAAGTTGACAACCTTTTATACTACATATCATATTCTTTATCGATACCTATAACTGCTGTGTCCGTCAGTGCTAGATTCTGAAGTCTCGTTCCTACAATATGAATCTGTTATATGATTAAGTTAATACATATTCCGTAGATAGCAAAAAAAATGAAAATATTCGGATTATATTAAAGAGTTATCAACACGGGGATTAAATCTAGATAACACATAAAGGGTGGTTGATTTATTCTATTTATGTTATAATTTTGTATTTAAATTCCAATCTATAGTTCTCAAAATACAACACAAAACTAAAGATTATGCGACATGAAGCTGAAAAGTGTCGGAACTGTAAATCAATTTCTATTCTTTAAAGTTTTTTAATTAATAAAGATGTAACCGGTGTTATTTCTTTTAAATTATATTTATGCATTGAAATAAGCAACACCCATATATTTATCTGTTCAAAGAAATAAACATTTCTTCTGGAAAATATGGAGATAATCAATTATTTGAAATTCGTGTTGGTCAAAAGGTTTATTGTATACTGAAATATACTTTTAAACTCCTTAATTCTCTGTTTTGTTGAGTTTGAGCTTTAGGTCAATTCAAACATTAAGGATACCTTTCTAAACAATTATAAAAACTACCAAAGTATTCCAATTTAAACAGGAAATAAGTGTTGTTTTCTCGTATACCTTTTTACAACATTAAAATATTTGCTTGAAGGTTTTGAGAATAAATTTTCAATAAACTAACTGTATAACATTATTCAAGACAGTTTTGGATGAATTAGGTTTTTGATTTTATGAAAATAGAATTGTAATTCTTAACAGTGTCCTTGGATAACAGATCCAGTCTAAGGACAACAGCTACCACCATGAACTATTGATTACCTTTCTTGTCTTGGCTCCAAACACTTCTGTGATAACTTTGAGTAACATTGCCGTTGACATCAATTGCCCAAACCTGAGAAATACAGCAAAATAATATATATTGAAATAAAATCAAGAATGGAAATGGGGAATGTGTCAAAGAGACAACAACCCGACCAAAGAGCAGAAAACAACCCAAGGCCACCTATGGGTCTTCAACACAGCGAGAAAATCCCGCACCAGGAGGCGGGCTTCATCTGGCCCCTAAACAAAAATGTGTACTAGCTAAGTGAAAATGGACGTCACACAAAACTCCGAAACATATAAATAAACTAAAATTAAGAAACCATACAAGACTAACTTGGCTCCTGACTTGGGACAGGCACAAAAATGGGGCGGGGTTCAACATGCATCCCATTAATGTGTTCACACTCTGTGAAAATATGGATAATTTATCAAGGGGGAGATAAAAAAAAATTGGTGATATATTGTTATTATTTGCATTGCGTTGACTGTTATTTCAGAGTGAGTGTCTTCCGGAACATACAAATGCAGCGTGGTTAAACGTTTTAACAGGTGCCAACCTTCACCCTAACCTGAAACAGTAGTGTAACATTAAAACATTAAAAGACACACTTTAAAATATCAATTGAAATGGCTTTACTCGATCAAAAAGACATAGAAACAAAAACAAGTAAACATACACTGAACGAATAAGTTTGATCTATGACACAAGATGTAGAACAATGTCAAAAAGACAAATTTAACTTGGGACAAAATAGCGTTAAATAAAGTAACGTACACAGGTAAATTGAAATATAAAAAACAGTCTACATTGAACAAGATGATATGTGACGGCAAAGTTACACAGTACTAGTATTTTGATTGTCAATTGTTCAATTTAATGTGTGTGTTTTTTTAAAAGTCTGATCGATATGTTTATTCGTGCCATCCTAAGTAACCAACTTAATTCCATTGTAGATTCCAAATAGATGTAGTGCTTCTAAGCAAAAGCTTATCTGGCATAACAATTTTAATTTGTATTTGTCATTTACAAAAGTTTAAAATTGTCAACATGTGTAAATATGATATATGCAAATACATACATAGGAAGAGCAGATGTAGACATGATGCTTTGCTATATTCTGGAATATGCTGAATTATGGGCAGATGGGGTCTTTTCAGCAATCCTTGATCGCAGCTTTTTGTGTGAACGACTATCAATTATTAATTATATTCATCTGAAATAAAACCTTTATACAAATTATAAGGCATTCCATTTGACATTTAATCTTCAGATCGATACATAGTTTATTCTAGTATAACCATGTAACAACAAAGGTTGCAGTGAAGTTAAACTAAAGATAAACCTTCATAAAAATAAACAGACATAAAAATGATGATGGGATGAGATATTATATGAAAAATTATACTTACACCACAATAAAGAAAATATACATTTTTGAAGAAATAGATTAAGTGTATAGATATGATAAATTATTTTTATATAACTTTATACATTTCCTTTAAATTTTCTCAGTTACCTGGTCATTCCACAAATTAGCGTAAACATTTGCGAACTTCACTCTATCAGGCTGTGTATCATCAAGCTGCCAAGTTTTTGATTTATCATACACCCGTATATGACCATCAAAATCTACAACCCAACGTTTCTCATTTCCAAGGATAATGTCTGTCATTCCATCGAAATTTAAATTTAATAGCATAATAGGAAAAAAGCATTAATCATATCTATGGTCTATCATCCCTGTCATGATTTAGGAATTTTCTATATACTCCGTGATAGAAAGATAGTATTCTAATGCAATTATTTTGTATAAATGGTTCTAATTGGATGACAGTAAGCGTAAAATTCTCTATCTCCTTGTCTGTAACTAAGAAAGCGTACATTTTGAATTCCGGAATGTATTGACATGTAATTTCTCCAATAATAAGCAAAACAAACTCACATTTTGCTCCTAGAAATCTTCTTTTTATAGAATTGTATTACATTCTGAGGCGGCCAAGATGCCAGAAAACGCCCGGTGTTTACGTTTTACGGCGGAAGCATACATATGACGTCACCTAGTTTAGGGGCCAAAGAAGATAACATTATTTTGCGGAATTTTCGTTTAACTAACATTTTACACTGAAATAATGACAGAAGGTAGATTCACTGTATACCGCCATCTTGGATTGTACAATAGCAGTACACAATCGGTCTAGTTCTTTGCCTAAATCTGCAAATGTTGAGACAGATTTGCAATTTATGTGTAAGACTGTTTATTTGTATAAAAAAGTGATTTATTGCATTATCCAAAATGTTTAAACAAATAACAATTATTTAGTTTTTTTTTTTTAGAACCGATTTTTCAACTTGGCCATTTAAGAGGAGATAACTCTTATAGTAAAAAAATTCTATACTGGGTTGATAGTGGAATTTTTACTTTTAGAAAGAAAACAAGTTCGGTGACACCATTTTTTCTTTTTTTTTCTTAAAGCATATTATAAGAAGTTAAATCACAAAAATACTGAACTCCGAGGAAATTTCAAAACGGAAAGTCCCTAATCAAATGGCAAAATCAAAAGCACAAACACATCAAACGAATGGACAACAACTGTCATATTCCTGACTTCCTACAAGACCTATCTTCTCATGTTTTATTTCAAAATTCTATCTCATAGATTTCTTTTTATTCAAAAACATGTGTTTTATCATGAACAATCTATGCTAATTTGGGCAATTTCGCACGACTTGTAGTTTGAAAAATAGCACGGTGACCCATGCTTTTTATTATATTTTTGAAAAAAGCATAGTAAAATCTTCATTTTGGCAAAGTATAAGAAAATTCTATTTGAGGAAATATATACCGACGATCCACCTTAAATTGAATTATGTATTTATTTGCATTACAATAGAGATAACTTTATTGTATTTGAAGCTTTGCGGACGTCCATCGGTAGTTTTACTGTCGCAAATTGAGTTTACCTGGCGACGCACACTCTTAATTCATAATAAATATTTGAATATGATCAAATATATATTCATCATATATCATAAAAGTAAAAGTATTCGATGATTTATTTTTCATATTTCAAAAATAATTCTGATATATATTTAAGATATATGATTAAATGAAATCGCACTTGATAAATTAACCATAAATAATGACACATATATCAGAAATTATTATCATGTTTCAAATTTAATCATTGCTAATATATATTCTTTACAATTTATATAAATAAAAATCATAATTATAAACGATAAATAACGTGCAAAATTTTTATATAAACAAAACAATAATCAACAAAGCACAAACAGGAAAGGATCCAAATATCTAGTGTTCCGTTTAAATTAAACGAAATTCTAAGAAACGCAAAGCGTTTGTCTCTACCACCCGTAATTACCAAGAAACCAGATATTTAAAGTTAATCATATATTATCATAGATTGTTAACCAATTTTAGTAGATGAAAACTGTTATTATAACACTTTACGTTTTATATGGATATAGGAAGATGTGGTGTGAGTGCCAATGAGACAACTCTCCATCCAAATAACAATTTATAAAAGTAAACCATTATAGGTCAATGTACGGCCTTCAACACGGAGCCTTGGCTCACACCGAACAACAAGCTATAAAGGGCCCCAAAATTACTAGACTAAGTGTAAAACCATTAGACATGACTTGTGCAATGCCAAAATGAATGTATCGACAGGTAGTAGGATAGTGAGGAGCTACTTCTTTAGAGATAAAATTAACGTGTGTGTCTCTAAACATCCCGCCTCAAAAGAAGATACAATTAAGTTATGTTTTAATTTGCTAATGACAAAATCGATATTAGTGCCAATGTAAACTATATTCAGAGATCTAATTACAATATTGGTACGATAACCCTTACTTATAAGTTTGTTTAAAGGTTCGATGAGTTTACACGGATCACATAGTGATTTCCTCGCTTTAAGTACCATATTACCGTAAAATTTAGGATGTGAAATACCATTTTTAATAAGTTTTCTACAGGTACAGCCAAATTTACTAATCAAATCTTTGTATCTATGAAAGAATTTAGTAAACGTTTTAAGTAATTTATGGTATCGAAATCCCTGACACAATAATTTCCCAGTGATGCATTGATTACGTTCGTTAAAATCTATGACATTAGAACACACACGGGCATACCGAACGAGTTGGGATATATAAACACTGTATAATGGAGCCAAAGGCATATCGCCGTCTAAAATGGAAAATTAACAATAGGAAATGAAAATCGTCTCTTTGTCGTAAATTTTAGTATGTAGTTTCCGTTAGAAATTGAAATGTCTAAATATATGTTTTTTTAAATATATCTATGATAATATTCAATCATCATAGATTAAAGATATTCAATTATTACCAATTGAAAACAGTCAATGATGATATATTAAAATAACATTCTACAAAACAAATATTGAACTATCATAGGGATATCACATCATATAAATTGACATTTGATAAAACGTTCACCAACTTTGAGTTTGAATTAAGGTGATGCGACTATAAAACTAATGCTACATGTTTAAAACTAATAAGAATAAAACTTTTATTAGTAATATTTTTATTTTAAAAGTTGAGTTTTAATATGTATGTTATAAATTGGGAAGTTGGTGCATTTTCCCCACATAAGACCATTTCCGGATTAAACATTGAAAAGAGATACATGTATACCATCTGATAGCTGTAATCTTTCTGATTTAAAAATTCATATGTATTTCAAAGTGGTTTGGCCTTTCGACTTATTTCTTAATGTCCATGGATTTGTATCTTTTCCTTCGACTAACGATATTTATAGTGCATTTGGTTACCTTCTGCATCTATGTTCACTCTTTTATTCATATAAAGAAGCTAGCTGAGCGGAATTTCAGCTTGTTTTTATACATCTATGGCTTTCAAATGTATGGGTTTTAAAGTTCCTGATGAAGGTAAATCCAATACAGCGCTTTGAAGTTATAAAGAATTATTTTCATTTACTAACACTGGGTTGAAACCAAACAAATTCGGCAGTGAAAAGGTACATTTACTCAACCCTAATTAAAACATTAATACATGACTTCAAACAGATTAGGTAAAATATAACATGTAAAATATAAAAGATACATAATCGTGTTTCTCATATCTTTTTTTTTCGTGAGGCTGCTTTGCACCAATGGTGTGTATACGCACTTTTATTCAAATTTATATCAAGGCATATATAATGTGTTATTTTTGACAGTTTTCATGTGCTATTTGAAATGACTTTTTACTGTATGTTGCATTTGTTGTAACCAAATAACCTCCATATTCGTTTATGATATACCAACGCATATGTGTTATTATCGGTTTCGTTTGTCGTTAGTCTAGAAGACTTTTAAATTGATTTCACAAGGTACATAAAGAAAATAAGGACATAACACGACAAAATAAAAATAAAATGTTTATAAAGTGATCTAAGGTACTCTATAGTTGTGAATTCAAACCCCACTTGTGGCGAGGTGCGCTCGACTCGGAACTTAATTAACCAGGATTTCTAGTTTTCAAGTTGAAATTAAGGTGTTCTCCTTGCATGCACTGTCTTCCTTGCCAAAACTTTTCTGCGCCATGATATAGCCAAGGGCACTGAAAGTGATTTTAAACATCAACAAACAATAAAAACCTAAACTGATATCGCTTAAAAAATGTTTTATCCTCTTTACCTTTAAGAGCGAGGTACAGCATGTGTAATATGAGGCATGCTGTACCTCGCTCTTAAAGGTCTAATCTTGAATCTAAAGTGCATACGATTATGCTTGTCAGTGCTCTAACATATGTTGGTTTAACATAAATACGGATATATACCTCCAACAGGAAGTTGTTCCCAATTCTGACAATTGAGATTAGCTATGAACTTTTCACCGTTTTTGTTTAGTGCAAGAACCTACAAAAAAGCATGTCAATATCAACGACGTTAGCACCATTTCAGCTAATGGTAGATCACTAATAATTAACATTCCAATGTGTAAGATAAAAGTATAAATGTCGAGTATTAAAGTCTACACTTGAAACTTCAAAACATATACTATTTGGACAATCGTGTTTCTGATTTCAATGATCTTTTGTAATTGAGTGTATTAAACGGAGATTTGCATTTGCCTAATATGATGATGATGGTAGAAAATAAGTTTTCTTGAAGGAAACTTATAACACGAAATAAAATACAAACATCTTAGTAATGGAAAAGCCATTACGGTTGAATATAATTAGCATTTTCTCATAAAAAAGACGGTTTTAGTGCAGCTTGCTTCGCGGGCGGTTGTGATTCGATTCAAACGTTGGCCGAACCAACTAATTTGAAATTAGTATTTGCGTTCTCCATTCACAATAATAGTTACTGCTTCTTCGTTCTGTGCTTAATATTTCAAATAAAGAGCATGGACTGGTTGGTTCAATAAACCGTAAGTAAAACTGAGGCTTATCTGAATATAGTAGGTAACAGCAAATTTATCTATCATAAACGACAATTATTTTCAAACAATGTCAAAATTAACGACACCAAACACTTTCCCTGATTCAATGAAATGTATTTACAGTATATACTAATGACAGTATTTACATCTATTGGGGGGAGGGGGGAGGGGGAGGGAAGTAGAAACAATAAAGACATTGTTTTGCCACACAAAACCTACAATATATGAGAACTTACCTTATGATTAAAACGGTGAGATAACTCCTATATCCTTGTTAAGTTTAAACTATCAACCTTAGATTCGATTTTCGAATGGAATCCTTTGAATGACAGTATAGTTCCATCGCTGAACAAGACAAGGCATTTGTCTCCATAAACTGATAAGCTAAGGAAATGGGCTCCCTCTATAAAAAGATATCATGTTCCCTTTAAACTATTGACATATCTTATGCATGACTATCATGTTGAAATGTTACAGGAATACCGGGTACCTTTGTCCGGAGTTATACAGTTTATTTGCCTATATGCTTTATGAGCTATACTTCAAATCACGTCTTTATCATATATGAATAATAAACGATATATAAACCTCAAAATGGAACAACACTTGCTTTATTTATATAGGATGTTAAGCTGTTTGTACACTTTGATTTATAATAAAAGTCTCTTGTCATTTTTGTTTAATCAAACAATCCAAAATCTTAAAAATAAGCAAAACTACTATAACCATTTGTTATCTAAGTTCTGCAATGTACTTTGATATATATATAAACAATAAAGACACTGTTATGGTTTACAAAAAATCTTTGCACCTTTGTTTGCGGTATACCATCTTTGCCGCAAGTTTATTGTTTTCTGTTTGGTATTAAATTTATAGTTAAGATCCATTTATTACACCTTGTGATCCGTTTATTTGGCAATCGCCAATGGCAGTCAGCAGGATTTAAGAACATTTGTTGTTCGACCTGTTAGTCAAATGCGTTTTGTTAAAATATACTTTTTCACTTTTTTGGTGTATGTATATATATATATATTCACGTAATAAGAGGTCCAACAGTAAACCAGTAATCAGGAAAATTCAGAGTATCTGACCACTCACACCACAAGGAACACGGATCGCTCATCAGGATACGTTTGTTTTATAAAAGACAGGCGAAAGTTACCAGAGGGACATTCAAACTCATAAGTCGAAAACAAATTGACAAAGCCATGGCTAAAAAGAAAAAGACAAACAGACAAACAATAGTACTTACGGAAAACTGGGGGTGATCTCAGATGCTCTGGAAGGGTAAGCAGATCCTGCTCTATATGTGGCACCCTTCGTGCTGATCATATTAGTACAAACCCGGTAATAATTCTAATTCGGTAGGTCACATTCGGGAAAGGGGAAGGGATTGTAGTTACGACATTAGGAACATATCCGCTATCATCTGTGAAACGGATATTCCATAACGGTCAACCAACTCGTGATGGCGTCCATAAAACTAAATTGCAATGATTTCAACTTCACCACTTAGAACTCTTGGTTTAATAGCTTCCTTGTGAGCAGCAACCCTCTATCACGGAAATCATGATAGGAAATACAAGCCCTGGAATATCGTATCAACTAGGAGATATATACTCCGTATGCAGGCGCTGCTAGAATGTTGCTACATAGAAACGGAAAGTTTACAATTGGGAAGCTGAAATCATCTCTTTTGTTGAAAAGTTTTGTTTTCAACCGACCCTCTTTGTAAATTGTGAATTTCTAGATGTAAGTCAAGATATGAAGCAGACTTAACTGTATCTGTTGTATCCTTTATCTCAAGTTCGATGGGATAGATGCGTTTAACACAGTCACCAAATTTTGAATTATTTAGTGAGAGCACATCATCTATATAGCGGAAAGTAAAGTTAAAGGATACTGCTGATTTCTGTTCTTTCTCCCTAAGAAGTTGTTGTATGAAGTCAGCCTCATATAAATAAAGGAACAAGTCGGCAAGAAGAGCTGCACAGTTTGTTCCCATGGGAATGCCGATTGTTTGTTGAAAAACACGTCCTCCAAACGTAACTAATATGTTGTCAATCAAGAAATCAAGCATCTTGATAATGTCAGTTGCAGAGATTTTTTTTCTTGAATCAGAGTGATTTTTTTACAAAGTACGATTAATCTCTTCTTAAGACAAGATACTTGTATCTACGTTGGCCATTTTTTTTTATGAAAGAAAGCAGGACCAACTCTTTCAATTTGTCTTTTAGTTTGGAATGGGGAATATTTTATATATTTAATCGTGATTTTTAAATGTTCAAAATGGTTATGATGCTATGGCGTTTCTGACGTCTAACAAATCTTTAAAACAATCAGCCTATTTTGCTAATTCCATTCAGAAAAGATGCATGGGATGCAGACAATTATGTACTGACCCTCAAATAGCTGTGTTGGTTGATATATATTCAACGATATATTCAATACATCACTATTGTATATAGAATGACGTAAAACGGACCAAACTAAAAAATCTTTAATATCATGTAAATATTGAAGTCGAGACATAAATGTATATATTTGTTGAAAAAAGGTACCAAAATAAAGACGTTCATATCTACTTAATAAGTTGAAACACATTCTAACACATTATTTATGAAGTGAGAACATCATCACCAATTGGTTGACAGTTACAATGTGCTTGTGCTTTTGTGGTTATCATATCTTCAGACGTCAGAATAATTCTTGATTGCAGTCGTGTCGTATAAGTTATCTAGTTGTGTCCTTTTCCTTATTGTGTCATTTCGACTGAGTATGGATTTCCATGGCAAGGGATGCATACATCGCTTGAAACGCTTGTCCTGTCGACGAAACAAGTTTCGCTCCCGTTGATTTAGTTGTTTCTGCTGTTATTTTAGAACAGTGTGTTAGTGTCTATAGTTTGTTTTTCCATCAGGTATCTTTTTTGTCATGGTTTTGTCTTCAAAGAACTACTTTATAAAGTTTATCTCAAGATTTTCAAACCAAAAAAATCTGAAATTGACATTATCATGATGCTAAATTTCTTGATGGAAAACAAATTTGTTACGTTTGGAGGACGTGTTTTTCGAAAATAACGTACTAAAATTACTGCATTTATGCTAACTTCTAATAAAATGAATAAGGTATAAACTAAAAGTAACGAAAGTGAGAAAAACATTACACAAAAACAAAACCATCGTATACTCGGCCGAATTAAATAAATTTTAAGATAATTCATAAGATAAATTGATAAGGTCGCTCCAAGTTTTTGGTGGGATTTGTGCTATTGCTCAGTCATTTGTATTCTATGTTGTGTTTTTATACCGTGTTTTTCTTTAGAACGTTTTACTTTTTTTGACATAGCATTGTTAGTTATTTTTTCGATTAAAACTTTTTCAATTATCAATTTTGAATGGATAAACTTATGGTCGGACGGACAGAGGGGAAAAATAAACTGTTTCTACGTTGTAACATTTAATTAGTTTTCACAGATTGAATATTTACAAATCTATAAATATGTAGAAAGACAAAAGATGTGCAAAATTACATGCATATAGCACCGTCCTCCAACTTTTATATGCACAAATAATAAAATGCATGATGGTTACTAAATATAGTCTTCCGAATGCAGTGATACTGATGCAATGCAGCTTTGTGTGGGAGGGAACACCTTTACGAATTACAATATGTCTTTAAGATTTCAATAACAACAAAAAAATCATCTTTTCAATTTGATATTGATTCCAAATGAGTTCATTGTTTTTGTGTTATAGATAGTATAAAAAATGAAGAAGAAAAAATAAGCTGAGTACATGACTTAATGATTTACTGAATTTTGTAATTTTTACTTTAAAACAATACTGTTTGGTCATGTTGTTCGTAAAACGTTTATGGGGTATAGAATTATAGTCAACTAGACATCTCCAATCCGAAACTAGAATTCATACGTTTTTGTGCTTAGCATACTTCACACGTAATTCAGGAAAACAGAAAGTATGTATCTTACAGGTCCGTAAATGGCACACATGTCACAACTCATCAATATTAAGCTGTCGCTGTTTGCCAAACATAAACTCATTCTGTTCAGATATTCCGAAGAAAACTGTGACGATTGCATTTGCTGTACAAACGGATGGACGGCTGACATTGTGTTTGTAATATTGGCTCATCTCCTAGACTAGGAGAAAAACTAGCCCATGCTGAAAATTGCTCCTTTTGGTTGTATGGGATGTATTTATACGCGGCAACGTATAGTCGAAACATAATCAACAGAAATAAGGTCATTCGGATTCAATCTTCCAGTATAATCAACAGAAATAAGGTCATTTGAGTTCAATTTTCCAGTAAAACGGTGGTTGCCCAAATTTCCCGCCTATCATGCCAGTCGAACCACTTTAAAGAACCTATGTCTGCTTTAATTTTTAAATTTAGGCCGTCCTAAATATTCATGTTTCCTCTCTAGAAGTTAAGCAAGCATCAAAAATCAATCAATCTATCATTATACACGTCAATTTTGTTGATTTTTAATGTTTATGTATCTGTACTTTGATTCAAATGGTAGAGAAAAAACAAAGTATAGATTAAAAGACAAAAAAAGAACCTTTTCAGTTTACGTTGCTTTGTCTTTTGTCTTGTTCTTTATGAATTCAATGGCGCAGGTCGAATATTATCTTTCATCTTTATTAAAACCAGCATTAGACAATAGATATCGCGTAAATACCAAATATCGTACAAACAGTACAGATATGACAACCTGTTTCTATTAGTGTGGAAAATTCACGAGAGTTTTTTTTTCCATAATGAATAGTTGTATGCGATATTTGATTACAGTCATAAAGAAAAACATAAAACATGAGCTCAAGGTTGGATCTGATTTTGTTATAATGAAAGAAAAAAACAAACGTTATGAATAGAAATCAAAAGGATCAATGAGATCCATCATTCTAATTTGAGGGACTCTATAAACAACATCACCGTAAAAAAATTGTTCTAATACGGATTCTACAGGTACGGCAAAACTTCCAAACCGAATCTTTGTACCTATGAAACAATTTAGTAAATATTTTAATTAATTTGTTGTAACGAAACTTTTGTCATAATTCTTTTCCAGTCATGCATTAATAATACCATTAAAATATAAAACACGACTGCATACAAGGCCATAGCGGACAAGTTGTGACATATACACACCTTTAAAATTTGATTTAATGAACATTACCGTTTAGGAAGGGGAAATAAACAATAAGAAACGAAATATCGTCTCTTTTGGTGCAAAATCTTGTATATGAACTGAAATATACATATTACACAAGGACAATAGATGCTGTCTGTATAAGATTTATTTAAAACCAGTTCCTTCGGTACAGTTTCGCATTAAAATTCTTGTTTATTTATTGCGAAAATATCATCAAGGTAACTGTTTGAATTTATTGTGACAAAATGATTTACAAAACGCTTGAAAAGCGCTTCGGATGCATTAAATTAATAACGTGTTGTTTTCATTTTTACAGCACTGGGTCGATACCTCTGCTGGTGGACTATTAGTCCCCGAGGGTATCATCAGCTCAGTAGTCAGTACTTCGGTACTGACATAATTTATAACCAACTTTCTAAAATTGTTCGTTTATAAATTTTGGAATTTTAAAAAAACTGAGGTTTCAACTTCCTCAGGCAAAGTTGACCTTAATTGAATTTGGCTATTTTTTTAGGTACTTTTAGTCATATAGCTCTTCAACTGTTTCGGTTCTTATACATCCTAGACTTTCAAATATTCGGATTTGAGCGTTCCTGATGAAGGTAAATCCAGAAAAGCGCTTCGGACGCATTAAATTAATAACGTGTTGTTTTCATTTTTTGAAAGTCAGCAGATTCTGGAATGACCGTGTTTTTGGTATCTGAACATTGTCTTAATATTCTCAAACTTAAAGTATAAATACTGTATGACTTGGTACTGACATTTTCTTTATCAACGGTTTTTCCTCAACAATTCTTAACATTCTAATCTAATGCTGTCATAGTGTAAGCAATACACATGTATTAGCAATATCATAAAACCATTATCATTTACGCTGCCGGATAATCACCTGTTGCGAGCACTTTGAAGGGCAATGTTTTCTAATAATTTTCCTGACACTGATTAGTTTCTTTTGCATGTTGATGTATTGATCTAAAACCTATATGATCTTCAAGTAGATGAGGCTTCTAAATTAAAATCCATAGATTGTTCTAATAACTTGCCAGAATGTAGTTTATATCATGGCTTAGTATATATCACATGACTTTTCAAGCTACAGGTTTTGCGAAATTGTCAACTTTTGTATAGATTATTTATAGATAACACAATTTTGAGTGATATAAAAAAACTAAACTATGCAATTTTAAGATAAAATATGAGATAAAATATGAAAAGTTAGCTCCATTAATGGGCTTTCAAAATATTAAAAGAAACATGAGGGTCACCGGACTCGTTTTCTTGCTACAAAGCAAAAAATGTAAACTAATAACAAATTCCAGTATAAAAGTTACATTATCTGAGTTATCTCCCCTTATATGGCAAAGTTGAAAAAAATTAATCAAACAAAGAGTCTTATGTATTTTTAAAAGTAAAACAGTCGCAAAAATATGATGAAACGCATAATTTTCTTCCCTCAGATAAAAAGTCTAAGAATGAATGACATTCTTCTCTCAAAATTTGCACATTTTATTAAAGATCTAGATCGATTATTTTCTGCTATTTTACATTTCAATACACCCGAGCTACCTCAATTTGTAAAAAACAGAAAACTGATTGAGGTTTACATTATATTTATGGTTCTTACATTTACCGTTTAATGTCCCACATTTACAATTACAATGGTATTTCCTTTTTAATAAGTGTACCTCTTATTCTACTTATTGAAAGTAGACTAACACAAATGACCATTAGTTCGGGTCAATATCGATTTTGATGCGGATGATAATCAAAGAACCGCTTGACCAAATCATTGGACAATTAAACAAAATAAACGGACACTTAAATACATGTAAATATCAAGGTATCACATTGCACGTTGTCCAAATCTTCGGAAATTTAAATACAAAGTTTTGTAACATAAAATGCCGATCAAGTTCGATTTTGGCATTGATCCGTTCAAGAGTTATACTCCTTAATTATATTTAAAGTAAGTATTTGTTTTTTTTTTTTCCACTTGATTATCAATGTACCACTTGACAAAATCTTTTAAGATGTGAATACAATGTCATTAACCATGAAATGCAATTTAAGTATAATCTTCAAAGCATGTTTCGTTTTGTTTTCCTGCTGATCTATAAATTAACAATAAATATCATCTTTTTAGATATGAACGGAATTGACATTTACGAATCAACAGCAACATGTATATAGATATAAAAAGATGTGGTATGAGTGCCAATGAGACAACTCTCCATCCAAGTCAAAATTTATAAAAGTAAACCATAATAGGTCAAAGTACGGTCTTCAACACGGAGCCTTGGCTCACATCGAACAGTTAGCTATAATATTCTGAACAAAATGGGTTGTTGTGCGTCCGAATTATCGGAAATGTTCCATTTGACCGAATCCGTATGAATTCGAATACAATCGAGTGGACCAAAAGTCTATTTTGATAAAGACAGTAGACATATACCATTTTGGAGTGATGGCGCGAGTTATCTGATTTCATTAAGACGCCTGACTCTAATTCCTTTACAAATCTATCCTTGTTAGGACTAATTTGTTCATGACTATTTTTCTTTCCACAGGCAAAGCTTACCTTATGCAGTTATTGTTTTTTCTGTTCAGACAATTTAGTTTTAACTCTCAAAACATATATTTATCCACTATTCAAACTTATAATTTTGGTAATAATGTGGGTAATTCCAGTGACAACGGTCGTTACTATTGAAATCAATAACAATTGTTTTATCGAGTCAAAGGTCGAAGATATCCGGCAGGTGTGTATAAACTTATCATAGATACCAGGATTAAAATTGTGTTCGTCAGACATGTTTCGACTACAAAAAACTTCAGTGACGCTGAAATAAAAAACGTTAAAAAGGCCAAATTAAAAACAAAGTTGGAGAGCTCAATTTGAGGACCCAAAATTCCGAAAAGTTTTACCAAATGCAGCTAAGGTAATCTATTCCTGGGATAGAAAATCCTAAGAATTTCGAAAACAGTTGTAAACAGATAATCTATAATTATTACCATATCAATGATACTGCATGTCAAGACTGCAGTACTGACTACTGGGCATGTGCGAATAAGATATCAATGGACTTATATAACCAGTCTTCCTTTAGATGATTGGTGGTTTTACCAGATGCTCTAGCTTACTCCACTTATAAAAGGTGGCGTGTAAGACAAACAATCAGCCAATCAATCAATTGAAACTTAAGTCACAAATAGATAACGTTAAACAGAATAAGGTGAATACGCCTCACACTATCATCAATCAGTTCACCGATGACAGAGACTACTTTTACCTGTGGTATTGTCTTTTCCAGTGACAGAAATTTGGTCAGCACTTCTTTGTATCCTTGTAATTAAATTATCCTTATTCAAAGTGGTCATGTCGTTTGGCTGTTTGGGATGTAAGAGAAATAAGCTAACATTTATGATCAGAATCCACTCCAAATGAATTTAAAAAGTGGTCACCTTGACTCTTTCAATCCGTCAATAGAACTGATACTGAAGAGTGGTGGTTTTGTTGTTCCTATGCTGGATGTATAAATAATAAGTTACAGCCAGTTGGAATGGTACGTTAAATCTGATGTCTTGTGTAGAGTACTTTGACTTATACACTATAAAATATACCTTCATTGTCTAGTGGCATTACATATTGTCTGCCGTACATTCCGGTGGACGCACTTTGCAAAACCCGCTATTTTTAAAATATTTATTTGTACTCATCCTCAATATACTAATGCATGAAAATTTTGTCACTTTAAGTGACTTAAACACAATTAATTCAATTGCTATATAAAAATAAGGATATGTGGTATGATTGCCAATGAGACAACTAGAGTTCAGATGAACTGTATGTTAGCATACCGTTTATTGATGATTTATCTTCATTTATATTGATGCAGTCAAAGTTATAGGTATATACTAGCTATAAAACCAGGTTAAGACCACCATTTTCTACATACGAAAATGCCTGTACCAAGTCAGGAATATGACGTTGTAACGAAACTTTTGTCATAATTCTTTTCCAGTCATGCATTAATAATACCATTAAAATATAAAACACGACTGCATACAAGGCCATAGCGGACAAGTTGTGACATATACACACCTTTAAAATTTGATTTAATGAACATTACCGTTTAGGAAGGGGAAATAAACAATAAGAAACGAAATATCGTCTCTTTTGGTGCAAAATCTTGTATATGAACTGAAATATACATATTACACAAGGACAATAGATGCTGTCTGTATAAGATTTATTTAAAACCAGTTCCCTTCGGTACAGTTTCGCATTAAAATTCTTGTTTATTTATTGCGAAAATATCATCAAGGTTACTGTTTGAATTTATTGTGACAAAATGATTTACAAAAACGCTTGAAAAGCGCTTCGGATGCATTAAATTAATAACGTGTTGTTTTCATTTTTTACAGCACTGGGTCGATACCTCTGCTGGTGGACTATTAGTCCCCGAGGGTATCATCAGCTCAGTAGTCAGTACTTCGGTACTGACATAATTTATAACCAACTTTCTAAAATTGTTCGTTTATAAATTTTGGAATTTTAAAAAAACTGAGGTTTCAACTTCCTCAGGCAAAGTTGACCTTAATTGAATTTGGCTATTTTTTTAGGTACTTTTAGTCATATAGCTCTTCAACTGTTTCGGTTCTTATACATCCTAGACTTTCAAATATTCGGATTTGAGCGTTCCTGATGAAGGTAAATCCAGAAAAGCGCTTCGGACGCATTAAATTAATAACGTGTTGTTTTCATTTTTTGAAAGTCAGCAGATTCTGGAATGACCGTGTTTTTTGGTATCTGAACATTGTCTTAATATTCTCAAACTTAAAGTATAAATACTGTATGACTTGGTACTGACATTTTCTTTATCAACGGTTTTTTCCTCAACAAATTCTTAACATTCTAATCTAATGCTGTCATAGTGTAAGCAATACACATGTATTAGCAATATCATAAAACCATTATCATTTACGCTGCCGGATAGTCACCTGTTGCGAGCACTTTGAAGGGCAATGTTTTCTAATAATTTTCCTGACACTGATTAGTTTCTTTTGCATGTTGATGTATTGATCTAAAACCTATATGATCTTCAAGTAGATGAGGCTTCTAAATTAAAATCCATAGATTGTTCTAATAACTTGCCAGAATGTAGTTTATATCATGGCTTAGTATATATCACATGACTTTTCAAGCTACAGGTTTTGCGAAATTGTCAACTTTTGTATAGATTATTTATAGATAACACAATTTTGAGTGATATAAAAACTAAACTATGCAATTTTAAGATAAAATATGAGATAAAATATGAAAAGTTAGCTCTATTAATGGGCTTTCAAAATATTAAAAGAAACATGAGGGTCACCGGACTCGTTTTCTTGCTACAAAGCAAAAATGTAAACTAATAACAAATTCCAGTATAAAAGTTACATTATCTGAGTTATCTCCCTTATATGGCAAAGTTGAAAAAATTAATCAAACAAAGAGTCTTATGTATTTTTAAAAGTAAAACAGTCACAAAAATATGATGAAACGCATAATTTTCTTCCCTCAGATAAAAAGTCTAAGAATGAATGACATTCTTCTCTCAAAATTTGCACATTTTATTAAAGATCTAGATCGATTATTTTCTGCTATTTTACATTTCAATACACCGAGCTACCTCAATTTGTAAAAAACAGAAAACTGATTGAGGTTTACATTATATTTATGGTTCTTACATTTACCGTTTAATGTCCCACATTTACAATTACAATGGTATTTCCTTTTTAATAAGTGTACCTCTTATTCTACTTATTGAAAGTAGACTAACACAAATGACCATTAGTTCGGGTCAATATCGATTTTGATGCGGATGATAATCAAAGAACCGCTTGACCAAATCATTGGACAATTAAACAAAATAAACGGACACTTAAATACATGTAAATATCAAGGTATCACATTGCACGTTGTCCAAATCTTCGGAAATTTAAATACAAAGTTTTGTAACATAAAATGCCGATCAAGTTCGATTTTGGCATTGATCCGTTCAAGAGTTATACTCCTTAATTATATTTAAAGTAAGTATTTGTTTTTTTTCCACTTGATTATCAATGTACCACTTGACAAAATCTTTTAAGATGTGAATACAATGTCATTAACCATGAAATGCAATTTAAGTATAATCTTCAAAGCATGTTTCGTTTTGTTTTCCTGCTGATCTATAAATTAACAATAAATATCATCTTTTTAGATATGAACGGAATTGACATTTACGAATCAACAGCAACATGTATATAGATATAAAAAGATGTGGTATGAGTGCCAATGAGACAACTCTCCATCCAAGTCAAAATTTATAAAAGTAAACCATAATAGGTCAAAGTACGGTCTTCAACACGGAGCCTTGGCTCACACCGAACAGTAAGCTATAATATTCTGAACAAAATGGGTTGTTGTGCGTCCGAATTATCGGAAATGTTCCATTTGACCGAATCCGTATGAATTCGAATACAATCGAGTGGACCAAAAGTCTATTTTGATAAAGACAGTAGACATATACCATTTTGGAGTGATGGCGCGAGTTATCTGATTTCATTAAGACGCCTGACTCTAATTCCTTTACAAATCTATCCTTGTTAGGACTAATTTGTTCATGACTATTTTTCTTTCCACAGGCAAAGCTTACCTTATGCAGTTATTGTTTTTTCTGTTCAGACAATTTAGTTTTAACTCTCAAAACATATATTTATCCACTATTCAAACTTATAATTTTGGTAATAATGTGGGTAATTCCAGTGACAACGGTCGTTACTATTGAAATCAATAACAATTGTTTTTATCGAGTCAAAGGTCGAAGATATCCGGCAGGTGTGTATAAACTTATCATAGATACCAGAATTAAAATTTTGTTCGTCAGACATGTTTCGACTACAAAAAACTTCAGTGACGCTGAATAAAAAACGTTAAAAAGGCCAAATTAAAAACAAAGTTGGAGAGCTCAATTTGAGGACCCAAAATTCCGAAACGTTTTACCAAATGCAGCTAAGGTAATCTATTCCTGGGATAGAAAATCCTAAGAATTTCGAAAACAGTTGTAAACAGATAATCTATAATTATTACCATATCAATGATACTGCATGTCAAGACTGCAGTACTGACTACTGGGCATGTGCGAATAAGATATCAATGGACTTATATAACCAGTCTTCCTTTAGATGATTGGTGGTTTTTACCAGATGCTCTAGCTTACTCCACTTATAAAAAGGTGGCGTGTAAGACAAACAATCAGCCAATCAATCAATTGAAACTTAAGTCACAAATAGATAACGTTAAACAGAATAAGGTGAATACGCCTCACACTATGATCAATCAGTTCACCGATGACAGAGACTACTTTTACCTGTGGTATTGTCTTTTCCAGTGACAGAAATTTGGTCAGCACTTCTTTGTATCCTTGTAATTAAATTATCCTTATTCAAAGTGGTCATGTCGTTTGGCTGTTTGGGATGTAAGAGAAATAAGCTAACATTTATGATCAGAATCCACTCCAAATGAATTTAAAAAAGTGGTCACCTTGACTCTTTCAATCTGTCAATAGAACTGATACTGAAGAGTGGTGGTTTTGTTGTTCCTATGCTGGATGTATAAATAATAAGTTACAGCCAGTTGGAATGGTACGTTAAATCTGATGTCTTGTGTAGAGTACTTTGACTTATACACTATAAAATATACCTTCATTGTCTAGTGGCATTACATATTGTCTGCCATACATTCCGGTGGACGCACTTTGCAAAACCCGCTATTTTTAAAATATTTATTTGTACTCATCCTCTATATACTAATGCATGAAAATTTTGTCACTTTAAGTGACTTAAACACAATTAATTCAATTGCTATATAAAAATAAGGATATGTGGTATGATTGCCAATGAGACAACTAGAGTTCAAATGAACTGTATGTTAGCATACCGTTTATTGATGATTTATCTTCATTTATATTGATGCAGTCAAAGTTATAGGTATATACTAGCTATAAAACCAGGTTAAGACCACCATTTTCTACATACGAAAATGCCTGTACCAAGTCAGGAATATGACAGTTGTTTTCCATTCGTTTGATGTGTTTGAGCTTTAGATAATGCCACTTGATAATGGACTTTCTGTTTTGAAATTTCCTTAGATTTCGGTATTTTTGCTATTTTCCTTTTTTTTATAGGTTTTTTTTAAATTATGTAGTTGTACTTTGACTCAAATTGAAAGTAGAAAATGGAAAAAAAGCAAAGATTAAATGACAAACCATATATTCAGTTGTTGTTTTACGTATTTTTATTAATCTTGAAAACAATGGTTGAGTACTATTTTTCATATTTATCATCTTCTACATGACAAAACAGATACCAAAGTGATGGAAAATAGAGTGTTAACAGTGAGTTTGTCATTTATGGTCGATCTCAATTAATTAATGAGTCAAGAAGAAAATAAAAACAATAAATGACGATAAAATTATTTATTCTCACAGGCGGTAACATGATATGGTAATAAAATTAATTTAACATACAAAACAATAACACATAAAATTTCAAAAAATAACTTAACTTGTAACTTTGTAGTTGAATTATATATGATGAAACATGTACCAAACATACTTTATTCATATTGGAGAGTGTTTGCATGGTGATTGTAAATAAAACATTAAGAGCAGACTCGGTGGTCTGGTGTTAAGGTTTAGGCAGTGAGTGCAGAATGTTAAAATACACCAAAGACTTAGAAATTAGTAATTGCTGCTTTCCATTTCGCAGGTGGCTTTCATGTGTTCGGTTTAGAAAAAGAATAATGTGTTCGGATGGGAGGTCTGTCTTTCTGCTGAGTGTTTAATATCTTGTGAACGAAATGTGAAAATTCCTGTAGAAACGTGTCGTTCTACAACAAAGGATGATACATACTGTAAATTCAGAAATTATTGCGAGGTATTTATTAATGCGAATAACTAGACTACTTGAGTATCGCAATAATAAAAACTCGCATTCTGATATCAAATACATATATCTGTATTTAGCTTTTCCAAAATTCGCAATAGTTAAACTCGCATTTTTGTTAATTTTTCAAAAATCGCAATAATGAATGCACGCAATAATTTCTGAATTTACAGTATTCCTATTCCATTAACATGTTTTCGTCTTGATATGCATGTTATATTTGCCACTGGACGTTCTAACAATCAATCACACGTGGAGAATTTGAATGCTGTTTAAAGGCAATCATGACTCTATCCAGGTAGAAAAGATATCTTGGCGTGAAAGAACGTATAAAATATTAAAATAAAAGAAACTGATTAAGGCCTTACTTTGAATGGTAAGAGTGATAAAGAAAATGTTTCTCAAAAGATTTCAAAATATATTGAAAAAAAAACATATTCGGAAAACCAACCCTTTTTCTATATTCTTTCCAAGAAGCCCAAGACCCGTATTGGTAAACGTGAAGACCCTAAGAATAAACTACCCTTATATAGTTAAAACAAGGCCTCCAGTTCGGTGAGAAGTCCCACGCCAATGAATAGTCCGTTTGGCTATGCGGGAAATACAATTACGCAACCACTGCCGGGTGTAATGGTGTAATGAGTATCTAAAACCTTAATCGCGTGTTCAGTAAGTGGCACATTTGCTTTGCGTTTATGATCCAATATGTCAGCTTTGTTGTGGGCATTTGGTTTTCTGAATTAAGTTTAAGTTTTGTCACTATTATTTCAAAAAATAATGTCGCTTGCAAGAACTACTTTTATGTTATATATATGCATATAAAAGTGCATAGGAAACTTTGAATGAGAGCCTTAAATTTTCATAGTGGTCTTGATAAAAAAGAATGAAGAGAATATATTTTACAGTTCAACAACTAAATCTATATCGAATTATTTATTTAAACTGACAACGCCATGGCTAAAAAAGAAAAAGACCGACAGACAAACAGTAGCACAAAAAACACAACATAGAAAACTAAAGATTGAGCAACACGAACCCCGCAAAAACTGGGGGTGATCTCAGATGCTCCGGAAGGGTAAGCAGATCCTGCTCCATATGTGGCACCCGTCGTGTTGGTCATGATAGTATAAACCCGTAATAAGTCATATTCGGTATATCATATTCGAGAAAAGAGGGGACGGGATTGTAGTTACGACATTAGGAACATATCCGCTATCATCTGTGAAACGGATATTCCATAACGGTCAACCAACTCGTGATGGCGTCCGTAAAACTTACGAAGGGATGATTTGAACTTCACCACTTGGAACTCTTGGTTTAATAGAAGAGGGGCGAAAGATACCAGAGGGACAGTCAAACTCATAGATCGAAAATAAACTGACAACGCCATGGCTAAAAAATAAAAAGACAAACAGACAAATAATAGTACACAAGACACAACATAGAAAACCAAAGACTAAGTAACACGAACCCCAGCAAAAACAGGGGGTGGTCTCAGGTGTTCCGGAAGGGTATGCAGATCCTGCTCCACATGTGGCACCCGTCGTGTTGCTAATGTTATTACCAATCCGGTAAATAGTCTAATTCGGTGGGTCACATTCGTGTTGAAAAAGGAAGTGGATTGTAATTACGACATAAGGAACATATCCGATATCATCTGTGAAACCTTGTGGTCAGCAACCCTCTATCAAAGAAATCATGATAGGAAATACAAGCCCTGGTATATCGTATCAACTGGGAGATATATACTCCGTATGCAGGCGCTGCTGGAATGTTGCTACATAGAAATGGAAAGTTCACTATTGGGAAGCTGAAATCATCTCTTTTGTTGTAAAGTTTTGTTTTCAACAGACCCCCATTGTCAATTTCTAGATGTAAGTCAAGATATGAGGCAGACTTAACTGTATCTAATGTATCCTTAATCTCAAGATCGATGGGATAGATGCGTTAAACATAGTCACCAAATTTTGAATTATTTGGTGAGAGAACATCATTAATATAGCGGAAAATAAAGTTAAAGGATACTGCTAACTTCTTTTCTTGCTTTCTAAGAAGTTCCTGTATGAAGTCAGCCTCATATGAATAAAGGAACAAGTCGGCACGAAGAGGGACACAGTGTGTTCCCATGGAAATGTCGATAGTTTGTTGAAAAACACGTCCTCCAAACGTAACAAATATGTTGTCAATCAAAAAATCAAGCATCTTGATAATGCCAGTTTCAGAGAATTTTTTGTTGGAATCAGAGGGATTTTTTACAAAGTAGGATTTATCCCTCCCTAAGGCAAGATACTTGTATCTAAGTTGGCCATTCTTTTTTATGAAACAAAGCAGGACCAACTCTTTCAATTTGTCTTTTAGTTTGGAATGGGGAATACTTGTGTAAAGTGTAGAAAAGTCCAAGGTTTTAATAGTATTGCAAGATGAAAGAGTTTTAGATTCCATGTACTCTAAAAGATCTTTGGTATTTTTAAGTATCCACTTCTGATTCACGCCACCTCCAGAAAAGGTAGTTTCACAATAACTTGAAGCCCGTATTTTATTGCTTATAAAATTGCTAATAATTTAGAAAGAGATTTCGTGGAGCACTTGGAAGACCCGCAATATACCGTTGTTTGTAAGTACACTAGTGTAGTTTAGGTATCCAATACACTGATGGAAGATTCAGTTCTTCATCTTTGGTTGAAATGCAAAAGGAACATAGAACAGACCTGTGAGTATCCAAGATTTCCTCTTTTGTAAGTGTCGTGGGGATATATGTTGAGTTTCCAAGTGAATTGTCAATACCCAATTCATTTATCAAAAATCTACGTAATGAGATTTACATACAAAAACGATGTTGTTTAGGGCTTTATCTGCGGGGACAACAACACATTTGTCATGGAGGTAGGGCAAGTGTTTTGTAACATTTGGGTCTTTGAAGATTGATGTAGCATGAGTAATAATAGACCCATTCAGTTTCTTAATTCTGATTTGTATCAACGACCTCACAGCTTTACTCCATTCGGAAAGAGTATCTACGTCTTCTTTCTCGCGTTTAACCCATTGCCTGGCATAATCGAGTGAATCCATCAGTATTTTGAAGTATTAACGGTACCAACTTTACTGCACTAAATGCGCATTTGGACAATAAATTTCTCGTCAGTGATGTTCGAGGCCAAAATATTTGAAAATCCAAAACTTAGTAAATAATGATGAGCTTATTACCAAAAAAGAACAAAACGTATAGCAAAGGCTCGGCTAGGAATCAGAGCTTCACGTTATGGAGACATATTCCTTAATTTCCAAAATTTTGTTGCAGCAAATTTTAATAACATAATATAAGTATTTTCATGCCAGTGCCTAAGTACACGCTACTGGTCTGGTGCAATTTAGGTATTCAGTACAATGAATAAAGGTCCAGTTCTTCATCTTTGGTAGAGATTCCAAAGGAACTAAGAACAGACCTATGATTATTCAGGATTTCCTCCATGTTAAGTGTCGTGAGGGTATATTTTGAGTTCTATGTGAATTGTCAATACCTAAATCATTTATCAAGCAATTTATGTAATTAGATTTAGATTGAAAACGATGTTGTTTGGGTCTTCATCTGCGGTGACAATAACATATTTTTCAAGGAGGTAGGACAGATGCTTAAGAACATTTTGGTCTTTACAGATCGATGCAGCATGTGTATTCATAGACCCATATAGTTTCTTAATTCCTATCTTTATCAACAACATCGTAGCCTTAACCCATTCTGGAAGAGTATCTACGTCTATTTTTTCGCGTTTAGCCCGTTCCCTGGTATAATCTTCGATTGAATCCTTCAGTAGTTTGAAGGTGTGTTTTCCAATTGATGGATTTAGGCTCACGATATTTTTGGGCTGTTGAATAACACATTTTGCAGAGAAGTGTTATTGACAATGTTTGGGTCGCTCAAAATGACGTGGCCAAACAGTTATTTAAGAATGGAAAGCTAGTACAGGTGCAATCAGGAGGTTAAGACTTTAAGTCGTCAATATTGAGATCCTGCGTCACGTATTTGTAATTGAACATTTTAGTTGCAATTGGTTTGGTATAGGTATAAGAGATGATAGACACAGACTGAATCTTAAAGTATTGGAAGTAAGTGATGATGAAGGATATTGCCCCAGGTGAGAACTTTGCATTCTTTTTTTTTTTTTTTTTACATTAAGAAATGATACAGTGTTGTTCATTCCTAAACGTCTTGTAGAAGAACTGTACACAGCCGGATGTGAAGAAAGTGGTTGCTATATATATTGTCATTAGTATGATGATCTGAATGTGTCGTATTCGAGGTATTTGTCATATCTAATGATAAGAGAACACCTGCCATTTCAAACGATACCGTGTCCGCTTTGACTTCTGTTTTGGACCTATTTAGGTAGCATTAGACAGTTAGGACAAACATTTAAATTGACACTTATAATGTTTAACCACCCTCTTTCCCTTGCTTTCTAACAAATAAGGCGTAATGTTTGTGTTATGTATGTGCATATGTATGATAACAACGTCTTCCATAGATTTAATTTCTATTAGTTAAAATGGTGAAATATAATCACTTTTTGGTGTAACCATGTCAACAATATGCATTTATTTGATACAAAATATTGCAAAAGGGGTGAAAATGTCACAAAAGTTCCCAAAATTTAGTCCAAAGTAAAATTTCAATCCATTAGAATGATACTTTTTCTGGAACCATTGACATTAATCTATCAATAGGTCCCAAACAAATCATACGCATTTCACCTCATTTTCCCAAAAAATTGAATTGAAAAGTTCGAGCGTCAAATATTTGTTGAAAAACACTACAATACTTTTTGGATCTATGGGCGATACGGATGTGAAATTCGGACTGTCAAACAGAAAATGGCCTATAAAATAATTAGATATGCAGATAACACTTTCAGACTTTGGTACCTTTGAAGTGCTTTTCTGGATTAACCGGAACGTTCACGTCTAAAACGTTGAAAGATCAGGATGTATAAACACCTGATTATATGGAGATTTATATTACCAAAAGGAACCTTAAAATATTAAAATTCTATTTAAGATCAACTTTGCCTGGTGGATAACCCTAAGCCCTTTAATAAATTCTGAATTTTTTAAAGTACAATTAATGAAATCTTCCTTACAGATCAAGTATGCACCGAAGCACTATGTAAATGGTATTTGATAGAGAAGTGGGTATATTAATAATAAGAAATTGGCAGTTTGATTAATTAAATCATCGTCACATATTCTAGTTTGTAGGACTCGGTATGTTTCAATTCTAAGAAGACGATATAGACATGAAACTGACCGTCCAGCTTCTGTACAACCCTAAATGTCCAGTTCATTGGGAGACAGCGATGTACGTTTTTGCTGAATTCAGGATGATTATGGTGACAGGGCATCATTAATATACGTATAAATGTGGAACTAAAGAATGTGTGAAGGTCATTTTTCCCTTTTGTTTATGAAAATGATTTTTATGAATTGTACCTTAAATAAATGCAACAAGAATGCACACGCTGAAATGTCTCGCTAGCTTTACTGAGTATGACTAAATTTTATGCGGAAGTCTTTAAGATCATGGCTTTTCTACTTGTATCACATAAACTGAATATCATCATTGATCCATGAAAATAAGGTTAATTTCAGATGTACCAGGCCCGGCAGATATGTACACAATTGGTTTCTGTCTCGACGAGAGTCATAGAAATGCGAAACTAACGGATGCAACCATTCTATACATCACATATATTTGCCATACTGCTAATAATATCTGAATACTGACATAATCACGAAAACTTAACGTTGACCAATGAACCATAAAAATCAGGTCAAAGTCAAACGAACTCTGCTAGACAGACATGAACACATCACATTCATTGTATACAAGGAACATAGTTGACTTATTGCTTATAGTATTTTAGAAACGTCGGATTTCTTAATTACCAAAACTTGACAAATTATCCACCAAAATAACGTCAAAGCAAAATAAACGATACCAGACGGACATTAACATCTTACAGTCATTCCATACATCAACTACAGTTGAACTTTTGCTTATAGTATTTAACAAATAGTGTCAAACAGAAAATATGTACTATCTTTGCGGATCAAAGAATAAGTTAATGTCAATATATCGAATCATTGGTTTAGTATTGTTTCGCAGATGTGCAGTATAAATATAGTCTATTACATTGGTTGACTACTCTCTATGAGTTGTTGGAAATTTTTTTTCAATTACAAAAATATATAAACTGGAAAGTTTCGGATAAATTATTTATAATCTATATAGAGAAAAGTCTAGGATTTGCAATATAATACCCCCAAAACTAATTCTAAGAGTATAATATATACCCCTAAAAGATGCTTTAGTGCAGCGTGTTTTGGAATGGTGTGAGGTGATGAACACAAAGTCAGTTTCATTGTACATATTTAATAAGCCACATCATAACAAGATAAATGCGCATGCTACGTCAGCAATCTATTAATATATTTTGGTTGTGCAGGTCTATCTAAATTAATTCTGACTGAATTCTGATATGAAACTACTAATAGTATTGTTACATCCCTTCTTCTTTAAATAAAAATAATTATATAAAATTTGTTTTACCAATTAAAGTCATATTCAATATTAAAGAAATTTACTGTCTAAATGAAATATAAAGTTACGTAGAAACTTGTGATTTAAGTCAAAGATATTATTATATTGATTGTTTTCCATACATCAAATTTATTGTTGTCAACTGTTCTGAGTAAACCATAAAATATAATCTAACGTTTGTTTGAAAACACACAGGGGATCATTGTACGCCTAACACAGTGTGTTTTACTTTCTTTACTTCTCTACTAATAGAGTGTATAAATTTGTTCATTATTTTCACGAGATCACTTCGGGGATTATTGTGCCCTGTGCGCACTTGTGATTTACTTGCACATAAAATCATCAAATCTTGCTGGTGGTTTGACAACTCTTCCTGATCGTCTTATATATTTCGATGTTTCTTTCGCATTTTCTTTAACGGTTTCTAAAGCATTTTCACAATGATCTTGCTTGTTCATTCCATCACGTTCAAAATTGTGAAAATTAAAATTGAGAATGGAAACGGGGAATATGTTAAAGAGACAACAACCCGACCAAAGAGCAGACAACAGCCGAAGGCCACCAATTGGTCTTCAATGCAGCGAGAAAATCCCGCACCCGGAGATGGTCCTCATCTGGCCCCTAAATAAAATTGTGTGCTAGTTCAGTGAAAAATGGACGTCACACTGAACTCCAAAACATATAAATGAACTAAAATTAAAAAAAAACATACTAGACTAACAAAGGCCAGAGGCTCCTGACTTGGGACAGGCGCAAAAATGCGGCGGGGTTAAACATGTTTTGTGAGATCTCAACCCTCCCCCTATACCTCTAGCCAATGTAGAATAAAGAAACACATAGCAATACGCACAGTAAAACTCAGTTTAAAAGAAGTCCGAGTCCGATGTCAGAAAAGGTAACAAAAGAAACCAAGCAAAATGACAATGATACATAAATGAACAAAGGACTACTAGCAGTTACTGACATGCCAGCTCCAGACCTCAATTAAACTGATTAAAAGATTATGCCTTCATCATATGAAAATCAAGTACAATCCCTCCCGTTAGGGGTTTAGTATCATACCATCATAAAATATATGAGAAGAACATAACCCGTATCATGCCAACAACTGGTTTTAGAATAAATGTGTTTATTTCCGATGCAAAGACCCTATGAGTGAATCAATATTAATACCAAAATATGCAATCCTTAATGACTTGACAACAGTATCGTAACTATATCCTTTCCAAATAAGTCTGTTTAAAGGTTTGGTTAGCTTTTGAGGTGAATGCCGACATTTTTGTGCTTTGTAAAGAATATTACCATGAAATATTGGATGTGAAATACCTGAACGTATAAGATGTCTGCATGTTGATTTATATTTACGAATGATGTCCTTGTACCGATGATAAAATTTAGTAAATGTTTTGATTAGTTTGTGATATCGAAAACCCTGGTGTAATAATTTTTCAGTAATACAGAGATTTCTTTCGTTGAAATCAAATACGTTGTTACATACACGAGCGAATCGAACAAGTTGAGATATATAAACACCATAAGATGGCGACAAGGGAACGTCACCATCTAAAAATGGATAATTAACAATAGGAAATGAAAAATCATCTCTTTTATCATAAATTTTGGTATTAAGCTTCCCGTTAAAGATAATTGTCTCTTTCGGTTTCATTTTCTGTAGGATCATTATAATCATCTTCCTGTGTTTGTTTAAGATGACGATGAATTCTACGTATTGTTCGCGCTCCAACATCAACTTCGTACGATCTGATATTGACCTGTTGTTTCATAGTTCCTTTCTTCCACTCTTTTCTGAATTTTGATGGTTGTATTCTTACGGTATCTCCAGTCTTTAACGTTGGTAAATCTTTTGTTCCTTGATTGTAATAGAATTGTTGCTTTTGTTTTTGTTTCGTTGATTCTATTTGTACCTTATTCGGAGCAACCACTTTCGGTCTCATAAGACTTTCTTTCGTAGGTAACAGTGTTCTTGTTTTTCTGTTCATGAGTTTTTCAGCTGGCCTATTGTCAAAACCCTCTGTTGTAGTATTTCTAAAATCTAGAAATGCTAAATATGGATCTTTTTTGTCAAATTTTGATTTCTTCATTAACCTTTTCACTATTTGCACCGCTTGTTCAACTTTTCCATTACTTTGAGAATACAACGGAGATGAAGTGTCATGTTTGAATTCCCAGAGTCTGCTAAACTTTCTGAATTCTCCACCGTCAAATTGTGGACCGTTGTCTGTAAAACACACATCAGGTATGCCATGCCTTGCAAACTGAGCTCTGAGTTTTCTGATTACTGTTTGCGGAAGAGTATCCTCAAGACAGTCGACTTCCCAGTAGTTAGAATAGTAATCTACTGTCACTAGATAGTTCTTACTTTGAAATGTCATTAGATCGGTTCCTACTTTTGACCATGGATGACTTGGTATTTCGTGTGATATAAGTGTCTATTTTATTTGTTGTTTACGTTCGAATGTTCGACATGTTTGGCATCTCTGTATAAAATCTTTTACTTCGGCATTCATTCCTGGCCAATAAAGACTTTCACGTGCTCTTCGTTAGCAACCTTCAATTCCTATATGTGAAGAATGAATCCTTTTAATCATGTCAGTTCTTAGAGATTTGGG
This sequence comes from Mytilus coruscus, assembly GCA_017311375.1. Lineage (NCBI taxonomy): Eukaryota > Metazoa > Mollusca > Bivalvia > Mytilida > Mytilidae > Mytilus > Mytilus coruscus. The sequence goes on from CM029606.1 coordinate 10,784,220, forward strand.
GATTATAAATCTCTCTCCTTTGAATAACAGACCATTCTGGAGTGTCAGTTCATCTCGAATGTCGAAATATATTGTTACTCTCGATGATACATTCCATTTATTAATCGGCCATCCTTCCTGAATAATTTCTTTCAGTTCTTGCATTTGTTCATCATTCCGAGTATGTTCTTGAAGTTCAAAATTTCGCTCATCAGATATCGGCAAATCATCTATCATATTGATACTTTCTATTTCGTCTGCTGTGATATCTAAAGTCTCTTTCAAGTACGCTCTACTTAAAGTATCAGCTAAGTACATCTCCTTTCCTGGTCTATATTGCAGGATTATATCATACTTTTCTAAACGTAAAAGCATACGTTGTAGACGCTTTGGTGGAACATGAAGCGGCTTTTTCATGATTGATTCGAGAGGTTTATGATCAGATGTTACATTTACTGTTCTACCATATGTATACGAGTGAAAGTTTTCAAGTCCGAAAATGACTGATAATATTTCTTTCTCTATCTGAGCATACCTTGTTTCGGTATCAGTAAGAGCTCTACTCGCATATTCAACTGGTCTGTCTTCCTGCATAACTGCAGCACCAAGTCAAGTTTGTGAAGCATCGCTTTGAATTGTTAGCTGTAATTCAGGATCATAATATTTCAAAACTGGTTCAGCAGTCACTAGTCTTTTAATTTCTTCAAGTGCTTTATCATGATTTTCAATCCAACAAAATTCGGAGTCCTTCAAAGTTAGTTTTCGAAGTGGCTCGCAAATGTCACTATGTTTTGCTAAGAACTTGCTTAAATATGTGACAAATCCATTAATTCTTCTTACTCCGGAAACATCTGTCGGTTTTGGCATATCCATTACGGCTCGAATCTTTTCTGGATCCGGCTTCAAACCTTCGCTGGTTACTAGATGTCCTATGAATCGAACTTCCTTCAATTTTAACTTCAATTTTTCTTCGTTAAGTTTTAAGTTTCTTTCCCGACAACGTTTCATTAAGGCCCAAAATTTTCTGTCGTGGTCATCAATGGCCTCTTCTTCTGTATCGCCTTCGCCATAGATAAGAATATCATCTAGAATGCTTCGTACACCTGGCAAACCTTCCACAGTTTCATCTTGCCTTCGTTGATATTCTTCTGGTGTAGAAGATAAACCGAACGGCATTCGCAACCATCTGTAGCGTGCGAACAGCGTGTTGACTGTTGTCAACAACGAGCTTTCGTCATCCAATTCTACATGCCAAAATCCATTCTTAGCATCAACGACACTAAATACCTTCGCCCTACTCAGTTCGGGGAGTAAATCATCGATAGTTGGTAGTGGATAGTGACTTCTTTTCAAATCTGGTTTAAATGCTTCGGATCAATGCATATCCGAAGTTTGTCTGGTTTTACGACGGTTACCAAACTTGAAACCCATGGAGTTGGCGTTGAAACTGGTTTTATAATTTCTAACTCTGTCAGTCTTTCCAATTCGGAATGAAGGTTCTCTTTTATAGCGACATGTACATTTCTTGGCGGATGTACTACAGGATTAGCAGTATTGTCCAATTCTAAATGGTATTTTCCTTGCAATTTACCAGTTCCTTCAAATATATCTGCATTTTCCTTCATAATTATTTCTTTTGAAAGGGGTTTAGAAAGTGCACCCTGTCTCACTGCCTTAATATTTTCATAATTTACAGTAGCTAAATTCATAGCTTGCACTGCTTTGCTACCTAACAACGGAGTCAAAGTGCCATTTTTTACTACTACAAATTCTGCCTTAAACTTATCATTGTTCTTTGGATTCACCAATTTTAAAATGCATTTTCCTGTAGGTTTTATTGTGGTATAGTTGTACATTTTTAATATTTGACTTGTTTTCTGTAATAGTTTAGTATCAAGCTCTTTCAATGTTCTTGTAGTGATTATATTGCTTGTTGCTCCACTGTCTTATTGAAATCTTGTTTATTTGTCTTTCTTATTCTTGTCTATTATATTCATAGATGCATATATGTGCCTACTATGTTATTCTTTAACAGAGTTTACATTGTTGAGTGTTACTGTGGTTTTTTTTTCAAAATAATCATTACTTTCGTCGGACTCTATAGATATTGCTCGTACTCTGTGTCCTGGGTGACGTCTTTGTCTTGATTTTTGTTCTGATTTACAAATACTTTCGAAATGGTTTGCTCTACAACATTTCCTACACACCTTCCTAAAAGCGGGACATTTTGCTTTGTTAAATTCATGTTTTCTTCCGCAATATTTACAAGCGGATGAAGTTTGGGCTTAAGTTGGTTTAATTTTATGTGTATATTATTTTTGCGGTTGATGGTTAGGATTTCTATGTTTGTGTTTTACACCATGTACTTCCAAGTCAAAAAAAAGTTGGGTTTTCTAGTGTTTTTATTCTCTCCTTAGACTGTTCTGCTGCTCTTGATATTTGCAAACATTTCTGTAAGTCTAGGCCAATAACTTTTGAACATCGGTATACTACTGTTGCCTTTATTCATTCTACATATTTAATTAGCTACATCATAACAAGAGAAATGCGCATGCTATGTCAGCAATCTATTAATACATTTTGGTTGTGCAGGTCTATCTAAATTAATTCTGACTGAATTTTGATATGGAACAATTAATAGTATTGTTACACAGCGATTCAGATTCTTTTTTTTGAGAGTACAGGAAAAGTACAATGAAAAAAAATGAATGCATAAGAATATTCATCAAAGGATCTATAAAACCATGAAAATGATAAACTAGCAGAAGCAAGTACATCACACAATAAACATGTGATATAAATTACTAAAATAAGTAATCATTATCATTTACAATATACCCTTCACTATAATAATGCTACCAGTAATAAAATAAAACTACATAAAAAATAAACAAAATACCGAAATACAGCTTTTTGATTATAAGACCAATTGGAGGTATATCATCGCGGAATGGTAAGGACAATATTAAATCCTTAAGTCATTTTTTCTCTGCTGGAAATTTGTCTCATTAGCAATCATAAGACATCTTCTTATTCTTTTATCATGATTTCTTGGTTTTTTAATTATGGTTTTCCATTGCCCCTTGGATTCATCGTAATTTTTTGTTAATCTATGTGATTGCCGTCTGTCGGGTGACGCTACTTAAATATGTTTTATTTCTAAATACCATGTAAAAAAGAAGCGGAAGATACAAAAGGGACACTCAAGGCTCTAACTTCGACAGAAAGTGTCAACGACATAGCAAAATGTAAGTCAATTCAGGTACTTTTTGGAGATAAAAATGTGTTTGTGGTTGATTTTAGATAACGTGTCTTTCTGTTGGGTAAATGAAACTTCAGTTCTACTGCCGTGCTGCATGCAGTTTTAAATAAGAATGTTATCAATCGTTAAAATATTTGATTTGTATGAATATTAAATATCCTAATTATAAATCATGCCAAACAATTCCATTGATTACAATATATTTCCACTCAAGAAATTGACAATATTTTTTAACTTTAAAATGCGAGGTTTATTTTAGTAAACGTGATAAAGTGCTAGAATCTGTTTCCGTAATGAATAAATTAAAAATACTCTGGATGAATCTGACAAAAAATTACCCGAAATAAATTTAACCAACGTGATAAACGTTCATCATAATTCATCAAGCTGATCAGAAATGATTTAAATTCATCCTGAATAAGAGACATAATTCTAAAAATATTCGCTTTTCGGTTGATAATACACATGGTTGATACCGATTAAAAGAGTAAATTAAGGTCACAGTACTTTACAGATATTTAAATGTTAAAATATGGTAGTAAGCAAAACATAGATATAATTAAACAATTGCAAGAGATACGGAAGATACCAATGCAATATTCAAACAAAGAAGTCAAAGACAAACTGGTAACGCTCTGTCAAAAACACATAAAAGACTAAAAGACAATGAACAGTCTACAAAACACAACCTTTGGAAATAATAATAGGAACAGCAAGCTCTGGAATATCGCATTAACTCTGATATATTTATTCCGTATGCAAGCACTGCTAAAAGGTTGCAACATAGAAATAGAAAGTTCACAATTAAGTTGTGATTTATCTTTCTTTCTTAAAGTTTTGTTGTCAGTCGACCTTCATTGGCAGTTTTCAAATGTAAGTGAAGGAAAATCTAGTTTTCATCTTTGGTTGAGATTTCAAAGGAACATAGAACAATAGATCAAACATATGAATATTCAGGATTTCGTTTTTAGCAAGAGTCGTAAGTTATATGTTAATTCTTCAAATGAATCGCCAATACTTAATTCCTTTATCAAGCAGGTTATGTAATGTAATTTAGACACAAACACATGTTGTGTGGGGCTTTATCTGGGGGACCAACATCATGTTTGTCATGGAAGCAGGTCAGGTGCTTAGCATTATTTTGGTCTTTTTTGAGATCGATGTAGCATGTGTATTCACAGACATATTCAGTTTTGCTAAATCTAATTTGTATCAACCACCTCACAGCATTAACCCCTTTAGAAAGAGCTTTTGAGTTTTATTTTTCAATATTACCTATTTGAGCTCCTATACTAATTGATGGAATCAAAACAGTATGCATACATTATTTTTATTATATACTTAGTAATAATACAGTTAAATTGTATGTCTAATACCATCAATGGCTATACAACTGTATCAGCCATCCGTGATGATATCGATATCATTCATGATTGCAAAGGCTTTATCACACTCCTAATCTGTATGACGTCACGTCATCTATATTAGTCACGGTTGCAAAGGCTTTACCACACCTGTAATCTGTATGACGTCACGTCATCTATATCAGTCACAGTTGCAAAGGTTTTATTACATCCCCAATCTGTAGTATGTCACGTCACGTGAAAAACATCAACTTTATGTTAATTTATAACGTGTATATGATATGGATTTTCAATGCCACATCGTAGCAAACCCCAACCAATATAATTATAGTGGTGTCTCGGGAATATACGGATGTGATATTGCAATAGCATGCATTATATATACTCTGAACACTTTATTTTTATGAGAAAGATTACATGCATATAAAGAATTGAGCATCTAAGATTTTGTAACACTACGACAACTTATAATTTTGAATCTACGGCCGGCTCGTGTTGAACAATAAAACAATAAATACAAGTATTTACTACGCAATTTTTAAAAAAGTATGGAATTCCCTTATCAAATATATTTTGGGTATTTATCTAACTATCAGTATTTTGATTGTTATTGTAATAATTGAAGATTTACAGATTGTATTTTCAATTACTTTTCTAATATTTCAACGACGACCGTGTGCGGAAACATTTAGGGGATGTTTTCAATTATCAAATTGAACTACGAACGGAAACATCATTTTATGCAATTCTAATAGTTTTATTTACAGAGTTAAAGGTAACAGTTAAACAATCTTCAACTCGATTTCTATATTTAGTTCCACCGAACTATTTTCAACATTTTGAACGAAAGGTTGATTGTCATACATTGTGTATCATTCGGAATGGGAAATATAATTTGTTCTTTGAACAAAGTTGGCACATCTGAAAATAATTGTCAACGTTTTGGTGAAACTGCGAACGCATCGGAGTTGTTCAAAAGTATATCTCTGAAACCTAGCAGGCCATACTATAACAATGAAATGCTGGAAGAGCGTATGAAAGACATGAGGAAGTCAATTATTTATATCAGAGAAAACTGGGACAAATATGGTGAGTTCAAATTAGATCTCAGAAAAACATTGAAGGATATCGATTTTTCAACTAGTGAAATTCAGCCGATTTTTGATGCAATGTTTGATGTACAAAGAAATTGGGCAGTTCCTGAATCTGAAATAAAGGATTATAGTTTTGATGTTATCAAACTTTATACCAGCGAAGAAGGATATAACAATATTTTTTCTGAAGTGAATAGAGTGTTTCGAATTGACAGCGCTGTAAATTCAGACACCTTCGTCCGGTCAATGGTTTTTCTTATAGAATTGCTTAATATAGATTTGTTTAATTACTGCAAATGTCAGCCAAAAGTAAACAATTATGAAGGAACCGTGTTTAGAGGAATTGCACTCCCTGTGGAAGACATTAAAGCATTTACAGATCTGCTAACGTTATCTATATCTGACCGATATATTGCAGTCCCACTTGGAATTTTGTCCTCAAGCGAAAGCATAAAAGTTGCAGTTAAATTCATTAAGGGACAATTGAAAACCAACAAATCTCTCGTACCATTGATTTGTAAAATTCATGTAATCCAGCTGAAACCATCTCTTCTTGAAAAATATAATACGAAATTCCCTAAAAGCGTTGTGAGTTCTATATGTGCCGTGGATATCAAAGACATTTCAGTTTTCAGACGAGAAAGTGAAGTTCTTCTTCGTGGTCTTTTCTTTCAAGTGCTTCGTGTTCATTTGACAAAAATGAAATACAACCTCGAGTTTCACCCTGAAATTTTAGAAATGGTAATGGTTAATGCAAATCGTGATCACATCAGCACAATGGAGCTTGGAGACGATTCCGATATTGCTCGTAAAATATTTGGAACAATGGTTGCACTAACAAGAATTGAATTTGCCGTGAAATTTTGTAAATAAAACAAAATGAAAGTTGATGAGGAGGCGTTTTCGACACTTTTGCGGGAAAAGGAAAATGAACTTCAAAATTTGTTAGGTTAACATATATTAGATAGTTTGACCAATTACTTCTGAAAGAAATATTCAAGTTAAAAAAAATATAATTAGATTATTTTCATCTTCAGAATCATTTTTTATCGAGGCATTAACATTTCTGTTTGTTTGCTAAGCTACAAGAAATGAATTTGGTAAATTACAAACAGTTTAATACACTTTAATTAGGAATAAAACACAATAAAATCTCAAAATCTATGCCTCGTATTTATATAACCAACTCAATCAAACAGCATCATCATCAGCTTTGGATTTATAGTTGAACGGGAGGTTTCCAGATGAACACATTTTTAAACCGCAGTCACATTATAGGTGTTATTAACCATCACATGGGATTTAATTATGTGAGATATTTTTAGTAGATCAATTTATTATTACAAAGAATCAAGGTTCCAATTTCATTGGTTTGTTTGGATAGTATTTAAGGCTTCTTTTTTAATATCTTGCATACATGTATGGATGTATTTTTTTTTTCCGACTCCGCGTTGCCTAAATAAAACTTTGTTGGTTATAACATACCGAAAAGAAGTATTAAAACAAATTTTCAGAGCAAAATATGTGTGTTTACATTTTGTTTATACACAAGCTTCAATTGTATTGATAAAGTAAAAGGAAAAAAAATATTGACTTGGTTTTTAAATGTTCAGGTGTTCCAATCTGTCAAGAATGTGGTTTCAAATTACAAGGTTAAAGTAACAATTTCGATTTCAATGATCCTTAGGATATTTACACTCGAAAGAGGAGTGCACCAAAAATAGATTTTTATTATTTTGATGAATAACGTCACTTAAATTTTAAAAGCTGTAAAAATACGTTACACTTTTGAATATCGATCGGCTATATGTGTTATTGATGTACAAAGATATATGTGGTTATGTGTAAAATAATGGCGTACAATATACAAGAGAACAGATTTCAGCGATTTGCTGATTTTTCAGATATTCCGGAGATTTTCAGAAGTGCTAAACTAAACGACATTAGACAATTTTATAACGGTGAAACATTAGCAAAACGAATGGCTGATATACGGGAATCTATTCTTTATATAAGAGAAAATTGGACACAATATCCATCCATGATCAAATCATTGCAATCAGACTTGGAAGACGTTAAAACAAGCAAGAATGTGCAAACACTGCTAACAAATATATACAATTCAAAAGCAGACTGGACAGATGTTAATGACCGTGAGCTTTTTAGCGTTGTTCGCCTTTATACATCAGATGAGGGCTACAGCAAAATATTTTCGAGTATTGACCGTATAATTCGTGACCATAAATCGACGGAAAATATACCATTGATTCGATCAGCGGTATTTTGGTGGAACTATTGAATATTGATCTGTTCAAATACTGCAGTTTGAACCCACAATTTGCTAATTTTTCCGGAACCGTATACCGTGGATTAGCCTTGACCAGGGAAGATTTGCATTCGTTGGAAACACTGATGACAAAGCCAATTTCAGATCGATATATTGCTGTTCCTCTTGGCCTGAACAATTCATAGGAAAACTAGAAGACGAGAATATATTTCCGGCTATTATGAAGATCCATGTCATAAATATGAAAGAAAACAATCTTAAATTATACATAGATAGATATAACAGCGTTGTTTCAACAATTTGTGCAGTTGATATCAGCGAATTATCTGGTTATCCGGAAGAAAAAGAAGTATTGCTGCGCGGACCATTTTTTCAACTACTTGGGACTACCGTTGTCAAATGTAAAAGCAAAAATGAGCTGCATGTATTTGAAATGGTAATGGTGAATTCAAATCGAGATCACATTTCGACCATGCAGCTAGGGGAATCTAGTGGAGAGGCTAGGGAAGTGTTTGGGTTATTAAACTCTGTAACAAGATGTGAATTCGCGATCGACTTCTGTAGTAACGCAGGTCTCACGGGTGATGAAAAACTATATAGATCAATGTTAACCAGCGATTTACAAAAACTGCAAACATTATTATAGACATAGAACACGTAGCATTAATAATATACATTCCAATTTGTTTTTACCATCAAGATCATGGTTATATTCAAGATTACTTATATGTGTTTATTAATGTAGATCTTTATTTTAATATCCAGATAACTAATATGTGTTAACTTATGTAATTAATTTTTATATTCAGGTTAACCAATAAGTGTAGATCAATGTAGATCATTCTCATTTTCATAATATATTGTTGATGTGGTTCATAAGTGTTTCTCGTTTCTCGTTTTTTTAAATAGATTAGACCGTTGGTTTTCCTGTTTGAATGGTTTTACACTAGTCATGTTTGGGGGCCCTTTATAGCTTGCTGTTCGGTGTGAGCCAAGGCTCCGTGTTAAAGACCGTACTTTGACCTATAATGGTTTACTTTTACAAATTGTGACTTGGATGGAGAGTTGTCTTATTGGCACTCATACCACATCTTCTTATAATTTAATGCATAAAGTGCAGCAACAGACAAAAACATTATAAGCAAAAAACTTGGAAAAAATGATTCTAAAAATATGCCAAAATTTGTGAATGTTTAACCTTCTGATACAAAACTACCCTAAACATCTTATTTGGACTTGCAAATATGTTAAGTGGATATTTCCTGGTTAGTTTTTATTTCTTGAAGACCAAGGAGAAGGGTTCAGAAGTTGTTAAAATTCTATATATTGATCAAATATTATTATGAATACTTTATATATTAAAAAAAAATATAGTCATTTTGTTAAGTATCTTGTTCAAAATAAAAATCATGACATTTTAATTTCCAAAGGTGATGTTTGTCCTTTTTATACTTATTTTCATCATTCCATCTGAAATTGCTAGACCACATTGAATGAGCTGAAAAAATGTATAAAATTTCTTTATGAATGTACAAAATAATCTCGTCATCTCGCTGTGGTATAAAAGTCTCACTATTTCAAAGAATAAAAAGAACTACCAGTCTGTATTTTGCTACTAAGTGGTGGTTTATGGTAACTTTAAAGTCAAGCCAACCAATCACATTGTCCTCACATTGTATATTACTGTGCCGGTTTTAATATAGGACTTAAAAGCTAGTCCCATTGTCAATAGTATATCGAAATGAAATAAAAATGACTTTGAAGACAAAAAAAAAGGGTCTTGTACTAAATAACATGAATAACGAGTCACCACTGCAAGGTTTCATGTGACATTATCAGCAGACTATATTTGTCTCATTCATAGTAATGCAGGTCAGAATTGACAGGTTTATCATGATGGTTATTCACCACACAATACAATAGGATAAATTACTTCATAATTTCTACGTTGTTATGATGAGCTGTTTGACAGTGACTCACTTTCCAAAACTGTAACAAAGACAAAAGTCCATTGTATATCTCTCAGCAACATAAATTGTTCATTTGACTTTATCAATATTGTCATTTTAAGGTCACCTGACCCGAAAGAGCCAAGTGAGCTTTTCCCATCACTTGGCGCGCGTCGTCCGTAGCAGTCGTTAACTTTTGCAAAAATCTTCTCTGCAATTACTGGGCTTAATTTAATCAAAGTTTGCCACAATCATCATTTGGTTATTTAGTTTAAGAAACGTTTCTGATGACCCTGTCTGCCAACCAAGATGGTCGCAATGACTAAAAATAGAACTTATGGGTTATATGCAAGGTTCGTATTTTATCTTGAAAACTGTTATGAATAGAGAAAATCTAAACAGGGTAAAAAAAAATTATGAAAGTCGAGATAACCTACTGTCCATTTATATCAAGACAGTCAGACGTCTTCTGTCAGGAGTTATTGCCCTCAAATGACAAATTTAATAAAAAAAAATCATTTTTACCTCACCTGGTTTAAATAAAGACAACAGTAGTATAACGCAGTTCAAAAGTCATTAATCGATTGAGAGAAAACAAATCCAGTTCCAAACTAAAACCGAGGGAAACACATCAACCTTAAGAGGTAAACAACGGAACAACAGAAACTTTGAAGTGCAACAAAAACAAACTCCAACATACACATAAAAGGACTATTTAATAACAACTGCCATATTTCGGACTTGGTACAGGACAGTTCAAGACAAAATGGTGGGTTGAACCTGGTTTTATGGCTAGCCAAACCTCCCGATTATAGATATGGCAATATCGCTAAAAGACAACACAACGTGGCAGGAAAATAGTACACACAAACGCAAGAACACTCTGCATAGAGAAACACACAGATAAATAATATAATAGTATATTTCAACATGTAAACCACAGAATAACAAAGGACACCACAAACAGTGACGTTTTTTGTGACGTATATGTAATCTTGAAATTCATACAATTATTTGAAACAAAATCCAAAAATTTAGAAATATTTTCACAACACTAGTCCAAAAAAATTATCATGATTATGGCGGTCTTGAAAGGCTATTTTAAATTAATGCTGTGACGACGTCATAATTATTTGGACTAACGCAATACTTTATATACGGAAATAGAAATTAACTCGACTAAACTAACAAATAAGACATATGTGAAATGTACTGAAAATACAGAATTCTAAATGACTAAGTGAGCTTTGCTCATCACCTGGCGTCCGCCGTCCGTCTTCCATGGTCGTCCGTCGTCGTCTGTTAACTTTTACAATATCTTCTCCTCTGACACTACTGAAAAAAAACTTAAACAAACTCGACCACAATCATCATGGAGGTACCTAGTTAAGAAAAATGTGTCCGATTACTTCCCCCTGCCAACCTAAATAGCTAATAATTGGAACATAGGGGTAAATGCAAGTTTTGCCTATTGGCTTTTATCTTGAAAATTATTATAGATAGACAGAAACTTCAAAAGAAAAAAAAGGTCAGCAAGACGAAAATTACAACAAAAAGTGAAATTCAAAACGGAAAGTCCTTTATAGTGCCAAAACCAATAGGTCAAACACAAAAAACGAATATAAAATTTCTAACTTGGTACAGGCATTTCCTTATAAAGAAAATGATAAATAAAATCTTGTTTTAAAGCATGCTCATCCTCCTAATTGTATCACAGTCGCATATAATTTCTTTATATTGACAGCAACATGTGAGCAAAACAAATAGACATAACAGGTAAAAATGTCAAGCATTGGGGTACAGCAGTCAACATTGTAATATAATCTTAATCACAAAAAAAATTTATATAGACACTCAATAAACATCGAACATGAGCAAAAATGAAAGAAAATAATACAAAATTGACTACAGCACAATAGCACAATGGTGGGATGTATAAGTACTAAGCCACGTCAAAAGTTTATTACAACAAATCGATTAAACAGTTAAGGTTAAAAATGTACAAAGGGCAAATAAAAAAGGGGAACGCTCTAACGCGTAATTAAAATGATAAAAAACGCCAATACCTAGAATTTTTACTTCAAGACCATCATGCATTATTTGTGAAGTTGATACGTAATATTTATCAACAAGGTCTTAGTGTCTTCCAATGAACTTTTTTTTAAAAAGGAAGAAACGTTCTTTGACATAACCTTGGCTCATGAACGTTCTGCTCAGACACTGGTGACGTTTTATGAAGCCCGAGTAGCAGCTGCAAGCTCTTGATCTCGAATGAGTTGGGAAATGTATATCCCATATGCAGGTGAAGTTGGTATATTGCTGCTTAGGTGGGGGAAATTTATAATTTCAAAATTAAATTGTCTCATTTGTCATAAATTCTGTAATGAGATGACGATAATGTCGAATTCGAGGTATAAGTCAAAAAATGAGAGGCCATGTCTCTTGTTTCTTTAATTTCTAATTCTGAAGGATATATTAATGGGACCCAATCCGAAAAAATTGGATTGTTAATTGAAAAAACATCATCAATATATCTGAATGCGAAATTAAATGAACAAGCTTCTTTGATCTTCTTTTTTTTTTTTTTGACAAGTGTCTGATGGAAATCATATCTATACAATTATAAGAAGAGGTCGGCAAGGTGAGGCACACAGTTCGTTCCCATAAGACTGCCGAAAAAAGTCTACCTCCATATTCAACAATTAAGATGTCAATAAGAAACTCCAGCTTATTGATCACTTGTACATCTGTGTAGCGTGTTTTGCTTTCTATTTTGACTATTTTCAAAATATGCCGTATGGTATCCCAAAGCAAAAAACTTATAGCGTATGCTACCATTTTATATTTAAAAGCATTGTGGAATTTTTCTTTTAGATAATTTTTTGAACTACACATGTGGAATGGTGGTGTACAGGGTTTAAAAATTTTAAATTTTGATAGAATCAATTTCAGATAAAGTTCGAGATTTAAAATAATCCAGAAGTTCTTTAGAGTTTTTTAGAATCCACATATGATTAATACTACTAGGCGAGTGAAAAATATGACAGTATTTCTGAAGACCCTCTTTCACTGCGGATAGCATTTTTGTCAATCTAATGGACAAATCCTTTGTAGAACATGCAGATGAACCGGCAGTGAACGGTTGTTTGTACGAAAATTTGTGTAGCTTAGGTATCCAATAAAAACAAGGTAAGTCCTTCAAGGGTTCAATGTCATGTGTATTTAACCCCTGAAGGACTTACGATTTGCCAAAATCTCATCCATGTCAAATGATATGTTTATGACAAAGTATCTAGTTCAACTCCTTCTCGTTTAGTCCATGCTCTGGCGTAGTACTCCACGGAATTCATAATTATTTTAAAAAGAGTAAAATAACAAACATACCGAACTCCAAGAAAATTCAAAACGGAAAGTCCGCTATCAAATGCCAAAATCAAAAGCTTAAACACATCAATCGGATGTATAACAACTGTCATATTCCTGACTTGGTACAGGCATTTTCTTATGTAGTAGAAAATGGTGGATTAAACCTGGTTTTAAAGCTAGCTTAACCTCTCACTTGTATGACCGTCGCATAAAATTTCTTTATATTGACAACGATGTGTGAACAAAACAAACAGACATAATAGGTAAAAATGTCAAAAATAGGGGTACAGCAGTCAACATTGTGTTAAAATCTTAATCACTATAAAAACAAAAACAAATATTTAACAAAGAAACACAAAAAGGCAAAGAGACAAAGCACATTAGCAAAAATGAAAGACAAGAATACAAAAATTTACCATAGCACAATAACACAATGACGGGATGTATAGGTACAGAGCCACGTCATATGTAACAAAGAAACACAAAAAGGTATAGAGACAAAGCACATTAGTAAAAATGAAAGACAGGAATAAAAAAATTTTCCATAGCACGATAATACAATGACGGGATGTTTAAGTACAGAGCCACGTCAAATGGACATCACCAAAAACAGACTAAACAGTAAAAGTAATATTCATAAAGACAAATAAAAGAATACTATAACACGTTATTAAGATGATAAACAACGTCAGTACCCAGAATGTATACTTCAAGACCATCGTGTATTATTTGTGAAGTTGATACCAAATATTTATCAACAAGGTCTTGGTACCTTCCAATGAACTTTTTTAGAAAAAAGACGAGACGTTCTTTGACATACCCCTGGTTCATCAACTTTCTACTCAGACACTGGTGACGTTTTACAAAGTCTGAGTAGCAGCTGCAAGCTCTTGAATACCGAATAAGTTGGGAAATGTATATCCCATATGCAGGTGAAGTTGGTATATTGCTACTAAGGTGGGGGAATTGATAATTTCAATATAAAAATCGTCTCGTTTGTCATAGATTCTGGTACTGAGATGACCGCGTATGTCAAATTCGAGGTATAAGAATAAAAATGAGTTATGGCTCCAATTGATGTGCTGGGGTTCTCTGAACATAGGACCATTATATATCACCTTTTTGAGATGTTCATGTTGAATTATGTTTAGTTCCTCAGTAATAACATGGCCAGAGGGGCCAGAGGGGCTGTATATGAGGCGAGTGGAAACAGTCATATGTCAGAGGGTTTTGCATGTATTCTTTTAAATCAAGGTCCTGCAATTCTTGCTTATAGTTGAATTGTTTAGGTGCAATTGTTTTGTTGTAACTGTAGGATACAAAAGGAACAGACGGATTTTGAAAAAAATGGAATTCTAAATGTTACCTCTTTGTGATGAAGAACGTTGCTGATGTTGATAGCATCAATTCCTCTATTAGTGTACAAACCTAGAAAACATTTCATTTTTCCTTTATGTAAAAGTTCCGATCTTACTTGTTTTAAAATACGGAAAAGAGCTACATTACAAATTATACTGACCAGTCTGTTTATTGGAGAAAATGAATGCATGCATCCCTAGCTTGTCAAGTGCATAATCTATCAAACATTTAAGAAAAATGTACAGGCAGTGAAAAAAGAATAAATATAATGTAATGTAACCCTGGCGGGTGATTAAGATGTGGTTTTCAGCGGGCGATCTAGATTTGTAATTCTTTTTTTTACATTTGACCGATGGTAATGTTTTTGCCTATGACTACGCTGGGGTTTTGAGGTAGTATTAAATAAGTTTATTACATTCACAGCAGTCTGGACTTGATAAATTTCCTTATCCTTTTAGGTTATCATTGCAACCATATGGCATTGTAATACCTAGTTCCCTTATCTAGATACTTTCTATATTTTTTCGTAGAGGAGTACTTAGTATAGGGATGTTGGTGTGGTGATAAATTTCATAGATAAAGAAGTATCATGGTCCGGTTGATTAGAATGATTATAATAAACCCTAAATTGTGGATCTTTATTATCAATCCGGTGTTGATTCCTCCATAAAATCAAATTTTTTTCGAGTTTCACCAACATAAAGTAGCCCATACAAAGTACACTCAATTCCGTAAACGACCTTATCCGTGGAACAGTCCAGAGACTCAGAAGATTTTGTATAATAAGTTTTCCCTAGTAAGTAAATTGTGAAATCTACAAAATTGATTAACATATTACATGTCTTACATGTGGTCTCCTTCCTTTTTGATGTTTACAAGTAGACGTTATAGGAGTTGATTTACTAGTAGCGGGTGACTTTAAACAGTCGAGAATATTAACGGTACATGGTTTTAGTTTATGAAAAGTATCTGAATAGACAAAGTAATAATTTTTAATTACAAACTTCTGGCTGTATATTACCTAAATCAGGAATATCCAAAAATCACAAATCAAATTCTACAGTGTCCCGTGTCGCAGAAGAGGACCTTGGTAACCCGTGCGACGTTCTAGCCGTTTCGTCCTTTTATTACTATTATTAATCATACATTAAGCTACCAAGTTAGTAGTTCCCTCGGAGAATTATGCACCAGCAGTGAAATTTTTTATAGGAAGAAACTTGTCTTCGACTTGGTTGTTGTAAAAAGTAAAATACCAAAAATACCGAACTCCAAAGGAAATTCAAAACGGAAAGTCCTTGATAAAACGACACAATACAAATTTCAAACACATTCAACGAATAGAAAACAACTCTCTGTCGTATTCATGACTAAGTGCAGGCATTTCCTTATGTAGAAACAACTGGATTTAACCGGGTTTTAAAGCTAGTTTAACCTCTCACTTCTTTGACAGTCGCATAGAATTCCATTATATTGACAAGATCTACAAATAATTCAACATTGCCGAAATCTTCTGTCTTCTGTCGACTCTTTATTAGAGTTATACCCTATATTGTCAATTTTTTATTAATCTTTTGCGTTTTTGCCTCATATCTTAAAAACTATATTAGACAGATAAAAACAAGACAAGATCTACCAATAATCTAAATGATCGAAATTAGTAAACGACTCATTATTTAAGTTATTGCCCATTAATGATGATTTTCCACTGTTCGCCCATTTTCCTGAAAACTGTAATAGATAGGTAGAAACTTTAAAAAAGAATAATATTAGCAGAATAAGATCTACAAATATGTCAACATGACTGAAATTATCAGTTAACTCTTTGTAGAGTTATTCCCCTTTAATGCTGTTTTTTTTTTCTTTCTTAAAAGTGGCCATTGTTGAAGATGCAGGTGAGCGACACAGGCTCTTTGGAGCTTCTATAGTTTTAGTAGTTACATGATACTTGCTCATACTGAGTATATATCTCCCAATTGATATTCCCGGGCTTGTATTTCCTATAATGATTTCCTTGATAGAGGGTTGCTACTCACAAGGAAGCTATTAAACAAAGAGTTCCAAATGGTGAAGTTGAAATCATGCCTTCGTAAATTTTACGGACGCCATTACGAGTTGGTTGACCGTTATGGAATATCCGTTTCACAGATGATAGCGGATATGTTCCTTATGTCGTAACTACAATCCCGTTCCCTTTTTTTACGAATATGACCTACCGAATTAGACTTGTTACCGGGTTTGTACTAACATGAGCAACACGATGGGTGCCACATGTGGAGCAGGATCTGCCTACCCTTCCGGAGCACCTGAGATCCCCCCAGTTTTTGGTGGAGTTCGTATTGCTTTGTCTATTATTTGTAGGTTGTGTTTTGTGTACTATTGTTTGTTTGTCTTTTTCTTTTTAGCCATGGCGTTGTCAGTTTATTTTCGATTTATGAGTTTGAATGTCCCTCTGGTATCTTTCGACATGGCTTCAAAATTCAAATGGTTTAACTATATAGTAAATAAGGATACATCTACAAAATAATAACATAATGGAAACTTTTGTTTGGATCAAAAATCAACGTAGATGAAAAACTGTCGAAATACGAGCAATTTGGGTACCCTCACGTTATATGTGGGTTTAAATTAAACAACATAGTCAATAAATGGTTATTTCTTTATATTTACAATTATTATCAGACTTTGTTGACATATTGTGTTAGTTTATTATATGATCAATTATATATTTGCATGAACGCTTATTTATATATTTACATGACATTTTGTGTTATATTTACATGAACGTTTAGTGTATATTTACATGAATGTTTTGTGTATATTTAAATATATTTTCCTATGTTGAAAGACGTGTATAATGTCAAATCATAAAATACAATCTGTTTAGTCTAAAAGAAAACTTGTAAGCTTTCCGCTGCTATCTTTGCTGAATAGGTGCAATTTGTGTATTCAGTGAAATTTGGGTACTGTGACGTTAACTTGATAAATATTACATATATTTTGCAGGTTGATTTTCTCATGCGTCCAAAATATCAATGATTTTAAGAGGGATTTATAACTTCGTCTCAGTAGACTACTTACTTGGGATTTAAAAACAGCATTATGTTTTCCACTTATACTGAGGCAAACTAGGTTTACAATCTATCGTAAATGCTCGTCCATTCTAGACACGCATAATAACGTTTGAAATATAAAACTGAGTATCAAAGATTCTTGAAGAGTATAAAATAACAATTGGGTGCAAAGAAACGATCCAAATGTATATACATCCGGTCGGAATCGGACTTTTAATACGACTAATGAGGTATGGACAGTGTTTTATTCTCTTTTCCAAACTTCTGTAATAATTCTTTGAAGATTTAGTATGGAATCTGTTGCAAAGCCATATCTCTTTCCATCCGCAACATACTTTTATTCAAATGGCACTTCAAATTTTCTGTCTTTCTTCACTGATTACCCACATTTCAAAAGCTGTAACTTGATTAATTGTTTATTCGTTATCGTCCATAATATTCATGAAGCGTTTTCAACTCGACACTCTTTCAGTACTTAACAATCAATCTAAATTATGACCGTTCATAATCAAATTTGAACTAAGATGTTTAAGATATAATTCGTCATAAATTCCCTTTTTTTTTTTGGTTAACAAATGCATTTTTCAAAAAAGAATTGTCGCAAAATATGGTAAACGGATACAATATTGGTCATTAAAGCATATATATATGTTAAGCCGTTCTTTTTTGCTTAAGAAGCCGTCAAAAAGTGGCACTCGCTCCTAGAAATATTGATAATGACCAGAGAATAAGAAAAGGAAGTTTCCAGACTAGTCTGTTTCGGCTTAAGGTCTGGTCTGATTTTGTTACAATGAAAGAAAAGACAACCGTTATCAATTGAAATCAAAAGGATCAATGAGTTTGCATGGATCATATTTAAATTCAGGGACTCTATAAATATTTCCATACACAATGTATTAAGGATGTACACCTCTGAGGTTTCTAGAATTAAATGTTTTTTTCTGAACCTGATTTTTGAGTTCATATGACTGTAAAAATATAATTGGTGAAGACAAAATATATGCTGGTGCACTTCGTTTTTGCAACAGCCATTTGAAAGTACCAAATTTTGATGATTTTACCATTTTCATCAACTTTTACCCATTTTTGGGCTATTATCATGAAAAAAATCACAGTTTCACAATTAAACTTTTTTCATACTTTCACTAAAGATGAAGTGGACCAATCTGAATGAATTTAACTTAAAAAAACTATAGGTAGGTGTTAATATAAGAAAGTTTTATAAAATTTTGTTGCTTTTTCGTGTCAAATTAACCATGTTGTCAATTTTGTCAATTTTGGATTTTTCTCCTTTTTTAGAACAAAAAGCATATTATTTCAACTTCTTTGTTATAAATGATTAAAAAATACATATCTAAAAAATTTGAACAAAAAATTGATATGGGATGTACATGTATCTGGTAAAATAATTTCTTGTACTCCTCACCCATTTTCTCAACATTTTGGCTAATGAGACTGACTTGATTGGTTATAAAATTTGAAAATTTTATTACTCAAAAACAACTTATTGTAAATACACAATTTTTTCACAGAGTTAAGTTTGATTATAATATTTTTTTAGATTCATTGATATTTTCCACTTGTATCACATGCTTTGGAAATAATTCCAGAACGAGATTTCAACGAGACTGAAACGTCAGAAGAATACATCCTTAATACGAATTCTACAGTTACAGCCAAACTCCCAAACCGAATCTTTGTAGTTATGAAAGAGTTTAGTACAACTTTGATTTAATTCTTGTAACGACATTTTTGACTTAATGATTTACCTTCTTAATCATATTTATAATTTTTTGTCGTTTCAACATACATATTGTAAATTAAGTGAAAAAATTCGCTATTTTCAGTTTTTATGAATCCTCTGGTATAATTGATGTGGTGTCATTTAACAATTGTCCTGCTTATCCCTACTTGTCTTTTTGACATTTTAATGCATATAGTTACAAAATCGTATACATTTCTTGTAATTTTCTCATAGGTTTATAGGGAAAAAGGTGCTAATGTTAAATGCGGGATTTATTTCCCAACAAATTTTCAATAGCTTATACCTCAAAAACAAGGACATGGACCTTTAATTTTATTATGTTTATTTAAGTTGTTGTTGTACTATCAATTTATAATAGTGCTTTAAAAAGAACGATATTTTGAAACAGAGTAGCGAATTTCAGTAAGCAGAAAACGTATGATTATGCTACAAAACAAACTAAATTAATAACTAAAATTAATAAAAATGTTTTGTGTTATTGCACTTTTTGTACTTTTTTTTTTTTTTGCAAAGATAAGCAACATATCAAGTTGTAGTTCAGTCGTGATTAGATAAAGTTGATGAGTTGAATGATCTACAACTTATTATAGAATGAATGCTGAAAATATATCATAAAAGGTAGGCACTACATGTACTTAATGAACAAACAATCCATAAACCTCACGGTGAAGTGAAGGATAATGTACATAATTTCTATATTATGGAATCTGATAAATGGTACCTTCTCCTTAACTGCATGTTTATGTTTTCTTTGGTCGTAATCTTTTGTCCGTTTGTAGTACCTTAAACCACATAACTCTTCAAAGTTAACTTAACGCAATCACGGCTGTCTATTTTTGTCTTTCATAATCGCATAATATACAATGGAATATTATGCGGTAGTGTTGGAATTGATATTTAAAATCTTTGGATATTCTGTACATAAACAAGTAGTTGTTTGAAGATAAAAACCATGACAAAAAAGATACCTGATAAAAAAGGGCGCCCAATATGCACTAAAACACTGTTCTTAAAAAATATATAGAGAGAAGCACCAATCCCAACATACCATAAAGGCAACAATTGTTTACCAAATGATGATTGAATACCATCAATCTATTTAGAATATACAAAACAAGGCATGTACAAATCTTTAGGGAATCGCAGGAGCAAATTAGTCAGCAGGAGCAAAACCGGATTCGTCGACATGGCCAGCGCCATCAGCCATTTATGCATCACTTCC
Source organism: Mytilus coruscus (assembly GCA_017311375.1). Taxonomy (NCBI): domain Eukaryota; kingdom Metazoa; phylum Mollusca; class Bivalvia; order Mytilida; family Mytilidae; genus Mytilus; species Mytilus coruscus. Next base: position 10,804,938 of record CM029606.1, read on the forward strand.
TGTGGGAATCCAAAATCAGTTAAAATGACACATTAGGAGAAAAGACACAATTTGTTAAAAGTTAAAAAACAAAACAAACAAACTTCAAGGAAAATTGAGAGCAGAAAGTCCAAAACAAATAGCAAAATCAAAAGCTCACCTATCAAACGAAAGGAAAACAACTGTCATACCCTGACTTTGCACAGGCATTTCTTCATGAAGACGAATAATGCCTTAAACCTGGTTTTATAGATTGCTAAACCTCTCACATGTATGACAGTCGCCATTAATTCAATTATATTAACAACAGTTTGTGAGCAAAACAAACACACATGCTAGGTAAAAATGTCAACAAATAGGATATTGCGATCATCATTTTGTCATAATCTTAATCACTATAAAAACAAACAACAATGTCAACAAAGAGAATCAAAATGGCATGTAGACACTCTTTAGACAAATCACATCAGCAAAAATGAAAGACAAGAATACAAAAATGACCATAGCACAATAACAGAATGGCGGGATATATAAATACCGAGCCACACCAAACGGATAATACCGAAAATGGACTAAAGAGTCAAGGTTGAATATATACATAGACAAATAAAAAGAACACTATAACACGTTATTAAGATGACAAACAACGTCAGTTCCTAGCAGCTTTGACCATCATGTTTTATTTGTGTAGTTGATACTGAATATTTATCAACAAGGTATTGGTATCTTCTGATAAACTTTATTTACAAAAAGATCGACACGTTCTCTGACATAACCCTGGTTCGTCAATTTTATGCTCATATACTGGTGACGATTGCATAAACGGATGGACGCCCTGAAGTATTTGCAATATTGCCTCATCTCTTAGACTAGGAAAATAACAAGCCCATTCTGAAAAGAACTCCTTTTGGCCATATGGTATGAATAGATACGTGTCAACGTATAGCCGAATATAACCAACAGAAATAAGGTCATTTGGACTTTTACAATCTTCCAGTGAAACAGTGGCTGTCCAAATTTCCCGATCGTGTCAGTCGAACCACTTTGCAGAACCTTATCTGCTTTAATTATTAAATTGTCGTACTCAAAATTCATGTTTCGTTTCTGGGAGTAAAGCAAGCTCCAAAAATCAATTGATATATCGTTTATTCATGTTAATTTGTTGATACTCTATGCTTATGTATTTGTAATTTGATTCCAATCAAAGAGACAAAATAAAGTATATATAATAAGACAACAAAGAACTTTTTTATTTTACGTTGCTGTGTTTAATAAATATACAATATATGTACATTGTCTGAAAATATAAAATTTATTTGTATGAGCTTTAGAAACAGGACGAAAAGCGAGGCTCGCCGAGTACAAATAAATTTTATATTTTCCGACAATGTACATATATTGTTTTTATCCTGAAATTTACACCCAACACTTGAAACTTTAGTTGTTAAAATGTAAATCATTGTTTATAATTTTACAAAGAAATCGACATAGTTTAAACGCGGACCGCAAAGAGGACCCCAAAATGAACTGGAACGCAAAAAGAAATATCCACATTACCGCTTGCTCAACATGGAAGCGGGGTAACAGGAGACTTTATTTATACAAGTACAAATAAAGCAAAAATTTATTTGTGTACCTGTTATTTGTACAATAGTTAGCTGATTGCAGGATAAATTGTCCTTTATGAAGTCAACGGTTAAATACTATCTTTCATCCCAATTAAAACCAGCATCTTACAACATATATCACGTATATCCAAACACAGCATAAACAGTACAGATATGATCATCTCTTTTGTCAAGAAAATTCAAGAGAGCTTTTTAAATAATAAATAGTTGTTTGTGATATTAGAATACAGTCATAAAGAAAAACATGAGACAATCAATGATTTTTTTGACAGGTGGTGATATTAATGACCATATTACTATACAGGTAATGATTTAATAAAGTTACATAATAATCTGCGAAAAGACAATAAACAAATGAAATGTATAGAAATTGCTAGTTTTGTAATTGTGTTGTTTCATTTTTGTCAAATTGACTTAAACCCCACATATACCTTTATTTATATTTAAGGTTTGTAGCATGTTGATGTCTCCTACGTTTTATATTTGAATTATACCGCAAGGCAACTATAACTCTCTCTCGGTAGAGTAAGAAATATGCACTCTTAAAACGGCATTAATTTATCCACTCAATTTTTAAAAATGTAGGTCTGCTATCAATCTTACATGTAACTGCCTGGCCATTCTCGCTACAAAAGTTATGAAATATTTGATTCAGTACCAAGAATTCTTTAAGGGTATCAAAAGAATTGACATCCTGTTGGCATTGGTCAGTATAACTAATGAAGTAGGGATGTCATAGTGTCCTGTTTTCTTTCGGTTAGCAACATTTTGCTACTCTTATGAGTTCCGCATGGGATCTTTTGGAAGCCAAATTTTTATCCATTCTATTTTATAGAATATGACCGGTTTTTTTTTCAACAAAAGCTATCATAGATGTTTGGGAAATAGTTTGTCATAAAATCCTTTTTCAAACAAAACAATTAAGTGCCAGTCTTTGTAAGAATCAGACAATTTAAAAAACAAATTGCCGAAATACCCACCAACCTAAATATCATATTTTGAAGTTACTGTCATACTGAGTAAGAAATGGTACATTGTAGATCTTTCGTTTCTGTATGTCTGGTAGTCCGAGAAATCTCTAGATAACATTTGGTTTGAATGATAGCTAATCACGGAGTTAGCTGCCCTAAATAATTAATTGCTAGTGCATTTAAACCAAATAATATCTTTAACTACAAAAACAGGAAAGGAAACAAATGTTATATTCATGCACCATTATACATTATACATTTTGAGCATAAACTAATGTCAACCGGAGTTGGTTTTTGTTTGTCGTGTTTTCATCACTGCCTGATTCTTAGGTGGATTTGCACTTTAGTGAAAATTGCTCTTAGAAAATATTGCTAGTGATAAAGATAACACAGAAAAGAAATTTGTCGTAAGTCTTCCTTTCACGACCCGTCTGATTCAGCTTAAGGTTGGGTCTGATCTGAAAAGATAAACGTTATCAACAGAAATCAAAAGCATCAATGAGTTCCATCGATCTGAATTAAGGAACTCTATAAACAACATTCCAAGAAAAAAAAACTGATTTAATACTGATTCTACAAGTACGGCCATACTTCCAAACCGAATCTTTTTATCTATGAAACAATTTCGTAAATATTTTAATTAATTTGTTGTAACACAACTTTTGACTTTAAAACTAAACAGTTATGCATAAATCATGTTCATTTAAATCTAAAACGACTTCATGCACGGACATATCGGAAAAGTTGTGACATATAAACATCTTAAACATTTGATTTAAGGAGCATACTGTCAAGAAAGGGGAAATAAATAATGAGAAACAATGAGAAACGAAGTATAATGTTTTTAGTGCAAATGAACTGAAGTATACAAATTACACATGGATTGTTCCCTTAGGTCTATTTTCGCATTAAAACTCTTGTTAATTTAAAGCGAAAATATCCACAAGGTTACTGTTTTATTGTGACACAATGATAAAAAAAAAAAAAAACGCTTGAAAGAGATTCTGAAATGAGCGTGGCTGAATTTTTGTCTGAATTTTATCTTAATATTCTCAAAACTTAAAGTAAAACTACTGTTTGACTTTGTACTGACATATTCTTTATAAACGGTTTTTTTCCTCAAATTCTTAACATTCTATTCAAATTAATGTTTCTATAGTGTAGGCAAAACACATGTATAAGCAATATTATAAAATCATTTCTTTTATGCTGCCGCATATTCACCTGAAGCGAGCATTTTGAAGTCGTCTGGTAGTTTTCCTGAAACAGATTAATTTCTTTTACACGTTGACGTATTGATAAAAACAAAGTTGTTCTTCAGGTAGATGAGGCACCTTAATTAAAATCCATAGAATGTTTTAGTAATCTGCCCAGAATGTAGCTTATATCATTGCTTTTTAAAAGATAAAAAAAATACCGAACTTCGAGAAAACTTCAAAACAGAAAGTCACTAATCCAATAGCAAAATTGAAAGCTCAAATACATCAAAAGAATAAATAACAACTCTCATATTCCTAACTTGCTACAGGCATTTTCTTATGTAGAAAATGGTGGAAAAAATTGGTTTTATAGCTAGCTAAACCTCTCTTTTGTATGACAGTCGCAAAATACCATTATTTTGACAACAATGTGTGAACAAAACAAACAGACATAATAGGTCAAAATGTCAGAAATAGGGTACAGCAGTCAACATCGAGCAAAAAGAAAGACATGAATGCAAAAAATGACCCAAGCTCAACAACACAATGGCGGGATACCGAGCCACGCCAAAAAAAAATATTACAAAAAATGTACTAAACAGTAAAGGTTAATAATCTACAAAGACAAATTATTTGTCCTCGTCCTTAATCTACAAATGCATGAACAGTTTTCTATTTTCAGTGATTTAAACAAAATTCAATCAATTGCTTCACCGATTTTTGATGATTTTCCTTCATTTATAATGATACAGTCAAAGTTTTAGGTATATACTAGCTATTAAATCAGGTTGAATCCACCATTTTCTACGTAAGGAAATGACTGTACCAAGTCAGGAAGATGAAAGTTGTTTTCCATTCGTTTGATGTGTTGGAGCTTTTGATTTTGCCACATGATAAGGGACTTTCCGTTTTGAATTTTCCTTGGAGTTTGGTATATACATTTTCCAACTCATTCGGTATTCAAAAGCTTGCAGCTGCGACTCAGACTTTAAAAAACGCCACTGGTGTCTGAGCAGAAAGTTGATGGACCGGTGTTATGTCAAATAACGTCTGGTCTTTTTTTTTTTAAGTTCATCGGAAGATACCAGAACTTTGTTGGTATATATATGCCGTATCAATTTCACAAATAATACATGACGATCTTAAAGAATAGATTATTTGTACCGACGTTGTTTATTATCTTAATCATGTGTTTTCGTGTTCTCTTTTGTATATACTTTTGGCGTGGCTAGGTATGTATACATCCCGCCATTGTGTTATGGTGATATTTGTATCCTTGTCTTTTATTTTTGCTAATGTACTTTGTCTAACGAGTGTCTATATGCCATTTTGTTTTTCTTTATCTAAATAGTTATCCTTTTTTTCTATAGTGATTAAAATTATAACACAATGTTGACTGCTGTACCCCAATTTTTACTTATCATGTTTGTTTGTTTTGCTCATACATTAATTGTTGTCAATATAATGGAATACCAAATGACTGTCATACATGTGAGATGTTTAGCTAGCTATAAAATTAGGTTTAATCTACCATTTTTTATCAGATAAGGAAATGCCTGTACCAAGACAGGAATATGACAGTTGATTTCCATTCGTTTGTGTTTTAGCTCTTGATTTAGCCACTTGATAAGATTCATTCCGTTTTAAATTTTTCTTGGAGTTCAGTATTTTTTTTCTAACTTTTTTATAGGTTTTTGTTAAATTATGTAGTTGTATCGTGACTCAAATTTAAATTAGAAAATATAAAAAACAAAGATAGAATGACAAAACAGATATTTAGCTGTTGTTTAAAGTGTCTTTATTGATCATGAAAACAATGGTTGAGTACTTTTTATCATATTCATCACCATCTGCATGCCAGAACATATATCAAGGTGATGGAACATGGAATGTTAACAGAGAGTGTTACATTTGTGGTTGATCTCAATTAATTAATGAGTCAAAAGAAAATACAAACAATAAATGACGATATAATATTTATTCTCACAGGCGGTGACATGATATGGAAATACAATTAATTTAACCTACAAAACAATAACATATAAAATTTCAAAAAATAACTTAACTTTTGACATTGTAATTAAGCTATACATTAGCATCATGTACCAAATATACTTTACTAATTTTGAAAAGTGGTTGCATGATGATTGTAAAAAAACGTTAAGAGAAGCCTCGAGCTCGGTGGTCTGAGGTTAAGGTTTAGGCAGTGAGTGCAGAATTTTTGAATACACCAAAGACTTGGAAATTGATAATTGCTGCTTTCCGTTTCGTAGGTTGCATTCGTGTGTTCGGTTAAGAATACGAATAATGTGTTCGATTGGGAGCACTGTCTTCATGGTGAGTGTTTAATATCTTGTGAATGAAATGTAAAACTTCCTGTAGAACATGTTGATCTACAACAAATCATGGTACATATTCCTATTCAGTTAACATGTTCTCGTCTTGATATTCATGTTATTTTTGCCACTGGGCATTAAACACTGATCTAACAATCAATCATACGTGGAGAATTTGAATGTTGTCTAAAGGCAATCATAACTTTATCCAGGTAGAAAAGATATCTTGGCGTGAAAGAACGTATACAATATTAATATATAAGTAATTGATTAAGGCCTTACTTTTAATGGTAAGAGTGATTAAGAATATGTTTCTATAAAGATTTCAAAATATATTGAAAAAAACATATTTGGAAAACCAGCCCTTTATCTATATTCTTTCCAAGAAGCCCAAGACACGTATTGGTAAACGTGAAGACCCTAATAATAAACTACCCTTATATATTTTAAACATGGCCTCCATTTTGGTGAGAAGTCCCACGGTAATGAATAGTCCGTTTGGCTATGCGGGAAATACAATTACGCAACCACTGCCGGGTGTAATGGGGATCTAAAACCTTAATCGCGTGTTCAGTAAGTGGCACACTTGCTTTGCGTTTAATGATCCCATATGTCAGCTTTGTTATGGCCATTTGGCTATCTGCATTAAGTTTACGTTTTGCCACTATTATTTCAGAAAAATAATGTCACTTGCAAAAACTACTTTTATGGTATATATATGCACATAAAAGTGCATAGGAAACTTTGGATGAGAGCCTTAGATTGTCATAGTGGTCTTGATAAAAAAAGAATGAAACGAATATATTTTACAGTTCAACAACTAAATCCATGTTGAACTATTTTTTTTTATGCTATATTCAATAGAAAAACAAAGGATATGGGGTATGACACAAAATCGGTGCATGCACAGTAAAATATATACAAAAGCAAAGGAACGGCGCTTTTTTATTTTCCTCATCTCAAAGTCACATTGAGGCCTTAAACACGGAGCAAAAAGATAACTCTCATCTAACTGCAAGATGGCAATTCGTTGAAAAAGTATTTGTAGACTTTAGTGTAATAAACTTTTGTTTATTTGACCACTGCACTGTATAGTATTATATTTTTAATTTTGATTTAAACTCAGGATACTTGTTTTAAACAATATCTAAATACCATTCACTCTTCCATGTACAATTCATCATTTACAATTCTCAAGGATTGTGGATACTTGTATTGTTCGTACGTCACAATAAAAAAAATTACATAACGCAATTGAACAGTTAACTATTGTTCAGGATGTTTTAACCCATCACAATGTTTTGATTAACGCTTCTATGTATATTACCAAAAGTGCAAATCTCAATTAAGAAGGTAACTGATAGTGGTAAAGAGAAAGTTGGTCACCGCTTGTGTAGCCATCACTGAAATTGATACAAATGTAAAAATTGCCGAAATAACGGAAACCATGAAATAATTTCAAGGGTTCACTAGAGTATAGCTTTATGATGAACCTGGATATCTTTTGCCCTGCAGCAAAACTGATTCTAAATAGAAATTTCGGGAACCGTGATACTATGTTGAAGGATTTATAAATATGAGGCTATGTCTTCCCGGAATGGGGGTTAAATCTGTTGGAAGAATATCATGATGTCTGTACGTTCAAGCACTTTTGCAGGGCCAAAGTTTTGCTTAATCAGCAAAGTACAAATACTAAAAAATAGGATCGTTTATCAACAAACACTCACTGCATGCTCTGGGACGTTTTGGACATAATTCGTAATAAAATCCTTTTTCTTAACAAATGCTTTTCTCACAGGTGTATTTCCGTATAATATTATCAACGGATTCAGAGCTGGTGATCCTAGCATATATAATAAAGTTCCTAATCGCGAAAGAAGTGGATAATCAAAATCAGCCGACAATTTGGTGACAATCGCTCCTACAAATATGACAAATGATACAGAGAATAAGGAAAGGAAATTTCTCATCATTCTTTTCCAGACTAATCTTTTTCGACCTAAGGTTGGGTCTGATTTTGTTATAATGAAAGAAAAGACAAAAGTCATCAATAAAAATAAAATAGAAATACTAAACACAGAGATTTCTACTGTTAGTCGGATACTCATTGAAACTTTTTCCGTAATTGCAGCATTTTTGAATGAGCTGTAGTAAACATTGCATGTCAATCTGTCAGGTCTGCATGCAACATTATTCAATATGGCAGTTAAACAAGAGAGTACGAATGACAAAACAGTGATTAAGAATAAATACCACAATGTTTTTCTGCCCCCAAAAGCTCTGATGTGTTGATAAACTTTAATAAAGTAGAACATTTTCTCCAGTGATGCCAGGGCTAGATACCAACGCTGTGTTCCGGTGAGAAATAAATCTAAAAGCAGAATAGTTCCTGCTGACAACTTGGATAATCGTACGTTTTCAAATAAAGTAAGAAAAACTGTTGTTATTCCAAAGTTCATAACTATTACAATGTCGCTAATCAGAATAAAGCATATGATAACGTTGCCGGGAATACGTAGTTTTGTATTTTTCAGTATCACATATATGATCCGGTAGTTGAATATTAAAGTGTATAGAAAAATACATAAAATCAAAATGTATTGTACAAACCGTACAGTTACATTTTTATCAATTTCAGATGTCGGATAATTGTCTGTCCTGTTTACTACGAAAAATAATGTCATTGTGAGTTCCAAATGACACTGATTTCAGATATTGAATGATTGTCTGTTCTGTTTGCTACGAAGAACAAGGTCATTAGGAATATCGAATGAGACTGATTTCTAATACCGGATAATTGTCTGTCCTGTTTACTACGAAAAATAATGTCATTGTGAATTCCGAATGACACTGATTTCAGATATTGAATGATTGTCTGTTCTGTTTATTACGAAGAATAAGGTCATTGTGAATTCCGAATGAAACTGATTTCAGATGTCGGATAATTGTCTGTTCTGTTTACTTCAATGAATAAGATCATTGTGAATTCCGAATGACACTGGTTGATTTCTTCTGAATGTTCAATTAATAACTGAAAATCATCTTTTGTAAAGCTGAAAAAAACAAATGAAACTAAACAGAATTAGTTTTGAGATTACCTCAATGTAACAATTCCGGTATCAGTAACGTTGTGTTTCACAAACAGCTAATTATCATCATATATGTTTAAAAACACTAATCAATATAAAACTGATTTGGGTCGGAAATAAGCGCATATCTAATACTCCTCGTCCAATCACTTCCTTGAATTTAGCCCTTATTTAAACATTCAATTTTACTTCTAAGTTCGTCCAATCACTTCCTTGAATTTCCCTTTTAAGTTTCGTTAGCCCTTATTTAAACATTCACATTTACTTCAAAGTTCGTCCAATCATTTCCTTTAATTTCCCTTTTAAGTGCCATTTTATAAATTTTGAATTTCCCTTGAAATTCGGTATTTTTGTTATTTTACTTTTTATACATTTAAATTTACTTCGAAGTTGGTCAAATCACTTCCTTGAATTTCCCTTTTAAGTTTCATTAGCCCTTATTCATGAATTCTGTTCCAATAAAAATTGCTTTAAATTTACGTCTAAGTTTCAATGAACATATTCTCGGTGTACAATTTGTACCACAAGGTTACATTTAATTGCAATCAATTCAAGTGATATTGGAATTAATTTGGTATCTTAAATTGAATAAGTCGATTTGATTTAATTTAAACTATTTCGTTTTCACAAAAGATAATCATTTAATACGATTTTCTGGTAAATGTTATACAAAGAAAATTATTAAATCAATGTATGCATATTTACTTAACTAAGACTTATTTACATTTATGTGCTTCTTAACTTTCAGGTTTTGGTGCAGAAGTTTATCGATCGTAACCTTGATAGACAATCATCGATCTAGTGAAAAATGAGTGAGATGATAGAGCAATGTTATACATTTTTTTTTTATTTCACCATGCGTTCCCATTTGTTATTGAAACTTTGTCAATGCAGGTGTGTAAGGATTTGGTGATTTAACTGTTTTCTTTTAAAATCGATTACTATCTCCTTTCAATGTTTGTTTACCCTTTCTTTCATCACGGTTTTCCCTCATACTTGTGCTGTGCGGCTTGCTTGTAGTCTACCAAAATCACTACAAATACAACCACTGGACTGATAAATGATTTTGTTCGTTGATTCATTCTTTACAATTTTATTAAGTAACACTTCACAATTGAGAAAATTATCTTGCTTGGTATACTTATCTTATTATTCTGATCATTTATACTTACAATTTTAGCTAGTAAGGCTTAACTACTATCCATTCATGTGACGCACAATTTATATTTCGCTTGTGGTGTCCTGGTGTGCTGTCGTAAATTCATGGGAGTTGTCCGTTGTTATTCTGCGGTTTACATGTTGTAATGTACTATATTCTTTATTTATGTATTTCTCAGTGTTGATTGTTCTTGTGTTTGTTTGTACTGTATTCTTGTGTGTTGTCATTTTAGTCGTATTTTTAACATTTCCATATAAGCGGGAGGTTTGGCTAGCCATAAAACCAGTTTCAACTCACCATTTTTTCTTAAAATATCCTGTACAAAGTCAGAAATATGGCAGTTGTTATCAACAGTTCGTTTCTACGTATGTTGGCGTTAGCTTTTGTTGTAGTTCAGTGTTTCTGTTGTTCCGTTGTTTTCCTCTTATAGTTGATGTCTTTCACTCGGTCTAAGTTTGTTATCCGGATTTTTTTTTTTTTTTTTTTTGCTTAATCGAATTATGACTATTGAACAGCGGTATCTTACTATTGCCTTTATTTAGCGTTCCACAAAAATATTTTGATTGTTTGTAAGTCTTATTATTTTTTATTGTCCTTAGGAGCAACACAAAAATTCAAATTTGTCAGCTTTAAAAATAGAAACATTGAATTTCTAATGATGTTATGTCGTTTAGACTGTAGTTTATTAAGTTATTATAACCTATTATAATAACAAAATAAGGTTTTACTAGATCAGCGCGCTAGGAAATAAAAAATTATTTTGTAAGACGTCTGAGAAAAAAGATTTTAAAAAATCTATCATTTCTTTTCGATAATTTTAATAAAAGAATGAAAATATTCTTCTTATACCACCAGTAACTATCCTACGTAGTTTATCGAATATTGCTCAGGAGCAGGTTCGATGTATCACTATATAGATCTATTTCTAAATAAAATTTCAAATCAGGATTTGTTTAACATTATCCTAATAAAGCATAGCTAAAACAATGACTCGAATGGAAAATGGGCATCTTTCAGGAAATTTAATAATTAGCGTTATTTTCATGACGTTAGAAATTGCGCAAATTTTCCTCCAACTACAATGAGGTTTGTCATTGGTTTTTAGGACCAGAAATATTCAGCGCATACATGTACTGTGAAGGAAAATATTTTTTTTCATATTTTATTGTTTGTTATAACAAATGATATATCTGACTTGAATAGTTAGTTTGTCGTATACTGCACTCTATGTTAAATTGGCCTCATTAGGTTGTCATGCGGATGATTGTTACAAAATCAGGCTTTGTTGGCTTATTTGGAGGTGCGATTGTCAACGCTTTGTGAGAAAAGCTCGACACAAATAGTTCTATTTGACTATCTTACATATATATTCATAAACCTGTAACACATTTTTCTAAATCAATGGACTTAATATTCGGCCATATGAAAATATTTGAATTATGCGTGAAAAATCAACTTTATCCGACATTAATGTTTGCTTGTAAACTTACATTTGATTTCTTTTCAATTTACTAATATAAATTAAGAATTGGGGTTACTGTGTGTCAACTATAAACAACAGTAAAACAGATCGGAGGTTTAGATGGAGATACAACCAGGTTTAATCCACCATTTATTCGGAAAATGCCTATGCCAAGTCAGGATATGACAGTTGTTTTCCATTTGTTCTGTTGGTTATTTTTTATTTTATTAGTTTTTATTGACTTCGCCTTCTTTAATTTACCTTGAAGTTCAGTATTTTTGTTGATATGTCTTTTTCAAGGCTAGAAATGCCGCATTAGTCTCTTATTTACTCTTATAGACAATCAAGATATAATTGGATTAATATACTAAACTAACACCGGTAAACGTTTGTGGTACATTAAGCATAAACAAATAAAATAATAAAGAAAGGATTAGTTACAATAGTTAATTATTAGTCCAGTAATTGTATTTGCAGAGAGTTTGATAGACTAGTAGTATGACTGATTGATTGATTCAGTAGTGATACAGTAATTCGACTACTTAGACTACTCGGCCACCGAGGACCCCTACTAGTAGTGTGACTTGTTGCACTAACTATAAAAGAGTGAAAGAGATCAATTATAAAATCACTGGGGTTGTGAATATGTGCTAAACTAGATTGACAATGGAAAGGTATGTAGTATGACATCTTGTTAGTATAGGTCTTACTTGACGAACCATTGCATATATAAAAATAAGAAAATGTGGTGTGATTGCCAATGAGACCACTCTCCGCAAGAGTCAAAAGACACAGAAGTTAACATCTATAGGTCACCGTACGGCCTTCAACAATGAGTAAAACTCAAACTGCATAGTCATCTATAAAAGACCCCGAAATGACAATTCAATTTAGAAAACTAAGGACCCGACATATGTACAAAACAATGAACAAAAAACAAAATATGATATACAGCAACAAACGACAACCACTGAATTTCAGGTTCCTGACTTGGGATAGGCACATACATAATCAGTTAAACGGCTAAACTCAAAAGATCGATACAAAGAATAAAACATCTAACAAAAAGCACAGACCGGACCTGACAGGGTCTTTATAGGTTGCATTTCTGTAAATATCAACAATGCAATTTCCCATAGGAACTCCTTTCACGGCTAAAACTGTACCACTTTTACTATGAAGTTTTGAAAAAAAATGTATCCTAGAATGGAAAGTTCATATACACTACTATTTTTTTCAAAGGTCAAAATATAGGGCTGTGTGGCATATTTTCAACATTTATATGCCCCGAACTTCTAAGAGTTTAAACTTACATTAAATTTCTATACTACCCCAACCTTGACTTAAGGATTTCCACAGACTTCAACTTGATCACTATGAATATGTATATTTACTGGTAACATTCCCAAGTTATGTCTCTATGAGATGAAACATAGAGATCATATCCGGGAACCAGTACGTAAACAAAATTAATTGTCTATGAATATTCTATATCTCCCCAAAAGAGGCGTGGTTTGAAAAACAGCTGTATTTACAAAGTGCAACCTATACTAACATTTATTCCAATAGAAAACTTTCTAAAACACTTTTTCTCACAACAATACTTATATCTCAGAATTATAGCCTGAAAGAAATCACTGCATATACTCTAAGTTTTCTTTTACAGTACATTTTATACCCCCCACCCCTGTAACAATTTTTTACAGAATTTGAAAACAAGACTTTAATTATTGCCAGCTTACCCTATGAGCATGTTTTCTGACATGAAATGTCTAGAACCTGTTTGAAACTATTTTGATAACAAATTGAAAGCATTTCAGAACACTATGAATGTAATGTTTAGCAGCTAATCATTCCAACATTCAAGATTATATAAAGTGTCCAATCCTGCTTCTGTCTCCAGTCCACATCTTACTGTATGCCTATTTGTCAATGAAAGTTCACAATTACTGCCTCAAGTGGTCAGTTAAGAAATCTTGTCACAACAGTTTCATCTCTTACCATATATCTAACATAATTTAGCTAATATATGAACTAGAAGTGTTTAAACACAGCCATATTTGCAAAAGTTGTAAGAATGAAGATATCAGTCTGATGTATGAATTAACTAAAAGTTTTATAGAAATGACTGCTAACATCTGATTTTGCATAACTTCCAAGTACAGTTATTGGTTTCTATACAAAAGACCTTTAAAATAATAAAGTCATAGCATTTACAAGTTAAATTATTTGTTTTATGACCCAGGGGTAGGCATTTTTCTCTGTTTTTTGCCCCTGGGGCCTCAAATTTCATAAATTATTCTGCTGTTTCTAGTAATATGGAATATTTAGTGCATATTTAGGATAGAACACACTATTGTAAGTTTTATTGAGGTATTTTGTATTTCTAGCTTGTATTTTTTATGCCGTGATCACAAAAAGCACATTTAGGTGCTACGGCTTACTTTTGGGTTATCGACAGGATAAAAACACCCCACCAATAATATTCAAGAAGGATCTATGAGTTTCAATGACTACGAAGAGTAAATATAAGCACTTCTAAACAATTTATATTACTAATATGCACATATAATGAATTTATTTTGCATTCAGGGCTTTAACTAAACTATGCATACTGTAAACTGTGAATTTATGCTGAGTCATCATAGTTAAGGTCCAGGATTTTCTCAATCTTCATGAAATATTTATAAAACTTCATATTTGAGTTAATTTCATTAAAATCTTTGAGATAAACCAGATTTGGTGAAATTCTGTATGTTCCCTTTTTTTACCCAATATAGGTTGCATTTCTGTAAATATCAACAATGCAATTTCCCATAGGAACTCCTTTCACGGCTAAAACTGTACCACTTTTACTATGAAGTTTTGAAAAAAATTATATCCTAGAATGGAAAGTTCATATACACTACTATTTTTTTCAAAGGTCAAAATATAGGGCTGTGTGGCATATTTTCAACATTTATATGCCCCGAACTTCTAAGAGTTTAAACTTACATTAAATTTCTATACTACCCCAACCTTGACTTAAGGATTTCCACAGACTTCAACTTGATCACTATGAATATGTATATTTACTGGTAACATTCCCAAGTTATGTCTCTATGAGATGAAACATAGAGATCATATCCGGGAACCAGTACGTAAACAAAATTAATTGTCTATGAATATTCTATATCTCCCCAAAAGAGGCGTGGTTTGAAAAACAGCTGTATTTACAAAGTGCAACCTTTATACATGTTTGTTCACTAATTCGTCATTACTTGAAATATTTTATTAAGGCAACACTTTTAGGAATTGTTGGTTCTAAATACTCTTCAACTTCTTACTTAATTTGGCCTTTTAAGGTGGTACATGTACCAAACACCTGGACTAAAATTAATTTGGCTCGTTTAATTCTCATAAAATTTTGACAAAATATTTACTTTGACCCTTTGACAAAAATTTTTAAAAAATCAAAAAACTTGAACCACACTTCATCTGAAAAGTTTCATTGGATATATAGCAGGTTGACAAACACTAGTTTTGATCATTGAGAAGCTTAATATTTCCTTAACAATATAAAGTGATTAAAACGTTCAGCTGATTTTTACAGAGTTATCTCCCTGTAGTGTTATGCAGCACCTTAACTTTTATGATTTGAGACTTTTGTAGACGAAATATGGTTGCCGTATAACAGTATAAGACTGGTGTCTTTGATTATTCTTTTTTGTGAGGAGAGAATATAAAGAAGAGACATGAATGAATTAAACACAGCAGTAGATTATCTGTGTTCAAATCTTATTACAAATTTAACAGGAAAATACAATTCAAGGTAAAAAGAAATTGCTTTCAAAACAAGAGTAACACCGGTGCATTGACAGGGTAAGCGTCTTCTGTTATGCAAACGTTAACTGCTATGCAAATAAACTCATCATAGATACCTGGATTACAATTTTGTACGGTATACACGCGTTTCGTCTGCAACAAACTCATCAGTGATGCTCGAATAAAAAAAGATCTTGAATAAAAAAGCTAAGTATTTTGAAAAATTCTAAGTTTTGTTAACAGTTAATTAATAATTATGACCATACTAATTATGATTCATGTCAACACAGAAGAGCTGACTGCAATGCTAGGGATACACTCGAGGAGGAAACCTCAATAAGAAGCGGCATCAACCCAGTGGTTGTAAATATAAACTTTTCATAGATACCAGGATCAGAGTTTTGTCCGCCACACATCAAAGACTTACCAGTGACGCACGAACTAAAAATAAAAACAAAACAGATTAGGTACAAAGGAAACCTCCACCAGCAGTGACATCGATCCAGTGGTTTTACATAAACTCATCAATAAATCCACACTTCATATACTAACAGATCAGTTAGGAATTTAGTTTCGCATTTTAGCCCCAGTGAATTTTTCAGATATGAAAGTTATTGTGCAAGTTATTGATAGCTGAAGAATAATATTGCCTTCATAGTGGATTTATATGAATATCAAGATTGTTTTTTGCATGTTTTATATGTCATTTTCTGTTAGACAGTCCGTATTTTCTAATCTGTACCGCCTATAAATCAAGAACTTATTGAAGTGTTTTCTCACAAATATTTTACGCTCGAACTTTTCAATTAAAGTAGGTTTGGTCATACTCTATTGGCTTCCTTTGCTATCGAATGATTGCACTTTTTGTAGCAACTTCAAAATGGAACGCTTTCTTTTTTTTTTTTTTTCATGCGACGAAACCAAATTTATATTTTTAGTAAGGTAGAATGTTACAGTTAGTATGAATCATAACTAAAGTTGTTCCCGCTATTATAAATTGATTCAGTATTTGCCAAATTTTAAACAAGGCTTTGGTATGCTATACACTACAAAATTGAAATTCTAGAGCTCAAAAATAGCTTCAATTGGTACAATTTGTCTACTGTACAGTTCATTTTAAGTTTTTTTTAAACTTACAAAGACAGAAACAAGTAGAATAGTTTTAGAACTTTTATCATAAATGAGATTTTACGCTTTGACATGCCATTTTGTTTCAAATCACTTTTTGTCGCATTTCAATGATTACTGCTAACCTTCATAAAATATGTATTACTGAACCAATTTTCAAAATTGGTTGACCAATTTACTCGTTTTAGCTTACTGAACACAGAAAACCATTAAAAGTGTAAATTGAAAGAAAAAAAATGTTTCACCATAAAATAGCAATAAGAAATTAATAATTGAGTTTCGCATTTTGGACCCGGTGCATTTAAAAGTACACACGACTAAATAACCCTTCTGGTGCCTTATTACCTTTCACCGGTCAAGTATTCCAGATGTGAATATTTAATTACTAAAACAACAGGCTCCAATAAATGTTGATATAACAGGAGGGAAAGTAATGAAATTGCTATTTTAGGTCCATTCAACTGCGAGACACAAATCTTCCAAATGCAGAAAATATTAATTCTAATATGTTTAAGTTTGATGCATGGTTTCCAACCAAAAAATATATATCAAGACATACATTTTGATGATAATTCATACCTTTGAAAAGTTCCTCCGTTTATAAAAAAAATGGTAAAATTAAAAACATATCTTTAGCGAACACCTAATTGACATTTAATCTTGCTTCTTTTTTTTTTCTGCCTCTGGTGCACACCTATATCGTTACTGTAACAGTGAATTAAATTGATTATTTGATCATCAATAATTCGAATACTTTCGATCACTACTATTAGTTTAGTTTTATTTGCACAAAACCCGCAGAAAGCGTTTTTAAAATGTATTCATCCGAAGAATCCATATGTATGGTTACAAGCTGATCGCTATTGACTGAAAATCGTCGATGTAGGATTCTTCAGATGTAGACTAATGTCTTTTTCTTTGTTTTATTCACACTCGATGGCTCAAATTGATGAGATCATTTGTCTTTAGTTTGCCAGTAATCGGAATAAACTACTGTCAATAGCGTCCATCTTGTAGTTGTGCTGAAAAGTCACCGACATGGTCAAGTTTGTATCACCTTCTAACCAATGACGTAACCAGAATCACGAAACCGTTATCTAATTAAAAATTATTGAGTATGACAAACGCTTGGTTCTTTGACCTTAAAAATGACGATTGATTATGTTTTGAGCGGCAAAAGTGTACTTAACATATTTTAGACTAATATTTACTAATTTAGTAAAAATAAACCGTATCACGTCTCCTTCAAACATTTAATAAATTTCCTAAAGAATGTAGTTCAGAAATATGTATCTAAATATTTCAAACTTATTGTAAATTAAGAACTCTTTTATCATTTCAGCTACAAATTATGACGCAAATTTTTGTTTCAAAGAGACTGTCATGTCCCGAAAGTTAGGAATCTTAATAAGAATATAATTGGAATAACCACCCATTATTTTTAGCTTGCTGATTTGTCCTTTGCATGCGTGTTGTGTTTGCTTCCGTTATATTAAATAATTTCCGAAAGTTGTTACTGCATTGAAGAGCTAAGGGGCATATGAAAATTTATAACTGTAAAAGAAGAGAGGTGAAGGATACCAAAGGGACATTCAAAATCAAAAGTCGAATATAAACTGACAACGCAATGGCTAAAAAGAAAAAGACAATCAAACAAACAATAGTACATAAAACACAACACAGTAAACCAAATTGTTAATCTTTAATGTTCAAATTGAGCTTAAAATTGGCACCCATCGAACAGTCTCATCGATATATGATATATTGATTATTATTTTCTTTAACTCGCAGGTCCCAAAATGAAGTTGTCAATTAAGGTGGTACATACCACTACAGGGAGATAACTCTGTAAAAATCAGCTGAACGTTTTAATCATGTTCTGCTGTTAAGGAAATATTAAGCTCAATGATCAAAATTTGTGTTTGTCAAACTGCTATATATCCAATTAAATTTTTCCGATAAAGTGTGTGGTTCAAGTTTTTTGAAATTTTTGTATTTTTGTCAAAGGGTCAAAGTAAATATTTTGTCAACATTTTATGAAAATTAAACGAGCCAAATCAATTTTTGTCAAGGTGTTTGGTACCACCTTAAGGATAAAGCATATATTAATTCTAGTACTCAAAGTTCGACTAAATATGATTGAGTTCGCAGAGGTTGACATATGTTCCTGTTAGCTTGGCAATTACATGTAGTTTTGGTAATTTCGTATTGCAAGCTAACGTTATATTGCTGGTCTTGGGTTTGTATTTTCTTTTAATTCTAAATGAAAATTATTCCCACACAATTAATACATGCACTTTAAAAACTAGGGTAATCCTTTATAAAGTTCGTGCGTTCGAAGCGCTTTTTTTGGAATTACGTTATCGGTAACGTTCAAACTTTTAATAGCAAAAGTTGTATAAATACAAAAAAAAACTGTTAGGATCTATAAAAATTAACCAAATTCATCTGTGATCAACTTTGGTGAAGGGAGCTCCATCATAATTTCTCAATTTATCAACAGACAATTTAAGAAAAGTACATAAGGAATATTGTCAGAGCCGTTTTATTGAGAAAGGTTTGATCATATTATTTAACAAAAAAGTTATTCTGTTTTGTTTAGGTTTGTAGTGAAATAATGTATAATTTTCTATCAAGATTATAATTTTATTTTGTCAAAACGTTTCAAACATCGACAATGTTTTTGTTTGTTAATTTATCAAAGCTTCTCTACAATCAATGATTATATATGGATTATAAATCATTATCAAGTTCATATCAAAGTTTACGAAAATGTTTACAAATATTTTGACGAATGTGTTGAGTATTTCAAATAAAGTCACTTTTTAAACAAATAAAGTAAAATAATAAACTAAGGTATTCCTATGTTACTATGAAATTGAAATCAAATATGCATCTTTACTACCTTGACTGTCACTTAAGCACTTACTACTTAATTATCTAACTTACTGTTTGTGTACATTCTCTCGACTCATCCTAGAAATGTGGAAGCTTTTATTATTTATATTGGTATTGAATCGTTGTCATAGAAACAAACAGAAGACATAACAATAATTTTCAATTCAATGTGAAGTAATTTAAAAATGAGCTGATCTACAAGAATAATTGAATGATATCTAATGATATGCTGTTGTAGGATTTTATTTATTATTTTTTATCTTTGATTTAAACAAAAATATGGGCATATCCCGCTAACCTACAATATGTCGTCTGAATCCTCGCCGCGACATGTTTTGTATACTGTTAAATTAATGTCGTATTTTAGAAATGTATTTTTTTAAATAATAACACTGAATATATAATTATCATATCGCCTTTTTGCAATTGCTTTTTAAAATTACCAGATGATTATCAGCTTGTATGACATATATGTAGAATAGAAATTTTTGCATATACATTTCTTGAGAATGGAAGTATAGACATTCATGTACTGCTCTTGTTCGTCAATAAACCTTTTTTTCAGATTCGTTTGGGCTTACGGGATGTATAACGTAACAGTTGCCAAATTGTACCGAGTACCTTAATTTCACTGAATACCCATATTGCAACGAGTACCCAAATAGCACCAAATACCCAAATTGCACCGAATAAACAAATTGCACCGAGTATCCAAATTACACCGAATACCTAAATTGCACCGAATACCAAAATTGTAACGAGTATCCAAATTGCGCCGAATACCCAAATTGCACCGAATACCCAAATTGCACCGAGTATCCTAATTGTACTGAGTACCAAAATTGCATCGATTACCCGAATTGCACCAAGTACCCAAATTGCACCAAGTACCCAAATTGCACCTTAAACCCAAATTGCACCTTAAACCCAAATTGCACCGAGTACCCGAATTGAACCGAATACCCAGATTGCACCGAGAAATCAAATTGCACTGAGTACCCAAATCGCATCCATAATGCAAGAAAAGCAGAGGGAATCTTGTAGGTCTTGTTAGAGACTAAACAATTTGTATTTTTACAATTTGACATTAGGCTCGTCTTTCAACATAGATAGATATACTTAAATACTAGCAAAATGATCATACTATATCAACAGATAAAGTCTCTGGTGAAAAAAAGTAAAATTTACGGGAACCTTGCAAGCTACGTCTGCAAAACGTCTGCTTTTAAAAACGAGAAATTAAAATATGTCATAGACATCCATTTCATACAAAACGCATATCAATCATGGACTATTGTCTCATTGTTCCGCAAATGTGTAGAAATAAAACAAAACATCAGTTATGCCATTTTTAAAATGTGTTGTTAATGAGGACACTTTAGGCACTCCTGAATACAGAAAATGTATCATTCGGAAGTCTATTCAAACCCATTTTTATTTGCATCCGTATGGATAAAAAACTATATTTGTGGAACTATGTAGTAAATAAGGATATGTTTACAATAAATACAAAATGGAAACTTTTGTCTTTTTCTTCAATAGATGTATGTAATAAAACTGTCAAAATAGGTGCAATTTGGGTGCAATTACGTAAATACGTAGCCGTTCGGAATTGGCACGTAAGATACCTAGTATGTTTGGAATGCCACGATTTCGGAACGTTTAAAAACCGTGGCCACAATTCTCTGAAGGGTCCGTTAATTGCCAGTTGCAATGCAAAGCATGCTCCCAAAGGCATTCACCTGTCCAAATATCCTCATTTGTTCGAAGTCCCAATTTCCCTCCCTTATCTGTGCAGAGCCTACCTATTTTTTTAGTATTTAGATCTCGTCTTACATATGCATGAAACATTTATCACTGCTCGTCTTACATATGCATAAAACATTTATCACTGGACATTTTTTAAAAGAGGGACGAAAGATACCAGAGGGACAGTCAAACTCATAGATCGAAAACAAACTGACAACGCCATGGCCAAAAATAAAAAGACAAACTGACAAATAATAGTACAGATGACTCAACATAGAAAACTAAAGACTAAGCAACACGAACCCTACCAAAAACTGGGGGTGATCTCAGGTGCTCCGGAAGGGTAAGCAGGTCCTGCTCCATATGTGGCACCCGTCGTGTTGCTTATGTTATTACAAATCCGGTAAATAGTCTAATTCGGTAGGTCACATTCGTGAAAAGGGAAGGGTATTGTTAGTAAGACATAAGGAACATATCCGATATCATCTGTGAAACGGTTATTCCATAACGGTCAACCAACTCGTGATTGCGTCCGTAAAATTTACGAAGGGATGATTTCAACTTCACCATTTGGAACTCTTGGTTTAATAGCTTCCTTGTGAGCAGCAATCCTCTATCAAGGAAATCATGATAGGAAATACAAGCCCTGGAATATCGTATCAATTGGGAGATATATACTCCGTATGCAGGCGCTGCTGGAATGTTGCTACACAGAAATGGAAAGTTCACAATTGGGAACCTGAAATCATCTTTTTTGTCGTAAAGTTTTGTTTTCAACCGACCTCATTGTCAATTTTTAGATGTAAGTCAAGATATGAGACAGACTTAACTGTATCTGTAGTATCCTTTATCTCTAGTTCGATGGGATAGATGCGTTCAACATAGTCACCAAATTTTGTATTATTTAGTGAGAGAACATCATCTATATAGCGGAACGTAAAGTTAAAGGATATTGCTAACTTCTTATCTTTCTTCCTAAAAAGTTCCTGTATGAAGTCAGCCTCATAACAATAAAGAAACAAGTCGGCAAGAAGAGGGGCACAATATGTTCCCATTGGAATTCCGACAGTCTGTTGAAAAACACGTCCTCCAAACGTAACAAATATGTTGTCAATCAAGAAATCAAGCATCTTGATAATGTCAGTTTCAGAGAAGTTTTGTTTGAATCAGAGTGATTCTTTACAAATAGGATTTATCCCTCCCTAAGACAAGATACTTTTATCTACGTTCCCCATTCTTTTTAATGAACCAAAGTAATATCAACTCTTTCAATTTGTCTTTTAGTCTGGAATGGGAATACTGGTGTAAAGTGTAGAAAAGTCAAATGTTTTAATACTATTGCAAGATGAGAGAGTCTTAGATTGTATGTACTCTAAAAGATCTTTGGAATTTTTTAGTATCCACATCTGATTCACGCCACCTCTAGAATAGGCAGTTTCACACTAACTTTGAAGCCCGGCTTTGATTGCTGATAAAATAGATGTTAATAATTTAAAAAGAGGTTTCGTGGAGCACTTGGAGGACCCAGCAATATAAACTGCAATCCACCAATTAATCTTTGATACATTAAATGTGCGGAATCTTATTGTGTTCAGTATCAATTGTCTACTGTTCTGTAAGATACCCTTATTACTCACCGTGTAACGTTAAATAATGTTCCGATCTTTCATTTGAGAACGATTACTCATTTATTTTTTAAGGTAGTTAGTTTGTATACAAAAAACTAGGTATACCAACAGACTATTTATTCTATAACCATGTATAATTAGCAGGATCTGCTTACATGATGGTCTTGAGATATAGATTCTAGGTAATAACGTTGTTAATCATCTTAATTACATGCTATGTATTTTTTTTTTTTTTTTTTTTTTTTTTTGTCTGTGTATATTTAAACCTTTACTGTTTAGACCATATTTGGTAATATATTTTTGATGTTGCTCGGTATTTATACATCCCGCCATTGTGTTATTGTGCTCTCTGGTCGTTATTGTATTCTTGTCTTTCATTTTTGCTTATGTACTTTGTCCTTAGAGTATCTATATGACTTTTCGTTTCTTTGTTGAACTTGTTATTTGTTTTTATAGTGATTAAGATTATAACACAATGTTGACTGCTGTACCCCAACTTTAGACATTTTTACCGATAATGTCTGTTTATTTTGCGCACACTTTGTTGTCAATATGATAAACTTCTATGCGACTGTCATACAAGTGAGATGCTTAGCTAGACATAAAACCAGGTTTTATCCACCATATTCTATATAAGGAAATGCCTGTACCAAGTTAGGAATATGACAGTTGTAGTCCATTCGTTTGATGTGTTTGAACTTTTGATTTTGCCATTTGATAAAGGACTTTCCGTTTTGAATTTTCCTTGGATTTCAGTATTTTTGTTAGTTTACTTTTTCCTCTCCGGAGCATCTGAGGTCACCCACGGTTTTTGGTGGGGTCCGTGCTGTTTTAGTTTTCTATGTTGTGTTTTGTATACTGTTGTTTGTCTTTTGGTCTTTTTCTTCTTTTTTTTTTTTTTTTTTTTTTGGCCATGGCGTTGTCAGTTTATTTTCGACTTTTGAGTTTGAATGTTCCTTTGGTATCTTTCGATTCTCTGCTTACACATTATGAAACAATCAAGACTTATCTTCAATGTTTTTTACATGTTTTTATCGTACTCCTATACTTTTTTGCTACAAATGTTCTATTCAAATGTCCTGTACTTCAGGCACAAAAAGTTAAGTATATGAATAAAAATGTAACCTTTTCACATATTGGTTAGGTTTGGTGTGGTGTGTTGGAAAAGTGGAATACCAAAGTGTCAAAAGAGGGAAGTTTTGTTGATAAAAACACAGTTGGGAAAAGCAATAAAGATGACAGACGAAGAAGAATTAACAAATTTAACAAGTAATGTAAAATTTTAGTGACCTTATCATATATTTCTGATATATTTGTGATAGTTTTCCCTATCTATTCACATATTTTCACGCTGGAATATGTGACCTATTCCAGCGGCACATCCTATCACCTTGTATATATGAAGTCCCCCCCTTTTCCCGAAGTAACTTGCGTCTGGCGTATAAAATCATAAACCTGGTATCTTTGGTGAGTTTTTGTCAAGTGGGGGATATTCTAGGGATTTGAACTTAATTGCGAATGTAAACCCCTGGCGAAAATTTTCCACTTTAACGTATGCATAAAACATTTGAAACTGAAAGTAAAGAAAACAATTATCAGTTCATAATGGTTATTTGTATAATCATTTCTTTCTCCTGTTACGACTTAACTATATATTTTTCTTTTTATTTTCTAGATAATCTTGACTATCCATCAGTACGATGCATAAAAAGATGTGTAAACTGTCTTTTTCCAAAATCGAGTAAAACAATTCGTGCCACAAACACAATTATCATCATTTCCATTTAATTAATCTGTGTTTAATTTTAGCAACATCCATAATTATTGGAATAAGTAGTGATGCCCCAGGGCTTCAGCGGTAACCCCCTAGCGATTAAAACAAGAGTGCGCTATAATTAGATGGAAAAATGCATCCATGGTCTATGCATCATCATTTTGCCTCTTCAGTAAAAGGGACGGACAGTCTCTATGTTAATCACCACTTATCATGATTAACATTTTATATTATTAAGACCATTATTCTAACTTTTTACAAATAGCTACTATATATATTATACCATGCTTCTTGTATTGTTATGTCTTGTATGTTTGATTTAACACTCAGTGGAGCTTATGTTTGAGTCTTTTTGTTCTGAACCATTTCTCGACCATAAGAAATTTTATTGATTATCAAGTCACTTAAAAGTCCTTCGAATATGTTCTGGTAATCATTTTCTTTCCATCATATTTTTTTTTAGTTTTTTTTTCACAAACTATCTTTTGTATATGATATAAAATAGTGATTGGCCTTTGACACTGACAGCCTTTCATGAAACTTTTTTCTTTGTGAGTGCTATCTTCCCAAACATAGCTTTTCCTTCTCGTAGCTCCTTGTGTTTTCACGTTTATATACATCCCTGGCTTTCCATTTTTTTTTTTGGGGGGGGGGGGAGGGATTGAGAGTTCCTCGTTAACCGATATTCAAATCACATAAATACATCAATCAAGGTTACAAACAAAAACAGAGGGAATCACACGAACTTCAAAAGGAAAGAGTCATGGCTTATAGACCGGACGAGCGAACCGCGCATGTACCACCCCTCATAAGTAATAA
Organism: Mytilus coruscus; assembly: GCA_017311375.1. Classification (NCBI taxonomy): domain Eukaryota; kingdom Metazoa; phylum Mollusca; class Bivalvia; order Mytilida; family Mytilidae; genus Mytilus; species Mytilus coruscus. Next base: position 10,830,561 of record CM029606.1, read on the forward strand.
AACATAAGATGTAAAGTCCTAAGTATTTCCTATTATAAAAAAAAGATGTTGGGCCATTACTTGAAAATTAAGGTCAAGTTCAGAGGTCACGGTCATGTTCTAAACTTTGATTTTTGCCTGTAATTTCATCTACTCTGAAATTATCAAAGATAGATACAAAAGAACTGGTACACATATTTTTGGTTATTGAGATGCCGATTTGTCAGGGCGATCCTATGACTTTTGATAGAAGTAATTGACCTTGACATGTGTCAATTTTAGGTTAATTCATTATTACCTCAAACTGGTACAAGATAGGGTAAATTTGGCATGTTTGCATAGAGTAGGGAATCATATGACCTTGAAATGAGTCAATCCAAACTGACAATGTTTAAACCGGAGTCAGTAATGTTCTACACTAATTGATTGCAAATAAACCTAGAATTCATTTTTTTTTTTTTTTTTTTTTTTTAAATCAGCATTAAATTATCTCCTTTATATCAAGTTAAAATACATAGAAACCATATTGTTTTATTAAGTGTAATGTAACCTGTCATAGGAAGCCGGAAGAGCATGTTTAACCCAAAGTAGTTAATACATGTAATGTTCTAGTACAAACAATGCATTTCCGGAATTGGAGTAAGATAAACTTTCTTCTGACATTTGAAGTTACAATATTTCATTATCATTTTATTAAGAAAATAATTACACACTTTTTTATTAAAATTCTTTACAATTTTGATTATTAACAAGTGTTAATTCGGAGGTAAAAAGACATCAATTTTTATCTGAAAAATTGATTTAATATCATTATCACTATCAATAGTAACATAATCAGTAAACTTATTGATCAATAACTAACATTTTCTCCACAGACAACGGGAATTATTTAGTTGAAAATGTATTTAATAGAAATTAGAAGATGTGGTATGAGTGCCAATGAGACAACTCTCCATCCAAGTCACAATGTGTAAAAAGTAAACCATTATAGGTCAAAGTACGGCCTTCAACACGGAGCCTTGGCTCACACCGAACAGCAAGCTATAAAGGGCCCCAAAATGACTAGTGTAAAACAATTCAAACAGGAAAACCAACGGTCTAATCTATATAAAAAACGAAAAACGAGAAACACTTAAGAACCACATCAACAAACGACATCCACTGAAACAGGTTCCTGACTTAGGACAGGTGCAAACAATGCCTTATTTTCTTCTTTTCCTTCTTCGAACTAAATTAAATCTTGAATTTCGAATCATAGTAATTGTTGTAAATTTAACCAAATTAAAAACAAAATATCATATCATTACTTTGATAATTCTTTTTATTGTCAATTTGCCTTTTGCATTTCAGCGCATTCGAAATTCTTCGTAATATTGTATCAAATGTTTTGAAAGGATGTAAATTCAATTCTAATTCTCAGCATATGTTCCTTATTTACAAATACGTATCAAACTGTTTGAAATTGATATATATTACAAATTATTAGTTATGTAGATTTCAAGATGTTTTATTTTCTTTTTGTACTTGTAATTTTTGTTATGAAAAAGAACAACTGTCGACACTGTGTTTATTAAAGAAAAACTTCAGTCGATTTCTTCCAAGGATGATAAATATTTGATAATTGCAGGTCAATCCTGTCTTTTTTCTAGATAAGATATGGATAATCACAGGGTAATCATTTAGCTTTTTGACATTAAGAATGTTATTAGTGCTTGATAATTATAAAGTAATCATTTGTTTTTTTTTTCTACTAATGAGTTTAAATGACCCTTTGATATCTTTCGCCTCTCTGTTGAAGCCTTGCATTTATTATTGTTAACCAAATCATTATTATCAACAAAAGCATTTATAGATATTGGAAGTATTAAGTATAAATAAATATTTATCATTCTCATACAATCTAAGAATATCGAGCAGTGCTCAAATATCAAATTTAATTCACTTCAATATATAATAACGTCTCACCTTATATAATATATACAATATACATAAAACATCATAAACCATAAAATCGAAATCCACTTTATACAGAGATATGAGAAACGATAGAAGTTACATACGACAACTAAGATACATACGGCGTTGTCAGTATCTGCTTACCCTTCCGGAGCACCTGAGATCACCCCGGATTTTGGTGGGGTTCGTGTCGCCATGCACTTCTTCCTTTTTGAATTTACCTTGGAGTTTGGTTTTATTGTAAACATTTTTTTTTATAAATTTCTATATCCAAAAACACACCAAAACTGAATGACCTTAAGGATGTTCGCTTGTCATGTTTTGGATTTTTTGTCAGATTTTCGGAATCCTCCGGTTTTATCCATTTGAATGCCTTAAAACATTTTGCCCATTTACCCCCATTTTTCTTTTAATAAATCTTTTGCATGTATAATTATAAGCCATCTGTAAAAGTCTTATAAAATCCTTGTTATTTTTAACAATTTTTGAGCACTTAAACTTTATAAATGTATCCTAATATGATCATATGTAGACTTTCTAACACAACTGATAAGTTTTCGAAAGTTTAATGAAGGGCAGATTTACCTATTACGTGTAATACATTTCCCTTTTTACAGTCAACGATAATTAAATCAGATGAAAAGAAAAACATCTAATACTAACTTTCCATGCACATGCAAAACGAAATGATAATTATTGTTATATATTATCATATTAAACACTAATACAATTATCACAAAGAATAACTCCTTTTTCCCCCTGGTAACTTCTCGTATGCAAATAACTGTTTATGAATGTGGACGTAGTGAAATATCTCCTTTATATTCTATGCGCTGTTATACGTCAGAGAAATTGTCAGCTGTGATCTGAACAAAGCATTTTCTACCTTATTACTTTATTGTTTTAGCTAACAACGATAAATCCCTGATGCACTTGTCTTTATTCACGTATGAATCTTTTGCCTCGTGTTGTTTGCCAATTTATCTTATGTTACAAAAAACTGTTTGTGATGTCCATATGTCGATTCGAGCAAGGCAAAATGTCTTTCCATATCCAAAGTACCTCAAGTTTCTAGGGTACTGGAAATGTCTGCCTATCAAAAAAGTGTAACAAAACATATTGAACTCCTAGGCAATTCAAAAAAGTGAAGTTCATAAAACACCGGTATTCCGATTTTGCTGAATCTCCCTATTGGTGTTTTTCTCTTTTTGCTCTCGTCGTGAATACTTTAAAGTAGCCTTTTCCGCGTAGTTTATAGTCGCGAGTTCAAATTCATTATCGTACTCGGCGGAGTTTTATTTCTGCGCTTTTCTGGTCTTTAGTTCTCATCGGTCATGAAGATCAACCGAGAGTATCACCAGCCCAGTAGTCAGCACTTCTGTGTTGACAAGAATTATTATTGATATTATCATATTCAAAAATTAACTGTAAACTTTGAATTGTTCGAAATACTAAGGATTTTCCACGCCAGGAAAAGATTACCTTATTTGTATTTTGCAAAATCTGGCTTTCAATGCTCTTCAACTTCGTACTATATTTGCTCGGTGGGGCCACTTCAATACTTAATTGATAGGGTGCCGCTTGGGTTCTGTTAACCCACCCTTGTCATATAATTTAGATTTTAAACAGGTACACCTTTCCATATATTGCAAAGGTAAAAATGCAACCTTTTCTCATATTGGTTAGGTTTCGTGTGGTGTGTTGGAAAAGAGGATTAACAAAGTGTCAAACGAGGGAAATATGTTCATAAAAACACAGCCGAGAAAAGCAAAAAAGATGACAGACAAAGAAGAAATGATAAATTTAATAAATAATGCAAAATTTTATGTTACACTTATTATTGCAAATTTACCTAGAATTAACTTTTTCAAATCAACATTAAATTTGTTCCTTTATATCAAGTTGAAATACATAGAAACCATATTGTTTTAATCAGTTTGTACAATAACCTACCATATGAACCCAGAAGGGCATTTTTTAACCCAAAGTAGCTGATACTGTTCTATCTCTTTCTACTGCATTTCTGGAATTGGAGTAAGATAAGCTATCTTCTGACATTTGAAGTTACAATATTTCATCATTTTATAAAAAAAAAATAACGCACTTCTTTATAAAAATTCTTTACAACAAGAGTGAATTAGAAGAAAACTTTCAATTTTTTCTCTGAACAATTGTTTTTTTTTTTTTTTTATCATTATCATTATTCATTTTATCATAATCTGTTAACTCAATGATCAAAAACTAAAAGTTTCTCCACAGACAACGAGAATTATTTAGTTGAAAATTTATGTAATGCCTTATTTTCTTCTTTTCCTTCATCGAACTTAATTAAATCACGAATTTCGAGTAATGAATCATAGTATCTGTTGTAAATTTAACCAAACTAAAAAAAAAAATCATATCATTACGTTGAAAGAGTTGGTCCTGCTTTTTTTCATAAAAAAGAATGGCCAACGTAGATACAAGCATCTTGTCTTCGGAACCATTGAATTTTATCTATGAAAAGGTCCCAAAAAATCATATGCATTTCACCTCATTTTTTCATAAAATTAAATTGAAAATTTCGAAGGTCAAATATTTGTTGAAAAACACTACAGTAATTTCTAGACCTATGAGCGGTACGGATGTGAAAATGCGGACTGTCAAACAGAAAAATGGCCTATAAAACATGGGAAAAAAACCAATCTTGATGGTCATATAACATGTTTAAACCTACTTTGAAGGCTATACTATTCTTCCGCTATCTAAAAATCAATTATATTGCACAAAAACTTTCATATTTAAAAACATTCACCATGGCCAAAATGCGAAACTAAACTCATAACTGTGTACTGCTACCTTATCATCGGCTTTGTATTTACATGAGCAACACGATGGGTGCCACATGTGGAGCAGGATCTGCTTAACTACAAGAGAACCTGAAAAAACCCCAGTTCTGGTAGGGTTCGTATTGCTCAGTCTTTAGTTTTCTATGCTGTGTTTTGTGTACTGTTGTTTATCTTCCGGTCTTTTTTGCTTTTTGTCATGGCGTTGTCAGTTTATTTTCTACTTATGAGTTTGAATCTCCTTTGGTATCTTTCGCCTCTCTTTTGATAATTTGTTTTTATCGTCAATTTGCCATTTGCGTTTCAGCGCATTTGAAATTCTTCGTAGTAGTGTATCAAATTTTTGAAAGGGTGTATGTTTAATTCTAATTCTCAGCATGTGTTCCTTATTTACAAATACGTATCAAACTGTTCAAAACTGAAATATATTACAAAAATATAAGTTATGTAGATTTCGTGATTTTCTTTGCTGTAACTGGTGATGTTTCTTATGAAAATGAACATCTGTCGACACTGTATTAATCATAGAAAAACAATAACCGATTTTATCTGTGGATGATGACCTTTTGATAATTGCAAGTTAATCCCGTCTTTTTTTTTTCTAGATAAAATATGGATAATTACAGGTTAATCATTTTGCTTTCGGACCTTAAGAATGTAATTAGTGGTTGCTTATTATGAAGAAGTAGTCATCTAAAGTCTACTTTTAATACAAGTTGCTTGTCATTTGTTTTTTTACTAATGAGCTTGAATGACCATTTCGTATCTTTCGCCTCTCTTTTGATGGATAGTATTTACTTTTATTTTGTTAGCTCAATCATTATAATAAAAAAAAAAGTTTTTAATTATTGAAATACTTAGAACATTCAATAAAATGATAATCCCTATTTTCATGGTTAAGTACGCGTGTTAGCGAGACCTCACCCTAAAGAAAGGATTTATCATTCTCTTACAATCTATTTATTGTAAAGTGCTCAAGGATCAAATTCAATTCAATTCAATAAATTTTAACTTCTCAACTTATGTATGTACGTGCATTAACCATTACATACTATGAAATCAAAAGCCGCTATATACAGTTATGAATAACGATAAAAGATACATAAGATACCTAAGATATATAAAATAAGTCATTAAATTCTGTTCAATGAGGGTCTTAATGATGTTTACAGAATAGAGAATAATAGGTAAAAAGTGCAAAATAAAGGAAAAAAACCCATTAAAGAATAGAGAGAGAAAAAAAGCACAAACAATAAAGAATAGAGAATAATGCGGATGCTCAGTCATAAAGAATAGAGAGTAATGGGCAAAATAAATAGATGTTCAATTATAAAGAATAGAAAGTAATGGGCAAAATAAATACAGAATAGCGAAAAATGGTATAAAAAAATAAAGAATAAAGAATTGAAAGACCCCCATCCAGACCTTCTCAAATATTAAATAACTTCCATATTTGCTTTTAAGAAAAAAAAAATATTTCGTACTCAATGATCAATAAAAAAAAGGCCGAAAATACCAGCGGGACATTCAAAACTAGTGAGTCGAAGACAAACTAGCAACGCGAATTTTTATAATTAATGCATGATTATTTTTTCACGGCATTTCAGTTTTGCATTTATCTTTGTGATCTTAAGAAGTCCTCATAGTTTGAGAAATGTCGTTAAATTGTGTTGACGACATTGGATGACTTAACAGTTTGATAAAACGGTTTGAATGCCGATAAGGCTATTTATTGTGACTATGGATGTAACTTTAAAGGGGCATTAGCTATCAAATTCATGTTCACCGATTTGACTCCAATTCTTATATTCAACTTATAACATTCCAAAACGCATATCCAAATTATAAAAAGTCTAAAATAAACAATTTACGATGCATAGACTCGATAGTATATGTCAGCATTTTGTGTGTATTTTATTCTAGACGCCATCTAATCAACCATCGAGGTGACCTCCGAAGACTGCCGACGGTCATATAACCCGATACAATCATAAAAATAGATTGCGAACTCGTGCAATTGGATTTTTCTAGGTCTGTTTGATTTCATATTATAGGTTAAAGAAATATGATAATAATCGTTTTTACCTGTATAAGAATGAGTTTTTCTAGATCGAACCAGTCAACCAAATGGTTTACCCTTGTTTCACTTTCAATGTTTACATTCTATTCCATTTAATAACTGAACACGCCCAGTTCATGCGTAACCCATCTCTAGCTATAGGGATCAATTAAAGTTCACATGAATACGGATTCAATGAGGTCGAATTATTCACTTGCAAGTGAATAATTTATTAGCGATCTTTCTTTGCTTAATTTGACAAAACTGAACCAAATTGGCTGTTACAAAGGAAATTATTATTTCACTATTTCTCTTTCATTAATGATTGAACAAACAAATTCATATTTTATTTATTTTATATATATATATATATATATATCGTAGCTAATGTCCCTTTAATGTGTTATAAAGAATTATCCTTATGTTCACTTACAGTTCAGATCAATACTTTTAAATATTGGCAGCAGTAGTATACCGCTGCTCAATAGTCATAAATCGATTTAACTGAAACAAATCCGGGTCACAAACCAAGACCGAGGGAAACACATCAACTATATGAGGAAAACAACGGAAAAACATAAACACTGAACTGCTACAAAAACAAACGCCAACATGCATAGAAACGGACTGTTTGATAACAACTGCCATATTCCTGACTTGGTACAGGACATTTTAAGAAAAAATGGTGGGTTGAAACTGGTTTTATGACTAGCCAAACCTCCCGCTTATATGGCAAAGCTAAAAATACCGCTAAAATGACAACATTACGTGACAGGAATATATTACAACTAAACACAAGAACACTCAGGACAGAGACATACATAAATAAATAATATAATAGTACATTACAACATGTATACCACAGAATAACAACGGACACCTCCCATTTACACCACAATAAAATTATGAACTGTTCGTCACACGAATATATCAACGCCATAAAAAGTGACATCACAGGTAAATTTCTAAAAAAAGAATATAAAATTGGGATTGATTAGATATAAGAAGATGTGGTATGAGTGCCAATGAGACAACTCTCCATCCAAGTCAAAATTTATAAATGTAAACCATTATAGGTCAAAGTACGGTCTTCAACACGGAGCCTTGGCTCACACCGAACAGTAAGCTATAAAGGGCCCCAAAAAATTACTAGTGTAAAACCATTCAAACGGGAAAACCAACGGTCTAATCTATATAAAAACGAGAAACGAGAAACACTTATGAACCACATCAACAAACGACAACTACTGAACATCAGATTCCTGACTTAGGACAGGTGCAAACAAATGCAACGGGTTTTAACGTTTTAATTGAGTTTGTAATGGTGTTATTTTATGTATTTTCTAACCATTACAAAAATATTAATATAGAATTGTATTAGTAATGGTGTAATTATTTGTATTTTCTAACCATGTCGGTTTTTCTTCTCTATCAAAACTGTAAAAACAAATAAATCCTGTGCATATAATAGCTTTAAACTAAAAATCATATAAATGAACTAGCTGATTAATTATCTTAACTTTTACATATATGTAGAAAATAAAAATAGAATACAAACGATATGACCAGAATTACAAACGAAACATCATAACTAAATACATGAATGTTGGATGTATAAACACCGAGACACGTCTAATAGCAATGCGAATTCATACTCGGGAAAACAGTCATATTCGGGAATAGGTCACGCTCGGTACTTAGCAGACCAGACAACGTAGATGGTAAACCACAATCTAAGACGTGGTAAAAATGTCGTTAGTTAGTTTAGACACAGACACATCGTATAGATAAATCAATTCGTGATGGTGTCCATAAAATTTACGGAGTGTCATTTTTAATCTTTCCTCCTCATAACTCTGTTTGACCATTTTCTGCGTAAGGAGCAAACTCCTGTAAATGAAGTCCTTATAGTGTGAACGTGCACAAGCATAACGTATCAACTGAGATATGTAAACTCCATACGATGGGGCAGTAAAACTTTTAAAACAACTACCCTTAATAACACATTAAACTGCTTAATAGTATGAAGTTGAGTATAGCGGCTTACATCTACGTCATGTGGATGCTTGTTGTATTGGCAATCATACAACATTTTCTTTTTTTATATAATGCACTAAAATTGAAAAAGAAATCAAAATCGAATTGAGAGAAAAAATCTTCTTAATGTCTAATATGAAATTCAAATGTAACATTACATTCTGCTTTAGTTGTATTGGACTATTTGAAATGTGGATATTTTTACCAAACAGTGTTATCAAATTAAATCAGATATTTTATTGGATAAAGCACATAAATAAGACATTGCGCAATCCAAGTGTACAACATACATGACAAACAATGTAAATAAAACATAATGCATAACATTTTAAAATTAATGATATGATATAACCATAATCTATTTTTGTTTTGTATACTACTTCCATAACTTATGGTAGACCAACTGACACTAAGCGTTATTGTTAACTTCAAAAGCTTGTCTGAAATAATTACATATGTGTTTCGCATTAACCAAATTAATTGGATTAAGTAAATATATTACTGATTTGATATCATCATCTTTAAGCAATTTTTTTTTAACTAAACCTCTCTTGAAGGTTTTTACTTTTCGTACAGTATACAAAGTAGTCCACTTCTTCTTATGCTTTATCTCCGCAAAATTTGCAGAATCTTTCAGTTGATAAAGTTTTGGTTTATTGTATCTTCCTGTTTCAATGACAAGTGAATGTGCACTAATTCTACTTTTTTGTGAGAAGTGTTCTCTCATATTTTGGTATATAAAACCTCAGGTAAGCTTTTAAGTCAAATGATGAGCAAATTTTACTATAAAATCTTAGTTTACATGTGTGATTAGATTTAATATGCTCAAGTTGATTTAAGATTTTGCTTTTATCAACGTTTTTTTAGTGAATCCTCAAACTAGTATATGATTTTGAATTGAATCCAAAAATGCAACTTTTTTAGTTTATAAAAGGATTGCAGCCAGCAAGAGCTCTTCTTAGAATACTATTTTTTATCTTCTATGAATGCAAATTATTTTGTCGTTACCAACTTCAATGGTAGTTAATCTAGCATAATGTTCAAATATTAATTTATATGATATCATATATATGATATTTTTTAACTTCATTACAAGTAAATTGATTTCCAGAGAACAATGGTTATTTTTCGTGTTGTCGAGTTCACCAGAAAAGTTCAGTTCTAAATCTGAGTTTAACAAAGATTTGTAGTGTTCCACCCATTCCTTTTTTTTATATAGAACTGGGTGCTTATGAAAACACATGTCAATTGTTTAAGACTATTCGTTGTCTTTTTGGGTTATTTTGTAGTAAGGTTGCAACTCGATTAACGTATACATAAAGACTCCATGTGTTCATATTCCAACATGTTTCAATATTTAGTAACAACAGATCTAGAAAAGCGATAACGAAAACAATAACGATAGCTTTATATACTAACTTAGGCACCCTGAGGTGCAACAAGAGCAATAATATACAAAATGCATATGAAAATAAGTTAGTTTACAGTATATACAGCTTTTCCCTCCGCACATAAACTCATCATAGATACCAGGATTAACATATTGTGCGCCAGACGCGCTTTTTGTCCACAAGACTCATCAGTGACAATCGAATCAAAAAACTTAAAAAGGCCAAATAATGAAGAGCATCGAGGATCCGTCTGTTTTTCACAATAAATATTCTTTCAAAGCTGAAGTAAAATGGGGAGGAAGGCTTGCAAGAATATTCTTCAATAAAAAAATTAATCAGAAAAACGTCATTAAGTTAAGTGAAAATGTTAAGGATTGACAGTGAATGAATAGGTCAAATAAATAAACTATATGCATGTTTTATTTGGTGAACGTACAGAGAGGCACAAAATTGATTGTTTGAATACTTAAGAGAAAAATCATTCATTAACATTGATTATTTGATAAATCAGTTTTACAGTTTAGTATATTGTTCTGTTCATTCGCATTGGTGATTAAAGGCATTAAAGATTAACAGTATCTGAATCATACAAACGATATGTCTCTGAGCATAATGAAGCCAGTCAAGAAACAACTACTTTGACAGTTGTTTATCTTTTTTTTTTTTTTTTTTTTATCATTATCATTTATTTACAGTTAATTTTCGTTGCAAATTTGTTTAACATGTAATAGTTAGTGAAGCTTGTCTACTAAAACAAAACAGAATCGTGGTAGACTTTGATGGTATGGCTCGAAACAGAAATAGTATATAATTTAAGCAAGATTTCCCTGAACAACGAAAAATATTGGACTGTAAGGAACTTGAAAAAGCATACCCAAGTTACCAAAGTCTCAATTGATCGCATACATCGGATGAATGTATTAGCATGTGAATTTACGATTAAAAATTTCATAAATACGACGAAATTAATTACATTGTAAGTGTTTAGTAATATAAATATTTATCTTTTTAGCAAAGTCGTAATTGAAAACAGCGGAGTGGTTTAATTCCTGTTCCATCGGATATTTTTTAACAAACTTTTCATTAATTATAATTTTGAGGAATTACATAAAACAGTTTTTTATTGTATTCATCAAGCTCTAAAACTAAATTCTAATATGACGTGCTTCTTTCGCTTTGTAAACAACACCGTGATAAAATTCTCGATATATCTATACTTAGCGCAGACTCAGAGATGTGCGTATTGGTGGCTGTTACTATTTACCTCCCACTTAAATCCACATATATCGTAACCTATATGCAAACACTATGTCGATTGCGTTGTGTTCAAATTGAAATTGAAAAAGAAACTACAGAACCGTCATTCCTATTATAATGCATAACAAAAAGAATTAATACACAAAAGCTTACAAAATGTATAAAATAAAAATGAAATAAAATTCCGCGAAATTTCATGAATGATCTAGGCGCATTAACGTCATGTCATAACATGACGTCATACGAATGAAAACTCTCAAGCTGAACGTTTTCCGTTACGTATACGCCCTAAGTTCGGATAATATTGCATAAAAATGGAGTTTTGAGGTAGGTGTTGTTTCATTTTCTATTCTATTGCATTATTCGCACATTTGTGGATTTCAGCAAGTCAACATGGCGGCTCACTCCTTAGTTACGACATGTCAACTCTGGATTTGACAGTAAAAGTAACCAACGGAAAAAATGTTTGGGTGAAGAATTATGAGAATTGAACACATTTTCTAGTGCTTATTTAAGAAATAATTCATGTAAGACTTCGATTTATTTGAAATTTGTAGCTTTTATCTTACAGGGGGTAAAATAGAACAGCCATACACACGGCAATCCTACCTTCGCTTCAGTTTTTAAATTACCGTATTTGTCCTATTAGAATCGAAATAATTCATGGAAGCCATAGATTGGTTGGACATTTACACATGGCCCAGGTCATGTAAAATGTCCAACAAATTATGGCTTCCGTGAATTATTTCTTAAATACAACAGAAGTTATTTTGTGTTTATTAAGGATGTAGTCATGTCAGGCTTAGGGTTTTTTGTCAGATGTTCTGACTCCTTGGGTTTTTTCCTACGATACAGGGTAAAATATTTTGCCCCATATCACCCACTTTTCTTTTCTAGAAGACTTCAATAGCTCAAAAAAAGGTCATTATCAAAATTCAAGCAGTTTCTAGATTTCTATTCTTACGATATCAAACCCAAATAATGCCAATGTTAAATATAAGGTAAAAGTTCGAGTCAGCCTTTTCCAGTCATTTTTAAAATCAAATATCTAAAAAAAAGTTCCATAACCTATTAATATTTTCGCTTATTTTGTTCCTTAACTAATGATCAACTGACTTATAGTATCAATTTTAACTTCTAGATTTTTTTTATTTCACCTGACTATATCCATAAGTTTTATTTAGTTTTTAACCATGAATAGTAAACTGTTGTTTTGTATCACTCGATTAAAATGAAATTTAGTGCAGAGTAACATAGTTCATGTATTAACCCAATTGTGCTTATATTATTGATAAATCATTATATCTATCTAATGAATTCGAACCAATCACATTACAAATTTGCAATAAACTTCACATATATCTACAAATAAAAATTACCCCTCTCTAGCCCCGTCAACTTTAAATTATGGTTAAAATACGCAAGTGACGTTAGTTAACTATTAAGCTCTTGTGTAACAGACGACGTTTAGCAATAGTTTATTATGGTCCAAAGAACGTTCATTAGAGTGCCTCAAAAACCAGGAAGCATTTCTACCTTCATATCTAGAAATTTACCGCGTGTATGATGATTTATAGAGTTTACACTCAAGACATGATTTTCATAGATACTGCCGCTTTAAATACAAACAAAATCTTACCTGTCTATAAAAATATATCTTCAAAATAAAACAAATAAAAATTGCCATATCTTGGGTGTAACGTATATGGAATTAAAAGCCTGACTTGCCGTTTTCTCGACTTGATCATTTTTCACTAAGCATTATAGCTTTATGATGTTCGGAAATAGGATATTATTAGAATTATTAGAATTATTAGACATATTGATGATTGTGATATCAACGTAAACAAAACCATTGCTATAAAATGGTCCATTATATACTATTATTGCAAATGTCTTATGACAAATGATAGTTTTGAACTGTTGTATAGTATTAACAAAAACATTCTAATTTTCCTTCAGATATAAAGCTACTAGCCATAATATGTCCATTGAACCTATTTGTATTTAACCTCTACTCTCTCTCTTGTTTCTTGTCAATGCGGGTAGCAGACGTTATTTTTATTAAGAACTAAATATTACAACAAAACTCATTTATTAGGGTTTATTTGTGTCCTTGATATATACAAGTCCCCAAGGATACAGAACTAAATGACATCTCAATGAACCACTTCAACTGATATCCGGTCATTCTACAGAGTTTCATTTTATTGCATACTACTAACTAAATATTTGGTATATTTCTACTTTTCATTTATAAATATGAACATTTTTAAGGAAAATAATAAGTTCATTTAAGGAGAAATGAAAGAGCTATTAAACAGCAAATTTAAATACCACAAGTTTACACCACAAAACGTTCTTTTTAAATAAGAATCTCAATATATGTGTTAAAGGAAATTTGCTGTTGACTCCCCCGGACAAAAGATGTAACTATGGAAAATAGAAATGAATGCATACGTATTTAATCAACTACACCACACATATTGTCAAATGATATCAGTTGTATATGAATAGGTAATTATATCAACGGGGTATTGTTACAGGTACAAAATATAGTTGAAACTGAGGAACATGATTCAAATTTTGAATCCATTAACATTTTTCTCTTAAAAATATCGTTCCATGTTACTGTTTACAATGGTTCTTAAAGTGATTTTGTTTTAGTTTAATCAGAAACTTTGCAAAATTGGAATATATGTAAAATTTGATATTTCGGATCGTGAAAGATCGGGTACCGCTATTTGATGATCGTGAAATGGATCGTGAAAGATCTGTTGCTGCTTATTTGTTATTGCAAAAATATACGAAAGCGATCAAATCATTCTTTAAACACATGATAATTTATATCTATAATTGGTATATCAAAAGATTGGATTTTCATGACTTATTCCGCTTTAGTTTTGTTTGTGAATAGAGCTATGATGGTTCAATGCCAGTGGGTTTGATTATCTAATAAGATTAAAAATTTCATAAATACGACGAAATTAATTACATTGTAAGTGTTTAGTAATATAAATATTTATCTTTTAGCAAAGTCGTAATTGAAAACAGCGGAGTGGTTTAATTCCTGTTCCATCGGATATTTTTAACAAACTTTTCATTAATTATAATTTTGAGGAATTACATAAAACAGTTTTTTATTGTATTCATCAAGCTCTAAAACTAAATTCTAATATGACGTGCTTCTTTCGCTTTGTAAACAACACCGTGATAAAATTCTCGATATATCTATACTTAGCGCAGACTCAGAGATGTGCGTATTGGTGGCTGTTACTATTTACCTCCCACTTAAATCCACATATATCGTAACCTATATGCAAACACTATGTCGATTGCGTTGTGTTCAAATTGAAATTGAAAAGAAACTACAGAACCGTCATTCCTATTATAATGCATAACAAAAGAATTAATACACAAAAGCTTACAAAATGTATAAAATAAAAATGAAATAAAATTCCGCGAAATTTCATGAATGATCTAGGCGCTTTAACGTCATGTCATAACATGACGTCATACGAATGAAAACTCTCAAGCTGAACGTTTTCCGTTACGTATACGCCCTAAGTTCGGATAATATTGCATAAAAATGGAGTTTTGAGGTAGGTGTTGTTTCATTTTCTATTCTATTGCATTATTCGCACATTTGTGGATTTCAGCAAGTCAACATGGCGGCTCACTCCTTAGTTACGACATGTCAACTCTGGATTTGACAGTAAAAGTAACCAACGGAAAAAAATGTTTGGGTGAAGAATTATGAGAATTGAACACATTTTTCTAGTGCTTATTTAAGAAATAATTCATGTAAGACTTCGATTTATTTGAAATTTGTAGCTTTTATCTTACAGGGGGTAAAATAGAACAGCCATACACACGGCAATCCTACCTTCGCTTCAGTTTTTAAATTACCGTATTTGTCCTATTAGAATCGAAATAATTCATGGAAGCCATAGATTGGTTGGACATTTACACATGGCCCAGGTCATGTGTAAATGTCCAACAAATTATGGCTTCCGTGAATTATTTCTTAAATACAACAGAAGTTATTTTGTGTTTATTAAGGATGTAGTCATGTCAGGCTTAGGGTTTTTTGTCAGATGTTCTGACTCCTTGGGTTTTTTCCTACGATACAGGGTAAAATATTTTGCCCCATATCACCCACTTTTCTTTTCTAGAAGACTTCAATAGCTCAAAAATAGGTCATTATCAAAATTCAAGCAGTTTCTAGATTTCTATTCTTACGATATCAAACCCAAATAATGCCAATGTTAAATATAAGGTAAAAGTTCGAGTCAGCCTTTTCCAGTCATTTTTTAAAAATCAAATATCTAAAAAAAAAAAGTTCCATAACCTATTAATATTTTCGCTTATTTTGTTCCTTAACTAATGATCAACTGACTTATAGTATCAATTTTAACTTCTAGATTTTTTTTGTATTTCACCTGACTATATCCATAAGTTTTATTTAGTTTTTTAACCATGAATAGTAAACTGTTGTTTTGTATCACTCGATTAAAAATGAAATTAAGTGCAGAGTAACATAGTTCATGTACTAACCCAATTGTGCTTATATTATTGATAAATCATTATATCTATCTAATGAATTCGAACCAATCACATTACAAATTTGCAATAAACTTCACATATATCTACAAATAAAAATTACCCCTCTCTAGCCCCGTCAACTTTAAATTATGGTTAAAATACGCAAGTGACGTTAGTTAACTATTAAGCTCTTGTGTAACAGACGACGTTTAGCAATAGTTTATTATGGTCCAAAGAACGTTCATTAGAGTGCCTCAAAAACCAGGAAGCATTTCTACCTTCATATCTAGAAATTTACCGCGTGTATGATGATTTATAGAGTTTACACTCAAGACATGATTTTCATAGATACTGCCGCTTTAAATACAAACAAAATCTTACCTGTCTATAAAAATATATCTTCAAAATAAAACAAATAAAAATTGCCATATCTTGGGTGTAACGTATATGGAATTAAAAGCCTGACTTGCCGTTTTCTCGACTTGATCATTTTTCACTAAGCATTATAGCTTTATGATGTTCGGAAATAGGATATTATTAGAATTATTAGAATTATTAGACATATTGATGATTGTGATATCAACGTAAACAAAACCATTGCTATAAAATGATCCATTATATACTATTATTGCAAATGTCTTATGACAAATGATAGTTTTGAACTGTTGTATAGTATTAACAAAAAATTCTAATTTTCCTTCAGATATAAAGCTACTAGCCATAATATGTCCATTGAACCTATTTGTATTTAACCTCTACTCTCTCTTGTTTCTTGTCAATGCGGGTAGCAGACGTTATTTTTATTAAGAACTAAATATTACAACAAAACTCATTTATTAGGGTTTATTTGTGTCCTTGATAAATACAAGTCCCCAAGGATACAGAACTAAATGACATCTCAATGAACCACTTCAACTGATATCCGGTCATTCTACAGAGTTTCATTTTATTGCATACTACTAACTAAATATTTGGTATATTTCTCTACTTTTCATTTATAAATACGAACATTTTTTTAAGGAAAATAATAAGTTCATTTAAGGAGAAATGAAAGAGCTATTAAACAGCAAATTTAAATACCACAAGTTTACACCACAAAACGTTCTTTTTAAATAAGAATCTCAATATATGTGTTAAAGGAAATTTGCTGTTGACTCCCCCGGACAAAAGATGTAACTATGGAAAATAGAAATGAATGCATACGTATTTAATCAACTACACCACACATATTGTCAAATGATATCAGTTGTATATGAATAGGTAATTATATCAACGGGGTATTGTTACAGGTACAAAATATAGTTGAAACTGAGGAACATGATTCAAATTTTGAATCCATTAACATTTTTCTCTTAAAAATATCGTTCCATGTTACTGTTTACAATGGTTCTTAAAGTGATTTTGTTTTAGTTTAATCAGAAACTTTGCAAACATTGGAATATTTGTAAAAATTTGATATTTCGGATCGTGAAAGATCGGGTACCGCTATTTGATGATCGTGAAATGGATCGTGAAAGATCTGTTGCCGCTTATTTGTTATTGCAAAAAATACACGAAAGCGATCAAATCATTCTTTAAACACATGATAATTTATATTTATAATTGGTATATCAAAAGATTGGATTTTCATGACTTATTCCGCTTTAGTTTTGTTTGTGAATAGGGCTATGATGGTTCAATGCCAGTGGGTTTGATTATCTAATAATACCACACCGAATAGTTGCCCTATAACAATATAAGTCCGTCTGCTAATGTGAGGAAAATTTAAAATGTCAAAATTGAAATCACCTTGTTTGTCATTGACTCGAATATTGAGATGACCGCTGTAGTACAAATCGGGGTATATGTCTAAAATGAGACCGAGGAAGCTCCATATGTGGTGTCTGTAATTTCTAGTTCAGGACTATTAATGAGACCCAATCAGAAAAGTTTGTATTGTTAATAGAAAGAACATCTTCAATTTACCTGTATGCAAAATTATATGATATAGCTTCTTTGATATAATCTTTACGAAAACAAAAGCGTACACATTAAGATATGTTCAGGGGAAGACCACCAAACCCCATCTCGTTTCACTCATTCGTGGATGCATTTAGCATTATAAATACAAAGATATTTACTTTCAAAAATTTACGCCCCTGGAGGTAGCATTATCTTAGATGTCTAGTTAGCATTGCCTCTTAAATGAAAACAGGTCTAAATAAGGGTCTATTTGAATGTTTATGTTAGCAGCAATAAGGGAAAGTAGGCAATAAGCTTAAATCCTACGCAATTAGCTAACGCCTAGGATATAAGTTTTTACCTGATTAAGCTTATTTCCTGAAATCGGATGAAGATTATTCGACCTATTGCCGTTTTGTTGTATCTTCCAAATACATGTTCATTCGGTGACATATTCTTGATGTATATTTTTTTTTTTTAAATTTCGAAACATTATTATACATCCATTTAAAAGATCCTCAATTTTAAGCATTTTCACAACAGAATTAGCGAGTATTTCTTTGTGGTATTACAAAAAATATTTAATAAGTTTTAAACAAGAGATTGCATCTCATGGAAAAGGGGGACTGAAGATTCTATCTGAAAATTATTTGATGAAAATTCACACTTCACTGGTCGAGCTTTTCAAAAGTAGACAAATGCACATATGAGCTTTTGCAAGTCACATCATCATTCCGTTTATTTTATTGGATACATTATGTAAATTTTCTCTGTTAAACATTTTTTTAAATACCCCAATTCTAACTTGTGTTTTTCACTTCTTAATCTGGATTATTAGCAGTCAAATAGCAACAATTTTCTTGAAGATCAATATTAAACTTTTAGAATCACAAGAAAAGAAGGCAACTATAGACTATGACAATTGAAAAAGGTATGACATAGTTTACCTTTAAGGCTTTAAAAGGCTGGTAACTGAAGTAAAGAAGAATGATGAGGGATATTCAAAACATATGTTTTTCTAGAGGAACTGTAAGTCTTTTTGGAAAAGGCACATAAAGAAACAGGTCATGGAGACAGAGACCGTATGATTAAACAACTTAAAAATGGCTTAGCAAACATTTCCAATATTTCAATTGAACACTTTTTTTCCGTTTGTAGAAATTTTTTACATGAAAAAAGTGCACGGGGAAGGGAGCAGTAGTTAAATTTCTTTTTATCCAGTAGAGAACAGCTAGGACAGGTTGATTCAATTAATGTTCAATCAAACCCAGATGGGAACTTTAAATTTATTATGGTTTTACCAAGATCACCTAGTAACAAAATTATAACAATAGAGCTCTTATACAAAGGTATTGAACGATCACTAGATGCAAATGCTAGAAAACTTTACACATATTAAATGAGTTTTTTATCAATAATATGATTTAGTAATGATTTTATTTCAGGTATTTGATATGCCGCTAACATATATTTATATATCTACCCAAAAAATGAAAGCAGTACTTTACGTTCTTATTAAATGATTACACGCTTCAACCAATTACAAGTATATCAATTTGTAAAAGAAATGTAATTTTCTGATCATTAAGTCTGGTCACGACTTGTCTTTCACGATCTAAATAATGAGTTGCCTGATCTTTCACGATCAATTTTGATTAAAAACCAACAAGCTTATACTTTTCCAAAAATAATATGAACTTTTTCAAGTAATAAAATTGAGAATGGAAATGGGAATGTGTCAAAGAGACAACAACCCGACCACAGAACAGACGACAACAGAAGGTCACCAATAGGTCTTCAATGCAGCGAAAATTCCCGCACCCGGAGGCGTCCTTAAGCTGGCCCTAAACAAATATATATACTAGTTCAGTGATAATGGACGTCATACTAAACTCAAATTATACACAAGAAACTAAAAGTAAAATAATACCAGACTAACAAAGGCCAGAGGCTCCTGACTTGGGACAGGCGCAAAATGCGGCGGGTTAAACATGTTTATGAGATCTCAACCTCCCCTATACCTCTAGCCAATGTAGAAAAGTAAATAACATGCTTTAATTTTACTTGACTATCTAACACACTAAAGATTAAGTTTCAAATATATCATGATATATTGGAATGTGACCATTATAGACACAAAACGTGATTTTTTCGTAAAGAGTCTCAAAGGATTGTGTCTTGTCTTTCGTGTTTTCTTAAAAAGTACTGCATTTTTTCTTTAACGTAGTGCACAGTTTTATTAAAGAAGTTGAATCATTTTGACAGACATATTTCTTTATTCTGATTTGTTCCACCTTTTGAAAATACAGCAGATTTTTCAAAGATTTTGAAGTAGAAATACGCTTAATTGAATTCACGATCCGATACCAGATCTTTAACGATCAAACCACAATGCTTGACCGCCGTTAGTTATTCTTTCACGATCATTTTTTCTTGATATACTGAATTACACCCGTGAAATCGATTAGAGACAAACCAGGATCACAAACTTAATCTGAGGGAATTGGATGAACTCCAAAAGGAGCTTGTCCGGTTGGGAAGACAGGGTCATCGGCTCCTGCTACGTATGCACTACCCGCCATTCTAATTCATGCTCAGTCATAATGCCACAATATAATATAGGACACCATCGGTTAAGTTACAATTATTACAGATTATACAAATATTCTGATATCTAAAGGTCTAACTAAGACCGCGAAAACACGTCATTAGTGAGCTGAGACACCGACACGTCGTATCATTTGACCAATTCGTGATGGTGACCGCAAAAAAATGTATTGTCGATTTCAGTCGTTCTTCCTTAAAACTCTGTTTGAGCAGGTATTTTTGTATAAGGAGCACACTTCTGTAAATGAAGCTCGAATAGTGTGAACGCTCACGGGCATAACGTTTAAACTGTGATATGTAGACGCTATACGAAAGAGCAGAAGGTATGTTATTGCTGAGAAATGGGAAGTTGACAATTGGAAAGATGACAAACTAGACGTGTGTAATAGATTCTAGTTTGAAGTCGTCCATCTGTGTAAATATCGAGGAAAAAGATAACGAAATGAAGCAACCTTCTACTTCGGTAGTTTCTTTAATAACAAGTTCAATGGGATATATGAAATCTAAGCACTCATTGAAAATGGATTATTGAACGATAGAACATCATCAATATATTTGAAAGTAGAATTGAAAACTTTGCAAGATGCTTCTTCTTTTGAGAAGGTACTGTAGGAATTCTGCTTCATATACGACAAAAGAAGTCGGCAAGAACAATTGGTGTACAATAAGTACCCATTGGTATATCAACTGTCTGCTGAAATAACAATCCACCAAACACAACAAATCTGTTGCCTAAAGAAGGTCCAGGTTTTGATGACATCAATGTATGTGTATTTGTTGTGGGAATCAGTGTGGATCTTTACAAAATAAGTTTTCATGAACCGAAACAAGGATTTGAATCTACGTTCTCCATTTTTGAGAAAAAGCTCTGTTTAATGAGATGATGTACTCGATATTTCAATTGAGAACGGGGAATAATTAGCTAACGCCTAGGATATAAGTTTTTACCTGATTAAGCTTATTTCCTGAAATCGGATGAAGATTATTCGACCTATTGCCGTTTTGTTGTATCTTCCAAATACATGTTCATTCGGTGACATATTCTTGTTGTATATTTTTTTTTTTTAAATTTCGAAACATTATTATACATCCATTTAAAAGATCCTCAATTTTAAGCATTTTTTCGTATTCACAACAGAATTAGCGAGTATTTCTTTGTGGTATTACAAAAAATATTTAATAAGTTTTAAACAAGAGATTGCATCTCATGGAAAAGGGGGACTGAAGATTCTATCTGAAAATTATTTGATGAAAATTCACACTTCACTGGTCGAGCTTTTCAAAAGTAGACAAATGCACATATGAGCTTTTGCAAGTCACATCATCATTCCGTTTATTTTATTGGATACATTATGTAAATTTTCTCTGTTAAACATTTTTAAATACCCCAATTCTAACTTGTGTTTTCACTTCTTAATCTGGATTATTAGCAGTCAAATAGCAACAATTTTCTTGAAGATCAATATTAAACTTTTAGAATCACAAGAAAAGAAGGCAACTATAGACTATGACAATTGAAAAAGGTATGACATAGTTTACCTTTAAGGCTTTAAAAGGCTGGTAACTGAAGTAAAGAAGAATGATGAGGGATATTCAAAACATATGTTTTTCTAGAGGAACTGTAAGTCTTTTTGGAAAAGGCACATAAAGAAACAGGTCATGCAGACAGAGTCCGTATGATTAAACAACTTAAAAATGGCTTAGCAAACATTTCCAATATTTCAATTGAACACTTTTTTTTCCTTTTGTAGAAATTTTTTACATGAAAAAAGTGCACGGGAAAGGGAGTAGTAGTTAAATTTCTTTTTATCCAGTAGAGAACAGCTAGGACAGGTTGATTGAATTAATGTTCAATCAAACCCAGATGGGAACTCTAAATTTATTATGATTTTACCAAGATCACCTAGTAACAAAATTATAACAATAGAGCTCTTATACAAAGGTATTGAACGATCACCAGATGCAAATGCTAGAAAACTTTACACATATTAAATGAGTTTTTTATCAATAATATGATTTAGTAATGATTTTATTTCAGGTATTTGATATGCCGCTAACATATATTTATATATCTACCCAAAAAATGAAAGCAGTACTTTACGTTCTTATTAAATGATTACACGCTTCAACCAATTACAAGTATATCAATTTGTAAAAGAAATGTAATTTTCTGATCATTAAGTCTGGTCACGACTTGTCTTTCACGATCTAAATAATGAGTTGCCTGATCTTTCACGATCAATTTTGATTAAAAACCAACAAGCTTATACTTTTTCAAAAATAATATGAACTTTTTCAAGTAATAAAATTGAGAATGGAAATGGGGAATGTGTCAAAGAGACAACAACCCGACCACAGAACAGACGACAACAGAAGGTCACCAATAGGTCTTCAATGCAGCGAGAAATTCCCGCACCCGGAGGCGTCCTTAAGCTGGCCCCTAAACAAATATATATACTAGTTCAGTGATAATGGACGTCATACTAAACTCCAAATTATACACAAGAAACTAAAAGTAAAAATAATACCAGACTAACAAAGGCCAGAGGCTCCTGACTTGGGACAGGCGCAAAAATGCGGCGGGGTTAAACATGTTTATGAGATCTCAACCCTCCCCCTATACCTCTAGCCAATGTAGAAAAGTAAATAACATGCTTTAATTTTACTTGACTATCTAACACACTAAAGATTAAGTTTCAAATATATCATGATATATTGGAATGTGACCATTATAGACACAAAACGTGATTTTTTCGTAAAGAGTCTCAAAGGATTGTGTCTTGTCTTTCGTGTTTTCTTAAAAAGTACTGCATTTTTTCTTTAACGTAGTGCACAGTTTTATTAAAGAAGTTGAATCATTTTGACAGACATATTTCTTTATTCTGATTTGTTCCACCTTTTGAAAATACAGCAGATTTTTCAAAGATTTTGAAGTAGAAATACGCTTAATTGAATTCACGATCCGATACCAGATCTTTAACGATCAAACCACAATGCTTGACCGCCTTTAGTTATTCTTTCACGATCATTTTTTCTTGATATACTGAATTACACCCGTGAAATCGATTAGAGACAAACCAGGATCACAAACTTAATCTGAGGGAATTGGATGAACTCAAAAGGAGCTTGTCCGGTTGGGAAGACAGGGTCATCGGCTCCTGCTACGTATGCACTACCCGCCATTCTAATTCATGCTCAGTCATAATGCCACAATATAATATAGGACACCATCGGTTAAGTTACAATTATTACAGATTATACAAATATTCTGATATCTAAAGGTCTAACTAAGACCGCGAAAACACGTCATTAGTGAGCTGAGACACCGACATGTCGTATCATTTGACCAATTCGTGATGGTGACCGCAAAAAAATGTATTGTCGATTTCAGTCGTTCTTCCTTAAAACTCTGTTTGAGCAGGTATTTTTGTATAAGGAGCACACTTCTGTAAATGAAGCTCGAATAGTGTGAACGCTCACGGGCATAACGTTTAAACTGTGATATGTAGACGCTATACGAAAGAGCAGAAGGTATGTTATTGCTGAGAAATGGGAAGTTGACAATTGGAAAGATGACAAACTAGACGTGTGTAATAGATTCTAGTTTGAAGTCGTCCATCTGTGTAAATATCGAGGAAAAAGATAACGAAATGAAGCAACCTTCTACTTTCGGTAGTTTCTTTAATAACAAGTTCAATGGGATATATGAAATCTAAGCACTCATTGAAAAATGGATTATTGAACGATAGAACATCATCAATATATTTGAAAGTAGAATTGAAAAACTTTGCAAGATGCTTCTTCTTTTTGAGAAGGTACTGTAGGAATTCTGCTTCATATAGGACAAAAAGAAGTCGGCAAGAACAATTGGTGTACAATAAGTACCCATTGGTATATCAACTGTCTGCTGAAATAACAATCCACCAAACACAACAAATCTGTTGCCTAAAGAAGGTCCAGGTTTTGATGACATCAATGTATGTGTATTTGTTGTGGGAATCAGTGTGGATCTTTACAAAATAAGTTTTCATGAACCGAAACAAGGATTTGAATCTACGTTCTCCATTTTTGAGAAAAAGCTCTGTTTAATGAGATGATGTACTCGATATTTCAATTGAGAACGGGGAATAGTAGTATAAAGCGAAAACAAATTGATAATACTGCAAAATTGTAAAGATTGTGATTGAAGATATTGGAGTAGATCTTCCGAATTTTTATCTTTATCCAATGATAATCAGAAAAATATTCCTCAATGAAACCAAAAACAAATGTGGTTTGTGTGCCAATGAGACAACAGTTGACTATCCACCAGAGACCATGGGACGTAGACCTTTTGATCTATGCCTCACAGTGATAGAAATTATAGAATGTGACATAACCAGATTGTTACTAGCTTTGAGCCAACACGAGAGCCATGAAGTGGCATCCAAAGTTGTAAAATGATGTGTTTCTTGATCAGAGATAAAGTGTGCATGAGTCTAGAGATCATCAAGATTTGTAGGCAAGTTCATGTAGTAACTGTTTACACTCTGAAAAATACTTCTGATGACAAGTTTCTATTAATTTCTAGATACAAAAAGTGTTTAAGATTTTCCGCTTTAACATCGTTTATCCAAGATTCCTTGTGACACTATTTGATTATTATCAACGGAAGATATTCTATGGCAACATTTGTCAAGTCTCCAATTACCTAGCTATAGGTCAACCAGAAAAAAAATTAAACAAAGACTTCTTCCGTTTCCATATCAACTTTGCATACCGTAATGCGTAAATGCTGACCTATGATTAATGTTAAGATGAAAATACACCTTTATTGCAATGATCATTTATGGTCAATAGCTGTCCCTAATGATGTAAATTTGACGATAAAATTGATTCTGATCAAACCCTGATCTTTTGTTTGACAAAGCTAAGAAATATAGTGATAGAACAAAAGAAATACCAGTAAATGCTATAAAGCCATCAATTTGCTTTTTATACAAATACTATGATTATTATTTTGTTTTTTGTTTTTTTGGCAGGAAAATGAAGTCAACCCTGTATATATATTTCACAAAACAATAAAACATGTAAATCTTTATTCATAACATCCATTATATCAAATAAAACAATAAAAATATCAGTAACATTATAAAACAAAACAGTGTTTACTTATCTAGTATATTCAATGACTCTACCATCAAAAGCCAAATACCTCCATATTTTGATAATATAGAACCACCTATTATTTCGTATTCTTATAAAAAAAAACAGCAGAAGTTTGATTTTTAATTATACCTCAGTTACATCAGACGTCAATATAGAAAATAATGTTCCTTCCACTTGAGATTGTGAAACATCTAGTTTTAGATATGTTCCCTATGGTCATGTCCTTACAGGAGACCTCAACATCGTCGTGAGGTCATAACTTTTCTTAAGAAAGGACCGAAATATCGTCCTCCATCTAAAATAGATTGTGTCGTCAGGTCATTAAAGACGCTCTGTCTGTCTACTGTAAAAATTGGTGTAAACGTGAAAAATCTGATAAAAAATCTCTAAACAGTTATTTGAATAAAATTATGAATACTGTTAATATTCGTATATCTCATTTTGAAAACAATTCTGAAATTAGTAAAAGGGTCCATGATATTCCCATTTCTAAAATAAAAAATAAACTCCAAGTCCTCGCAAAGCGGTTTGTGTTCGTACCGGCAGACAAAGCAGCAAATAATGTAGTGGTGGTGTGACGCATATACTACACGGAAGTTCTCCAAAACGAAATTACAAATTCATCTACATTCAGGTCTGTACGCTCCACAGAGATTCAAATTGTAAACAAGCATATCAATGCCACTACCCAGCTTAAAGCCTCTTCCGAACATTTGAAAGTCCCTACTATGTACTGGTTACCTAAATTGCACAAAAAACCATTTAAATTCCGTTTCATCTCCGCATCTAGTAAGTGTTCTACTACCAATCTATCAGCGCTTCTAATTACCTCCCTTACTACTATCAAAGAACTTGTTACTAACTTTTGTAATAAAGCTTATGAAAATAATGGTATTAATTATTTGTGGAGTGTTAAAAATTCTTTAGAGGTTTTAGATAAAATACATGCTTTTGATGGTCCTTTTAATTCTGTTGACAGTTATGATTTTTCTACTCTCTTTACTACACTTCCACACAACCTTATCAAGAAAAAGTTTTCATATTTAATTAAATGGTCTTTTGAAAAATCTCATTACAAATTTATTTGCTGTAACTCGTTTAAAGCCTTTTTCTGTAACGAAAAAGGAAAGTATGCTAGATACACTTACTGGAAATGTGAAGATATGATTGAAGCTTTAAATTTTCTCCTGGACAACATATATGTACGTTTCGGCGATAAAGTGTATCGACAGGTAGTAGGTATTCCTATGGGCACTAACTGTGCCCCTTTAATAGCAGATTTATTCCTGTATTGCTATGAATCTCAGTTTATGACCAAACTCAGTAAAGACACGTCATTGTTACATTTGGTTGATACATTCAACAATACCTTCCGTTATCTAGATGATATTTTTTCGTTAAATAATCCAGAGTTCTCTAAATATACTACCGAAATTTACCAAATAGAACTTACTTTAACTAAATCTAACATAAACGGCAGTAGTTGTCCTTTTCTAGATTTGGACATTTCAATCTCTAAAGGAAAACTCCATACAAAAATTTACGACAAAAGAGACGACTTTTCATTCCCTATTGTTAATTTTCCTTTTTTAGACGGCGATGTTCCTTTGGCTCCATCATACGGTGTTTATATATCCCAACTCGTTCGTTATGACCGTGTGTGTAGTGATGTCATAGATTTTAACGAACGTAATCAATGCATCACTGGTAAATTATTAAGTCAAGGATTTCGTTATCATAAATTACGTAAAACTTTTACTAAATTCTTTCATAGATACAAAGATTTGATTAGTAAATTTGGCTGTACCTGTAGAAAACTTATTAAAAACGGTATTTCACATCCTAAATTTTACGGTAATATTGTACTTAAAGCGCGGAAATCACTATGTGATCCGTGTAAACTCATCGAACCTTTAAACAAACTTATTAGTAAAGGTTATCTTACCAATGTTGTAATTAGATCTTTGAATATAGTTTACATTGGCACTAATATCGATTTTGTCATCAGCAAATTAAAACATAACTAAATTTGTATTCTTTGCAAACGGGATGTATAAAGACACACCAACGTTCATTTTGAACTATAAAGAGGTTAAACTCCTAACTATCCTACTGCATGTCGATACATTTATTTTTGGAATTGCACAAGTCATGTCTTCTTTGACTGTCCATGACGTTAAAATACTAAATCCCTGGGATGTGTTTTAGTTGATTTTAGTCTCTGATGCATGATTTTTTATTATTAATTGTTTTTGGCTTTTAATTAGCTGTCAGTAACTGCGAGTACTCTCAAATCGTACTTTCTTGTTTATTTGACCTGTTGATACTAATTGTAATGCTTTTTTGTTATTTAATGTTATTCAGGGTTATATCTGGTCTATATACCAGCTTTGATAAGTGTTTGGTATTACTATAAATTTTCACTTCGTACTATGAACATCAAAATTATTTATTTTGTAAAAATATTTCCTTTCTCTATTTGAACTGTACACGTATACCTAACAACAAAATTATTTTCATTTACCTGTGTTTAAAGTAATTGCAAATGGCTGATATTTTTGTTCGAGCATATTGTTTTTCTTAAATTGTTTAACATTTTATAACGGTTAACATGTTACTTTTATTATTCTTCCCTTAGTTTATTTATTTTGTATTTACATTGTATCATAGGTCAAATTTATTTGTTCAGTGTATGTTCACTGGTGTTAATATGTCCTTTGATTGAATTAAGCTATTTCAGTTGATATTTTATAGTGTGTCTGTCTATGTTGTGATGTTACACTATTGTTTCACAAAAAGGGTGAAGGTTTGGTACCATTAAAACGTTTAAACCCGCTGTATTTGTTTGCACCTGTCCTAGGTCAGGAATCTGATGTTCATTAGTTGTCGTTTGTTGATGTGGTTCATAAGTGTTTCTCGTTTCTCGTTTTTTATATAGATTAGACCGTTGGTTTTCCCGTTTGAATGGTTTTACACTAGTAATTTTTGGGGTCCTTTATAGCTTGCTGTTCGGTGTGAGCCAAGGCTCCGTTTTGAAGACCGTACTTTGACCTATAATGGTTTACTTTATAAATTTTGACTTAGATGGAGAGTTGTCTCATTGGCACTGATACCACATCTTCTTATATCTAATTAAAGCTAAACTTCATGTAAAAGCAATAACTATATGATTGTACACAATATTTGTATATATAAATAAACATGATTTGTTATGTGTGTATACGCTGTGTACAAGTTGTAATTTTGCAAAATGTGTAATATTTGTACTGAGTTTTGTACCAATTAAAAGTATTTTGAGAATTTCTAAACATAAGATAAAACAAAAATGGCATGTAAATGATGACAATAAAAACTGCTTCCTTGATAAAGCTAGTCGACTTCATATTAACATATTAACATAAAGTTGATACAAAGATATCTTGGGGACTTAAAATCTGAGAATAAATATCAATAGATGTTGCCCAAATCTGGTATCCTCATTTCCAGCTTTATGTCAAAGAAGGCAGTGATAAATGGGATGTTGAAGTATATTATTTTTTATTCTAATATGACGTTCTTCTTTTGGTTTGAATACAAAGCCATGTTCGAATTCCAATAAAACATGGGCTGCACGTGATTGCCGTCACAATTGAAGTTGAAACATCAGTTGAATTTTGAACAACAACGGAGATCAAAATGGACATTTGTGTTGGTGTTGCTCGCTAGGAAATTAAATAAAATCATTCTAAAAGTAAGTTTAAATGTATCTGTTCATTTTTTATCCTTAAACTGTTTTGGTTCGTTGAATCAAAATGGCTGCCTTTCGAGCGTGTTTTATAGGTCTGCTTTGAAGTACAAAAGTTCAAAATTTTCCTATTAGAAACGCTCAGTGTTAAGATATTGACAAATGTAATGCCTACCCATGTTAAAATGAGCATGGCATGAACGAATAGTTTCTTAAATAAAACTTCACCTTTGTTAACTCTTAAGGATAGAAGGTCAGGCTCAGACTTGTACAAAAAGTCACAACTTGTTATTGGTACAGAATAACAACATATTCACATCAAAAACATACTGTGAATAAACAATGTTAAAGTTATTATACAGGTAACAATAATATTACTCAACCAAATAAATTCATTTTAACATTCTTTTCACATAAGAGATATTAAAGTAAACAGTTTACTATAAAAAAAATTCTTTGGCTTTCACTTTTACTTGTATGACAATCTGTGTATTGTAACTCACTTTTGGAAATCTTATAGCATATACTATTTACTTTTCTTTTAAAAGTATTGTGGATGTACTGTGATTGTCTTTGAGCATTAATTTATAGATTTATAAATGTATTTTATAGAATGTACGTTATTACAGAATTAAACACATATTTTTTTTTTTTTTTTTGAGAAAAACTCTGATTTATGAGACGATGTAATCGATCTTTCAATTGAGAATGGGAAAAGGTAAAGAAAAGCAAAGAAAAAACGAAATTTTGATAGTACTACGAAATTGAAGATATTAGCGGAGATCTTTCGAATGTTTTAAAGATCCTCAACTGGTTGCATATACCTCGTCCCAATACTTTTCAAGGCCACCTTTTACTTGCATGAATTTATGGTGGGAAAATCTTTAGAAAGATGTTAAGTCAAATATCTGGTCGACCCGGCTATATATCGTTCTTTATAAGGATTTTTTTGTAACGTTTATGTATTCACGGTAAATATGGGATATTTTGGTCGTCCTTTTTCGTGTTAATACTAGAAGATAGAATGATTGATCTCCGATTACCTAAATATTTCCTCTTTCATGAAGGGTAATGGGGTATAAGTGGGATTCCCAGTTTTTAGTGACATATTCCATATAATGATTTTTGCATATAAAACAGTCTTGTATAATGCTTTGTCTGCTGGAACAACAACAGCATTGTCGTGAAAAGAGGATAATACAGTATATGTATTGCACTAAAGATATCAGGTAAACGGGTGCTGATTTTATGGATAAATGTCCAGCTTATATAGTATAACACAAATAAGTATTTTCCAATTACGCAGTCTATTTACATTCAAATAAATGCCTGTGTATGTGGAATGATATATATTACTAATGTATGTTTTGTTAATTGTTTAATTTGTATTGATAATCAATGAATTAGTCACGTTCCTCTAATTTTTGCTTACAGAAGATGTTCTAGAAGTATATTATTTACCTCATATAAGAACTTTTAATATCTATTTTAAACCAGGACATCGAACTTGAATAGAGAAATCCCTTTTATAGAGAGATTCAGAGAGCAGGACCCATTCCTGCTTTAAATGTTTGTTTGTTTTTCATATAGAGGATGATATACTTTCATCAGTATATTCATAAAAGACACTATTATTAACCGTAAAAGATATTATCTCCGAGAGATTATAATTACTTGAATGATTGCCGATAGTTTTGTTGTTAACTATATTATAATTGCTTAATTTAAACTTTGGAATTAACATTATTCATTGGCATTTCTTGGATTATTAACTTGATATTTTTTTTTTTAAATAAATGAATATACTACAGTTTTAAATGTTGGGTCCCTTCATACTCATCTATAGAAGACAACACGTGACTTTGTAACGTCTGCGGGTTATGTAATAAGCAGTGTTGTTAATGGTTGATCGGTTAACCAGTTAACCAGTCAACCGTCGAAAGGATCGAATATCGAATACCAAAAACGCTAACCGGTTAATCGGACCTTTTTTCAATTTTTAATAGATTTGATATATAAATGCGTATTGAAATCATTAATTAATTCTTAAAATGATAGTCTTGCTAATTAGTTTGACAGATCAATTGTCCAGTATAATGATTACTATTGTTTACCTTGAAAACACTCCTATTTTACAAAATTAATTAACACACAGACAACTTTTATATCAGCTCGAGGCGAGATCTAATTTAAAAGTAAGTATTAGATATAGAACAAAGGTGCCAAACAAAACAGGCTGGTAAACATAATAAGCGTACATGTATTGTGAACAGTTGGTAGCTGATTATTTTTTACGATTAACTTCATTATTTAACATCGCGTAGATAATTGAAATATGCCACCTCTGTCTTCTAAGGGTTTGTCATACTTTAAACGAAATGCCGACTCAAAACTGGTTAAACGCAAATTATGTGAATGGAATTAATATATAATACTGTGTTGTACGAGTAACAAGCTTAATGAACACAAATTGAAACACTCCACAGTATAATTTTTCTGGGACACCAGAGAAAATGAAACAATCACCGGTTTTAGACATTGTTAATCCGTTGATATTAAGACAATTTTCATCTTCTCAATCTGAAGTTATTACAAATGCCATAGTAGATATGTTAGCCAAGAACCGATTATGTTAACATTTTGGATATAGTTTCTAAAACTGTTCGAAAAAACGTTCTCATGGACGTAGAATAAATCGCAATCAAAGAAAGTTTCGTACCAACAATACACATATTTCGGACCTAATTTCTTTTAAAAAAAACAACAGTAGACATTATCTGTTAACCAAGCTCTGTTCTTTACCTGTTAATAAATTACATCAAATTTTCTTAGTATGAAATCGTCCAAATATTAATTGCATATTGTTATTCTAAACTGTTTCCCAAAATTGATCGCACTGAAGATCATAAAAAACATTTTATTAAAATGAAATATGTCAATAAAGGTTTTGATTTTGTAAATATTGCCGGTATTTTTAATGATCATTCTGTTAAAGAACAAATTCCTGGCTATTTTGATAATACTGAACTCCCTCTTATTTGTTATGTTTACAAACATTCTACCCGGAAATATGTGTTTAATTATAACGAAGTGTGTATAGATGTAAGTATTAGTGACAATGCACCTACGTTATAAAATTGCAGTAATTCCAAATACATTTATGGCCCCAGTTCCCATGTTATAACAGGAGACCTTAACATCGTTCGTGACCGAGAGTTGAAATCATTCCTCAGCAAAGGACCTAAATATCGTCCCCTGTCAACTATTAATTGGAATGAGTGTCGTAAAATCATCCATGACTCAATCCGTACTTACTGCTCGAAATGGATAAAACGAGAATCATTAGACTCTTTTTTTTAAATCAGTAATGAACATAGTTGATATACGTTTACAACATTTTAAAGAACATTTAACGCCTAACAACAACCATAATCACCCTATTTCTCGTATCAAACATAAACTAAAAGAACTCGCCAAGGAATTGTTTATGTCCCGGCTGATAAGGCTACTAATAATAGCATTATTGTTTGACGAAAATTTTACATTGATTTTCTGCAAAAGGAAATTACGAATTCACCAACATTCCAACTGACTCCATTTTCAGAAAAATAACATCTGTAACAAACATAAACTAATAGCTACTTCTTTACAAGCAGAACCAAATACAATGAAAGTTCCAACCATGTACTGGCTTCCAAAGCTGCACAAAACACCTTACAAATATAGATTTATTTCGTCTTCAAGCCGTTGTTCCACTACTAAACTGTCTATTATACTTACTAGTACACTTGGTACAATCAAAAACCTGGTAATAAATTGTTCAAATAAGGCCTTTGAAAATAATGAAATTAATTACTTTTGGAGTGTCAAAAATTCGTTGGAAGTACTTGATAAATTGCATGCTTATATTGGTGATTTCGAATCTGTTCAAAGTTTTTTTTATTTTTTCTACCCAATATACCACTTTGCCTCATTATCTTATTAAGAAAAAATCACACACCTAATTAAATGGTTATTTAAAAATCAGAATGCGAATATATATGTTCAAACTCTTTTAGGTATTTTTTTAGTAATAACAAAAAAAAGAACTATGTCAATAGGACCTGCTTTGATACTATAACTGCCTTTGAATTTCTACTAGATAACATTTTTGTTCGCTATGGAGATTCCGTATATCGTTAAGTTATCGGAATTCCAATGGGGACTAACTGTGCACCACTTATTGTTGACCTGTTTCTATATTGTTATGAGTTACAATTTATGATTAAAATAAGCAAAGACCCATCGAAACAACATCTGATACAAAAATTTAATAACACTTTAGATATATTGGCTCTCAATAATGACGACTTCAGTATGTACAATAAAGAGATTTATCCGACTGAACTGAAAGCTTTGAATAAAGCTAATACTAACAATGAACACTGCCCTTTCCTGGATCTTGATATCAATATCTTTAACGGGAAGCTTTATACCAAAATTTATGATAAAAGAGATGATTTTTCATTTCCTATTGTTAATTATTCATTTTTAGATGGTGACTTTCCCTTGTCACCATCTTATGGTGTTTATATATCTCAACTTGTTCGATTCGCTTGTGTATGTAACAATGTATTTGATTTTAACGAAAGAAATCTCTGTATTACTGACAAATTATTACACCAGGGTTTTCGATATCACAAACTAGTTAAAACATTTACTAAATTTTATCATCGGTACAAGGACATCATTCGTAAATATAAATCAACATGCAGACATCTTATACGTTCAGATATTTCACATCCAATCGTTTATGGTTATATTCTTTACAAAGCACAAAAATGTCGGAATTCACCTCAAAAGCTAACCAAACCTTTAAACAGACTTATTCGAAAGGGATATAGTTACGATACTGTTGTCAGGTCATTAAAGATGGCATATTTTGGTATTAATATTGATTCAGTCATAGGGTCTTTGCATCTGAAATAAACACATTGATTCTAAAACCAGTTGTTGGCATGATACGGGTTATGTCCTTTTCATATATTTTATGATGGTATGATACTAAACCCCTAACGGGAGGGATTGTGCTTGATTTTCATATGATGAAGACATAATCTTTCAATCAGTTTAATTGAGGTCTGGAGCTGGCATGTCAGTAACTGCTAGTAGTCCATTGTTAATTTATGTATCATTGTCATTTTGCTTAGTTTCTTTTGTTACCTATTCTGACATCGGACTCGGACTTCTTTTAAACTGAGTTTTACTGTGCGTATAGCTGTGTGTTTGTTTTTTCTATATTGGCTAGAGGTATAGGATGGGGGGGTTGAGATATCACTAAACATGTTTAACCCCGCCGCATTTTTGCGCCTGTCCTATGTCAGGAGCCTCTGGTCTTTGTTAGTCTTGTATGATTTTTAAATTTAGTTCATTTATGTTTTGAAGTTTAGTATGACGTCCATTTTCACTGAACGAGTACACACTTTTGGTAAGGGCCAGCTGATGCCCGCCTCCGGGTTCGGGATTTTCTCGCTGTGTAGACCCATTGGTGGCCTTCGGCTGTTTTCTGCTCTTTAGTCGGGTTGTTGTCTCTTTGACACATTCCCCATTTCCATTCTCAATTTTAGTATTGGATTATCAAAAATAAAACTTTATCAGGACTGCTCAAAGACAAGCCTTATAATGTCAAACCATAAACTTTAGTTCATCTTTTTATAAAACCGTGCATTTGTAGAGAACTGAAGACCTTTAAAACATCAATTTAACTATCGGTTAACAAGTTAATCAGTTGAAAGATTGTCTGAGTAACGGGTTAATCAAAACTGTTCAATTTGACAACACTACTAATAAGTCTACAAATAAATGCATTGGTATTTTTAAATAATATCTTTATCCAATGATAATAAAAGATATATTCCTCATTTAACAATTAAAAAAATATGTGGTTTGAGTGCCAATGAGACAACAGTTACTATCCACCAGAGACCATGGGACGTAGACGTTTTAATCTATGCCTCACAGTGATAGAAATTATAGAATGTGACATAACCAGATTGTTACTAGCCATGAGCCAACACGAGAGCCATGAAGTGGCATCCAAAGTTGTAAAATGATGTGTTTCTTGAACAGAGATAAAGTGTGCATGAGTCTAGAGATCATCAATTGATAGATTTGAAACGAACTGTAGGCAAGTTCATGTAGTAACTGATAACGCTCTGAAATATACAAAAGGTGTTAAAAGATTTTCCGCTTTAACAATGTATATCGAAGACTCCTTGTGACACAATTTGATTATTTTCGACTGAAGATAATATGTATTAGTTGATTGATTTTTCAACTGCTCTAGACAAACATGTTCCCATATATCTTTACCCCGGTCAACCTCTAGGTTAGAAAATAATATCACTGGAATTACCAGTGAGGCATGAATTTGGACCCCCAAGGTTGACTGGGGAATAGAAAATATGGTCACTCTTGGTCTTCTTCCGACCGGCTGTAAAACCCTTGCCAAAGTGAGGCGTCCGTTTTATAGGAAGTCATTTCAAAGGTTTCTTGTGTAGTAATCAATTATCACAGTTATAATAACTGGTCTATTCGGGGCTTTAAATGGAGGGCAGTTTACGAATTTGGTGATGTCTTATCGTAAGATAAGAGCCAATAACCAGAACCGCTTTGTCTAATCACTGGATATAACTTGAAAATATATTTCAAAGGAGTAACCCAACGGGTGTCACATGAGGAGCAGGATCTGCTAACCTTTCCGGAGCACCTGAGATCATCCCCGGTTTTTGTGGTTCCGTCTTTAGTTTTCTATGTATCATTTTGTGGACTTGTTTGTCCTTGCTCCCTTTTTGGTGTTTGCCATGAAGTTGTCAGTTTTTCTTTGACGTATGAGTTTTGAATATACCTTGGTGTCTTCCGTCTTTTTTCCTCTGGTTTTTGATGAAGTTCGTATTGCTTAATATTTAGCTTTCTGTGTAGTGCTTTGCTCACTGCTGTTAATCTTTAGCTTTCTGTGTAGTGCTTTGCTCACTGCTGTTAATCTTTAGCTTTCTGTGTAGTGCTTTGCTCACTGTTGTTAATATTTAGCTTTCTGTGTAGTGCTTTGCTCACTGTTGTTAATATTTAGCTTTCTGTGTAGTGCTTTGCTCACTGTTGTTAATATTTAGCTTTCTGTGTAGTGCTTTGCTCACTGCTGTTAATATTTAGCTTTCTGTGTAGTGCTTTGCTCACTGTTGTTAATATTTAGCTTTCTGTGTAGTGCTTTGCTCACTGCTGTTAATATTTAGCTTTCTGTGTAGTGCTTTGCTCACTGTTGTTAATATTTAGCTTTCTGTGTAGTGCTTTGCTCACTGTTGTTAATATTTAGCTTTCTGTGTAGTGCTTTGCTCACTGCTGTTAATCTTTAGCTTTCTGTGTAGTGCTTTGCTCACTGTTGTTAATCTCACTGTTGTTAATATTTAGCTTTCTGTGTAGTGCTTTGCTCACTGTTGTTAATCTTTAGCTTTCTGTGTAGTGCTTTGCTCACTGTTGTTAATCTTTAGCTTTCTGTGTAGTGCTTTGCTCACTGCTGTTAATCTTTAGCTTTCTGTGTAGTGCTTTGCTCACTGCTGTTAATCTTTAGCTTTCTGTGTAGTGCTTTGCTCACTGTTGTTAATCTTTAGCTTTCTGTGTAGTGCTTTGCTCACTGTTGTTAATATTTAGCTTTCTGTGTAGTGCTTTGCTCACTGCTGTTAATCTTTAGCTTTCTGTGTAGTGCTTTGCTCACTGCTGTTAATATTTAGCTTTCTGTGTAGTGCTTTGCTCACTGCTGTTAATCTTTAGCTTTCTGTGTAGTGCTTTGCTCACTGCTGTTAATCTTTAGCTTTCTGTGTAGTGCTTTGCTCACTGCTGTTAATCTTTAGCTTTCTGTGTAATGCTTTGCTCACTGCTGTTAATCTTTAGCTTTCTGTGTAATGCTTTGCTCACTGGTGTTAATCTTTAGCTTTCTGTGTAGTGCTTTGCTCACTGTTGTTAATCTTTAGCTTTCTGTGTAGTGCTTTGCTCACTGTTGTTAATATTTAGCTTTCTGTGTAGTGCTTTGCTCACTGCTGTTAATATTTAGCTTTCTGTGTAATGCTTTGCTCACTGCTGTTAATCTTTAGCTTTCTGTGTAGTGCTTTGCTCACTGCTGTTAATATTTAGCTTTCTGTGTAGTGCTTTGCTCACTGTTGTTAATCTTTAGCTTTCTGTGTAGTGCTTTGCTCACTGTTGTTAATATTTAGCTGTCTGTGTAGTGCTTTGCTCACTGTTGTTAATATTTAGCTGTCTGTGTAGTGCTTTGCTCACTGTTGTTAATATTTAGCTGTCTGTGTAGTGCTTTGCTCACTGGTGTTAATATTTAGCTGTCTGTGTAGTGCTTTGCTCACTGGTGTTAATATTTAGCTTTCTGTGTAGTGCTTTGCTCACTGTTGTTAATATTTAGCTTTCTGTGTAGTGCTTTGCTCACTGTTGTTAATATTTAGCTTTCTGTGTAGTGCTTTGCTCACTGTTGTTAATATTTAGCTTTCTGTGTAGTGCTTTGCTCACTGGTGTTAATATTTAGCTTTCTGTGTAGTGCTTTGCTCACTGTTGTTAATATTTAGCTTTCTGTGTAGTGCTTTGCTCACTGGTGTTAATATTTAGCTTTCTGTGTAGTGCTTTGCTCACTGGTGTTAATATTTAGCTTTCTGTGTAGTGCTTTGCTCACTATTGTTAATCTTTCAGTTGTTTTTATGATGCCTTCTCTTTTTGCAACAAAAAATTCAACGGTTTTCCCAGGATTTCGTCGTGTCATTTATTTATTGTCAAGGATTGAACCAGAACTAAGACAAAATATGAAGTTTATTTCTAGATTGACCTTATTCAGTGACGCTCAAGTCCAAAAATGTAAAAGCCAGAGATTTAAAAAATGAAAACAACACTTTATAAATTGCATGCGTCCGAAGTGCTTTTCTAGATTAACCTTCACCAGGAACGCTCAAAGCCAATGGTGTATAAGAACCGAAACAGTTGAAGAGCTATACGACCAAAAAGGACCTAAAAATAGCCAAACCATCTAAGGTCAACTTTGCCTGAGGGAATTGAAAGTTTGCTTGAATAATCTAATAACAAAGATCTTTTTTTTCAGTGGAAAATTTTGTTCACAATCGGTATTTCTATTTTATTAGGTCTTCTTTCCTACATTTAAACACCTCATTCTTGTGTTTGTTTGCCAAATATTTGATCAACTACATTAAAAGAAAATAGATGTAAAGTTTGCATTTTAAATGACACCAGGCAGACATAAAAGACATCAAAAGGTCAACATAAGGGTGTCTATTCTCAAATTACCTAGGTCTACCAGAAAAATTTAAACAAAGACTTCTTCCGTTTTCAAATCAACTTTGCATACCAACATGTTAAATGATGACCATTGATTAATGTTGAGGTGAAAATGCATCTTTGTTGTAAAGATCAGATATTGTCAATAGCTGTCCCTAATGATGTAAATTGGAAGATAAAATTGATTCTGATCAAACCCTTACCTTTTGTTTGACAAAGTTGAGAAATATAGTGATAGTATGAAAGAAATACTAGTAAATTCATGTAAGAAAAACATACATTTTCAAAGTCTAATAAAGTTGCTTCAATTTGTACTATGAATCTTAAATATTTGAAATAAGTTAAAATCTAGAAACAAAACAAAAATAATTTTGCTACTTATGTCATCAATTAGCTTTTCACACAAATACTATGATCATTGTATTTTTGGCAGGAAAATGAAGTGAACTCTGTTAATATATACATTTCACAAAACAATAAAAAGATGTACATGTAAATCTTTATTCATAACATACATTATATCAAATAAAATAACAATATCAGTAACATTATAAAACAAACTGTTTAAAAGCTAAACTTCATATAAAAGCATTAACTATATGATTGTACACAATATATTTATAAATAAATATCATTTGTTATGTTTGTACATGTTGTGTACAAGTTGTAGTTTTGTAAAATGTGTAATATTTGTACCAATTTATAAGTATTTTGAGAACCTCTAACCATAATTAGGTAAAACAAAAACTGTTTCTTCGATTTAGCTTATCAATATCATATTAACATGACTGCAAGGTAGTGTGTATATGTTACAGGCATTATCTTAATTTTGACAAAAATGACTGAATTTTCAGGCGATTTACAAAATGCCTAAACTTGACAGGCATTATATAAAAATGCAAATGTATGACTCATTGTTGATGGCCGTGCGGTGACCTATTGTTGTTAATTTCTTTGTCATTTGGTCTCTCATGGAGTGTTGTCTCATTGGCAATCATACTACATCTTCTAATTTTTATATTATATAAAATGACTAAAAATATTAAAATGACTGGAATTTTGAAAAAAAATTCAACAAATTGCCTGTTCAGTTTCTGTTCAGTTTCGTGTAATTTACAGAAAAAGAGTATCATTGAGATATGACCAAAAACAAAATATCTTGCAAAGAGAATACCTTATGGTACAGTAAAATTAAGTTTATTCTTCAAATACCAGCTGGGAAAGTTTGTATGTCTTTTATAAGTTCTTTTTAGTGAAACTACGTTAAGTTTGGACTTACTTTGTATTTCAGATAGCAATTTTATGAAATTCTGGTCATGGTGACAGAAGGACAAATTGTTCTAACAATAAAACAAAATTTACTAACGAATTTTAAGACAATCTACATTGAAAACAAAAGTGTGAAATATGAAGCAGAAAAAAAGGATGTGATACCCTCGGGGAGAAAGCATCCACCAGCAGTGGTATCTACCTAGTGGTTGTAAATAATCTCATCATAGATTCCAGGATTAAATTGTTGATGTATTTAAAGTTAAACTGATACAAAGACATCTTGGCTACTTAAAATCTGAGAATAAATATCAATAGATGTTGACCAAATCTGGTTCCTCATTTCCAGCTTTATGTCAGTGCACAGTGATGAATGGTATGTTAAGTATATCATTTTTTAATAAAACATCAACTTTGTTCACTCTTTAAGACAGAAGGTCAGGGTCAGACTTATAAAAAACGTCTGTACAATTTGTGATTTGTACAAGAAGTCTGTACAAGTTGTGATTTGTACAAAAATTCTGTACAACTTGTTATTTGTACAAAAAGTCTGTACAACTTGTGATTTATACAAAAAGTCTGTACAACTTGGGATTTATACAAAAAGTTTGTACAACTTGTGATTTGTATAGAATTACAACCTGTTCACAACATATAAATCCTGTAAATAAGCAATACTAAAGTTAGTATACAGGTAACAATAATATAAACTCAAACAAATACATTAATTTTAACATTCTTTTCATATAAGTTATGAAAGTAAACAGTCCTTATTATCAAAACTTTCTTTGGCTTTCATTTACCACTTGAATGACAATCAGGTTTTTTTGAACAGAAATAGTTTTGATGTTTCAATTAAGGTGCTTCATTTTTAATTGATTTTAAATACCTGTTAATTATTGAGCATCATAATTATTTTAACCTTTGGGTGTCTTTGTTTATTTTAATGGTGTTTGGTTGTTATCTTATGACATATACTTTTTACTTTTCTTTTAAAAGTAATGTGGATGTACTTTGATTGTCTTTGAGTATAAGTTTATAGATTTACAAATATATTTTATAGAATGTATAAATATTTGTATGAGATTCAAATTATCAGCAAAAAGCTACTGTAACTTAAGGATGTTCGCTACTCTGTTTCAAAATAACAAACATTGGAAAAGACTGTTATAAATTGAGAGTATATAAGTAAAGGAACTAAAAAAGCAGAAAAAAATGAGATATAAGCCATTGAAAATTTGGCAGAAGTGAATGCATTTATCATTGGCACCTTTTTTCTTTCAAAAACTATGAAAAAATAACAAGAATTTTATAAGATTTTCAAATATGGCTTGTTAAACTATATGTAATAAAATTCAGAAAAGAAAAGTAGGGGTTAGTGGGCATTTTTTTTAATGGCACTAGTGTAGGATTAAATAGTGTCCCCCATGAATTATGTCCCATGGACAAAATTTCATGGATATGACCTGTGAAATTTTGTCCAGGACAGAATTTTATTATAAATTATTGTCCACTTCTGTGTAAAAGTGTCCCTTGAAAAGATATTCTATTTTGACCTTTGTTGGATATTTTTTCATAGTGAAATCATGTCCAAATTGCATAAAAGTCTAGTCTAATACCAAATAATTCAATTTACAATAAATAAAAAGATTAAATTGACATTTGTTTTTAAATATACAGTAGGAATCAATGAATTGTTTTAACATCTTTGGATTGTCATTTTTAACAAAATCAATAATATCATGAATAATACTCATAAATACTTGATTGTCATTTCTTCTTGCGCATACGTTTGGGTATAACAAGTTTTAATGTTTTCTCCTGTGTTTTTTTGTCAACATGTATATAAAACATTTCATTGTTTTTAATTTCAAACTGCTTGGCCTTCCTTCTAAATGATCTTCTATCATTATTATTAAACTCTGGAGGGTATTGACTATCAAACAAAAAGTCATATAGCTGTTTATATTCACCACTTTCCATTTTTGTTCACACCTGTGTTGTCTTGATTTAAATTTCAATTATGATTTAACTAATTGATTAAAACATTTCAATGATTACTAAATTATTTCCCTTCTTTAGGGACAGAAAAAAATAGCTACACTATGAAAAATTGTCCCTTGTGACATATTTTTATAAAACATCCATGAAATTATGTCCAAGTACTAGGGACAATTTTTCACTATTTTATAGTTTACAAATGTGATATTCTGTCCCGTGAACAAAATTTCACAGATGAACTGTGAAATATAGTTCAAGAAGACACAATTTCATGGGACACTTTTTTGGCTTACACTTGGAGGATAAAACCAGAGGATTCCGAATATCTGGCAAAAATTCAAAAACAAGAGGAACAAACATCCTTAAGCAGAAACTGATTCATTACACTTTTAGTTTGTGTCAATCACACTTATTGTAACCTGAACATATTACAAAATATCAATTCAAACCAAACTTAACTAAAAAAGCAACAAGCAGAGCTCACAATTTTATAACATTCACTCTGTAAATCTAGTCATTGGTTTAGCTATAGTTACAGATACAAAATGGCTACCACCACTTGTCATGTTTGAAGATGGGAAACACCCCCAAAAACAGATCAAAAATTAAAATATC
The DNA here is from genome assembly GCA_017311375.1 of Mytilus coruscus. Lineage (NCBI taxonomy): Eukaryota > Metazoa > Mollusca > Bivalvia > Mytilida > Mytilidae > Mytilus > Mytilus coruscus. Next base: position 10,873,236 of record CM029606.1, read on the forward strand.
AAAAAACCATAAATATTTTTCATGAAATATAAAAAGCAAAATGTTAAAATTTTACTCTATATTTCAGAGTACAAATATTATACAAAACATTTATTATTTCTGCACAAAGCAATTGTCAAGAATATATATGAGTAATATTATCGCAATTATTTTTAAACTCTTTAAATACACTCAAAGATGTATGTGATTCAGTAAAAAAATAGCACAAAAAATAAATACATCAACAAATTTAGAAAATCACAAAAATAACCCATCACAAAGTTGGCAAGAAAGGACTTAACACAAAACAATTATGCATAAAAATAAGTTGGCTTAGAATAACTGTTTCTTCCATTATCTAAAAACAAATGGGTATGTAAGATTGGGTATTCACAAAACTAGTTTAGGGCTATTCCATTAAAATGTGTGTGGGAGGGTAGGAAGGGACTTTCAAAATATCCCTACAACCAAGAACCATTTTTTAGATAATTTTGCATAATGGTAATAGGTGCATACTGACCCACATTCAATAATTAAACTTCCCTTCCTACCCTCCCAAATACATTTTAATGGAATAGCCCTTAACCATCCCTGCTATACTGGAAACCAACTAATTTGTTTTCAAGCAATTTTAATATTTATATGGCTCAATAATTTCAACCTTGCCACATGAGGCACTAGTCCTTCACCATATGTCTAATCCTTTTATACTTGTTTTATTTGTTTTTTTTCTCATCGATGCTTGGGCTATGGTGGTCTACCTGTCTAAGTAGTTCATTTACAGTGATGATAACTATCCTGTCAACTCTGAAGTTGTTAGTTTCAAACCATGCTCACAGCTGTACAGATCTTAATTGACTAAGATTGTTAGGTTTCCTGCTGAATGTGGTGGTTATCTCTGGGTAGTCCAACTTCCTTCACCTATTAAAACTAGTTGCCATGATAGAGCCAGGAGTGCTGAAAGTGGTGTTAATACCAACAATCAATCAATGTTTCCCTGCTCCTCCATTCATTCTAATATTGATATACATCTGCATATGTGAATACGAATCTAACAGGCTATGAATCATGACATGTAACTATCCTGCACACATAACAATCTATGAGATATATAGGAAGATGTAACAGCACTCATCAACAGGAAGCTATGAATTATGGGAAGTTTTGTTTCTCCTGGATCCCCTAACATCACAATTAGATAATATTAATAGCAGTAGATTAATAACTGGATAAGAATGTTGGATCCACAGAAGCCAGTTTGGCTGACAAGAAAGCATTCATTGAGTATAGCAGTGTGTGGAGTCCAGTACATTCTATTTCCTATAATATAAAAAGTGAAACTATTTGTATTATTTTGATTTTGACTTGATAAAAGATCAGAAACATATATCACATGTGTTGACAAAACAATAGATCTTGTAACATTATGTTTGATATAAGAAATAACATTTCTGACTGAAATATTTAGGTTGTTTAGCCATGTGCTCCAAAAATTGGTTGAAATACTAAAGATTTTGTCTCACTTCACCAAAATCTTTATTTTTGGCCTATTTGGGGTGTAAATGTCTAAATTTCATTAAAAAAAATTGACAAATTTTTTTCTATTTGACTTTTTCATCATGTTCATATGTTCTTTTATCAACTTGAAACTCTTTTCATCACAAAATAATGAACTTGATATAGGGGGTCAAATCAGTCCCATATCACACCTATCCCTTTTATAGGATATACAAATTCTGAATGTGTACAGTGGTTCATTTTATTTCATTTTAGTATTGCAGTGGCATTGAGGTAACAATAAGCAAGAAAATAAAGTTGTTTAATTATAAGTCACTATGTTCATGTACTATCAAACATGCAAATGTAAACTATTGTAAATTCAGAAATTATTGCGTGCATTTATCAACGCGATTTTTGAATAATGGACAAAAATGCGAGATTAATTATTGCGATTTCATGAAAATCTGCATACAGATATATGTATCAGATATCAGAATGCGAGTTCTTATTATTGCAATACTCGAGCAGTCGCATTATTCACATTAATAAAAACCTCGCAAGTTTCTGAATTTACAGTTGTCAACCATCAATTGTTCAAATGATTAAAATTCTACATTTTGAAAATCTTGAGTGGATAAATATCATATTCATAGGGGTATTGTGGTAGAATATATATAGTGAAAACCAGAATATTTTGGTCAACAAGTCCTTCATCTGTTGGGATTTTACCAACCATCTTCTCCCTTGATTGCTTTCAATCGTCATAAAAAATTTGTTTTAATTTGCCAAAAGTTTTTATGCATTAGAGTGTGGTCAACACGGAGGTTTGATTCATAACATCTATTTTAAACAAAAATTAAGAGAAATTTGTCATCTAAATGTATGGGTATTTTTTGTTAAAGAAACGGACACAAAACATGGCTACTGAAAACCAATACTTGACAATGGGTAGTAACAAAGGAAACAACTAAACTTCATTGTTGAAGGTCGTACATTAACCTATAGTTGTTTATACCGACATCATTTGGACTCGTAGCATCACCTTGAAAATCCTATACCACATCTCCTCAAATTATTTTTTATAGTCATACTTTTACCCATTTCTATAGTAACAAAAGAGACAACTAGATATCATATAGTCATTTCTATAGCAACAAGGGAGACAATTCATACTCTTACCCTTATTTCTATTGAACCAGGTGGATCACAGTTAAAGTGGAGTTTAAGTCGTGTCTTCCCATCATCTGATGATCCCCGTAGCTGGGAAAATCTGTATGTCCATTGAAAGTTCTGTAAAACATAAGACAAGTATAGCTGTATATCAATTTTTTTTTCCTTTATTGCTTTTTGCTTAAATCATGACACTGGTTTTCTTGTTTACATTGTTTAACATTTTTTCATGTAGAGACCTTTTATAGCTTACTATATGGAAAACCGTACAATGACCGTAAGCTGTTTTCATCTATATCATCAGGTCTCTGGTGGATAGTCTCTTTGGCAATCATACCACATCTTCTTGTTTTATATCCTAAAGTTAAAGCAAGTTGCAACTTTAAGGATTGTAAAGCATGTAATTTTGAGATATCTACGAAAAGAATCATCCAAAGGTTTAATGAAACAGTTTTTTGGGTGACACATTACTAGACAATAAAAGCAGATTTTAATAGTGTTATTGTTATGCAAAATAGCAAGGTTGAAATCATCCAGATTCTATAAAAGTTGTGAATAAACTAATAAGAAACAATCAAAGATCTGTCTTTCACATCCAATTCTCCTTATAACAAAATACCATTAAGATATGACATATCTATATCTATATTCATTATAATAAACATTGAAATGAAAATGTAGAATATATTTTAATGAACTTGACTACACCCTATTCTTTTATTCACATCAAGACTGGAAAATGGAATTCTCCTTGACAAAAATTACATTTTTGTATTTCTACAAGCTGCTTACATGTAAATACTAAATAACATCACTTCAAACTGACCTTTGATATCAAACTTTGAGTTAATGAAGCATAAAAGGACAGTCATTGACCATACTGAAGGAACACTGCTAAAGTATCCTAGTAACAAAGTTACATGATTTATAGGTCAATTTATGGTAAAAATTTGGTAAACGCTGCATTCAGTTTTATTGGATTGAATGTTGAAAGAAACTTTTAAACATGGAGGTTTAACATAGTTAAATTTGACCCTGATGTTAAACAGATAATAAACTGTTAACACAGATATGTCTCGCCTATTTGTTATTTTGATAATGCAAATGTTGAAATTAAAATAGCAATACTTTAACATGTAAGTTATGCAAATATTTAAAGTCAATGAACCATGACTGAAGGTACAGGGCTAATCAATCTCCATGGAAATCAGATGTGCCAATGCTAATACAACTGCATACCAAATTCCATTGACTTTTCATAAGTCGTTCCCTTTAAACAAACCTAAACACAAACATTAACTTGTAAACTATGCAAAAGTTTCAAAGTCAATGAACCATAATGAGGGAGTGGGGTTATATAATCTTCGTGGAAATGAAACTTGCAAATGTATTACCAAATATCAATGACTTAACATTAGTGGTACATCAGAAACTGACCTAATCACAAACTAATACATGTAAACTAAGCAAAAGTTTCAAAGTCAATAGACCATGACTGAGGGGTAAGGACCAAATATATTCCATGGAAATGAGTTGTGCTAATGCTTATACAACTGCATACCAATTTTCATTGACCTACCACTAACAGTTCACCTGAAACTGACCTAATCACAAACTAATACATGAAAACTAAACAAAAATTTCAAAGTCAATAGACCATGACAGAGGGGGCGTGGCCAAATAATCTCCATGGAAATGAGATATGCCAATGCTTATACAACTGCATACAAATTATCACTGACCTATCACTAGTGGTTCCCCAGAAACTGACCTAATCACAAACTAATACATGAAAACTAAGCAAAAATTTCAAAGTCAATAGACCATGACAGAGGGGGCATGGCCAAATAATCTCCATGGAAATGAAATATGCCAATGGTTATACAACTGCATACCAAATATCATTGACCTACCACTAGTGGTTCCCCAGAAACTGACCTAATCACAAACCAATACATGTAAACTAAGCAAAGTTTCCAAGTCAATAGACCATGACTGAGGGGGCGGGGCCAAATAATCTCCATGGTAATGAAATGTGCCAATGCTTATACAACTGCATACCAAATATCACTGACTTAACACTAGTGGTTCACCATAAACTAGACCTAATCACAAACTAATACATTGTTGACGCCACCGACGCCGCCGACGCCGCCGCAGCCGGAAACAGCATACCTATGTCTCGCTTTTTGACTCCCTCAAGGCGAGACAAAAACACTGAATGATCATGTGACTTCCTTATCTAACACTTGATCAAACTCTTCAGGGATGATTCCACTATATAGTTTAGAGCCGCTTAGCGGCCCTTAAATCGGCCGGCGGCCCCATAAAAATTTATGTGAATATAAATTCCCAATTCTGGAAAAATAAAATAAAAATCGATATTTCAGGAAATGTTTTCGTCATCGATTTAGGCAACTATATTTTTTCATAGTTTGTCGTCAAAACGTCTTAAAATTCGGATAAGAATGCTGTCAACGATTTCACTTTATTAACAACGATTAAATTATGTCAACATGTGGCCTAAATGATTTGATGTCATTAGAGTATTTGATCTCGTAAAAGCAGATCGCTCAGCAGGTTGATAAAAAGATGCTTTTTGTCAAAATGGGTGTCATCAAGGCAGACATCGACAGAGAGCAAAATTCAAATTTTGATATAACATTGATGAATAAATGTCAATGGGCGCCGATCTAGTAAAAGGAGATCGCCCATCAGAGCCGGTTATATAATATGATGAAAACTTTGTAAAAGAAATTATTTTATATTTTGTCAGGCTCTATTTGAGGGTAGTAATGCCCTTTACCGTCAGGCGTCAAACGGTCATTTTCGGCTACCGTTAGCGTCAAATTGGTTAGAATTTTACCGTGATTCGTCAAAAATATCCTTATCGTGATTCGTCAGAGGTCTCAAATAATTATCGTTAGCGTCATTTTTGGAAAAAATTTAACGTGATGTGTCAAAATCAGTCGATTTTTTTATCGTCTAAAAGAAAGTTTACATTTTATCGTCATGCACCAAAAATTACCGTTAACGTCATTTAGCAAGAATTTTTACCGTTATTCGTCATGAAGGTACCCACATTACTACCCTCCTTTTTCCGCAAAAGTCATAAGTTTGAGCGTTTTTGAAAATACATGTGGATGATAGATCATTTATGAAATTATTAATATGATGTCGACATTATGGAACTGTTTCAAAAGTTGTGAAGATGATCAAAATAATATTAAAATCCAACGGTTCAATGCTTTAATTTCCTGTTTCTTAGAGTGACACCAAAAGTTAAACTATGGCAACCTTCTACATATTAAACAGCGAGCAAAAATCACAAAATATCTTATCAATTATAAAGTATATAAACTTTCGTAATTGCCTTTCTGAATTCGAATTTTAAATCACTTTGAATCAAGGTAAATTTATAAAGATGATCTGACGAAAAAAATACCCAAATGGATAATTTTTTTTCAGTGGTTTATGTTAGCTGATGTGTATATTATTGTAAAAGGCCTAGGTTACCATAGCTACATTGTAAGATGCAAGCCTACAAAAGATGGTGCATCATGTGCAATGATCTTTTAATGTAACAACTTCCCTGGTCTCAATCAAATAACTGTCAAGGGATCTGGTTATCGCATATGATATATACATCATATTCAGTAGCCCATCCAGAATTATTCAAAATGTTACAACTTCTTACATCAGTGTACAGATGGAACTTACTATAAATTTTCCGTTTTTACAGGAAAATAATGTTATTTCATCTTAGATTTTATGCATAAAAAATTCCCAATTGGGATAAAAAAATTCCCAATTTGATGGTCAAGGGACCCTTTTGAAAACAGCTGGAATCATCCCTGCTCTTAAAGAAGAATTTGCACAAGTTACAAGCTTGTTTCTGAGAACTCACTTTAAAAGAAAAAATAACATTGTTTACATAGATACTCTAGTTTATAAAGAACTATTCAGCCTCTTGTTGTTAGAATAATTCTTATGTTAACATCAACAAGAGTGTAGAGGCCGAAATGTCTCGCCTGCTATACTGATCATGACTGAATTGAATGTTGAAAGCCTTTAAGATTTTTAAGGTTTTACTACATGTATCAAATAAACTTATCATTTTCAGTGACATAATAGTATCTTTGTAACCGACTTAAATTTTATTGATGGTAGCCCTTATTTCTATTTGTCAGGTGTTTTGACCTACATACTTTAGTACTGTTATCATACAGAGAAAATCCTGAGTCCAGATCTAATGTCAGTCCACATAAATTTCCTCTCCATGTACAACCAAATGTCTTGTGCTGGAAAAAAAGGAAAATTTTGAAATATTTTTAATATAGAACTTCTTAATTATCAACTATAGTTCAGCAGTGTTCCAGCTTGAATCTCAGGGCAGAAGGGTGCTAGTTGTCTGAAAGGGCACTTTAGCGTAATAACCCAGATTGTAAGGGCACTGTTGGACAGTGTATAAATAACCTTGAATATTGCTAGGCTCAGCTGGAGAACATTAGTTGTATTTAAACCATATTCAGAAATTAATGTGTTCTTGGTGTTGGTTTCAGTAAGAATTTTTTTATCAAATTAACATACCATGAAGCAAAGCATATCATTTTGATGTTAATCTAAACAAACTTGTACATTTGGTAAGGAAAATAATCATCAGAAATTTCAATGTTTTATAACTTATACCAGTCTATAAAAATAAACAAGTAGTTTTGAAAGATGGGGTTATACATGCAAAATTGAATGTTTAATCTAATTACATTATCTACATTTAAATTGCTTGATCAAACATATAGTATATTGTTATTAAAGTTATTTATTATCATTTCAATTGTTACAAACAAGTATTTTTAAGTGCACATCAAAGTGCTCCTAAGTAAGGAGTTTTATAAATATAACAGGTGAGGCAGGAGATGATCATATTATATTGATGCAATAATATATTGCATATATTACAGGAGGTATAAACAGTTACTTTTTTTCCATCATTGTTAAAAATAAAAGCATTTGTTGAGTGCTCCTATAAAAGGAGGATTATAAAATACAAGAAGTAAAACAGGAAGTTATGTTCAAAGTACAAATTTCTTTGATTCTTCTTTAAATTTCATACTCATGGTTATAAAACAAAACATTTTACCAATTTAGTCAAAACAATGTATGCCTTTAAAATTGTTTTAGATTTAATTTTTTATATTATGCCTACTGAAATAATTTTGTTCAGGTGTACATGCTGTACATAAACATTGCAAATGGATAACATGTGGACTTTTAATTCTGTATTATATATCTAGTATTTGTTCAAGTATCTTAAATCCACTAATTAGCAGTAAACAATCATTAACAGAGGTGACAAAACTGCCAAAGGCATTAGGTATTTAACTTAATCCCATTGTCAGTTAATTAGTGTTACACAATCAGGTAACAATTTTACGGACACGTAATATGCATGAAATTTGGAAATTGTATTTTTTGAAAAGGCAGAGGTGCATTCTTTTGCTTTGGAGGGCAGAAGGGCGGGGTAAGGGCACCAAGGCGGGCCGCCCTTCTATTTAGGGCAGGCGGAACACTGGTTCAGATTAACTTAATACAAGCCAAACAATTAAGATCAAAAGGTCAAGTTCAGTAAGTTAACTTAAAGCTCTTTCAAACAGGGTTTGAAAATAAGATTAAAATTGCGAAGCAAGAATAGCAAAAACCAGAGAACTTTCAAAAGGATGAATTTAACGATGAATCAATGCCTAAAGAAAATAATTAAAAGAATGGCCAAAATCTTCCAAACTTACTTTAGCTTCAGTGAAATGAAACCATAACATGAACCCATAGGTGAGGGCGTGGATTGGGGTTTACAGAATAGAGAAAAAAGGCAAAAACTACAATGAATAGAGAAAAATGGACCGAAAAAATAAAGAATTGAGAAAAAAAAGTCAAAAAAATAAAGAATAGAGGAAAATGAAATGCTAAAATATAAAGAATACAGAAATGGAGGACCCCCATCCAGACCCTCATAGGTTGTCATGCTAAGTATATTCTGTATCGTAATTCATAGTATCGAAAAACAGGAAGTCTGACAAATCTGAAATAACAACTCACTGCCAACCTGCAGACTCAATATGAAGTTGCTATTTAGGAATTAACAAATGTGTGTCTAAACATTTTAAGTTCATTCATCATAATAAAAAAATTCTCAATATCAGCAAACAGGAAATAAATGAACTACAGATTCAAAAAGTGCTCACACATCACAAATCATCAATGTCAAGCTGCTGAACAAATATGAAGTCATTCTGTTCTGTTGTAGCTGAGGAAAGTGTGACAGAAATATTTGTTGGATGAACAGAAAAACGGCCAATCAAGGTGAATGCAATATAGCCCCACTCCTAGAATATAGGTATCACTGTAGAAGAACTAATTAGCTACGCTATCTAGATCCCAGTGTTTATGGTAGTTCATCAAACAAGACATACCTTTAATCTAGTTATACTGCTACGCCATCTAGATCCCAGTGTTTATGGTAGTTCATCAAACAAGACATACCTTTAATCTAGTTATACTGCTACGCTATCTAGATCCCAGGGTTTATGGTAGTTCATCAAACAAGACATACCTTTAATCTAGTTATACTGCTACGCTATCTAGATCCCAGTGTTTATGGTAGTTCATCAAACAAGACATACCTTTAATCTAGTTATACTGCTACGCTATCTAGATCCCAGTGTTTATGGTAGTTCATCAAACAGGACATACCTTTAATCTAGTTATACTGCTACGCTATCTAGATCCCAGTGTTTATGGTAGTTCATAAAACAAGACATACCTTTAATCTAGTTATACTGCTACGCCATCTAGATCCCAGTGTTTATGGTAGTTCATCAAACAAGACATACCTTTAATCTAGTTATACTGCTACGCTATCTAGATCCCAGTGTTTATGGTAGTTCATCAAACAAGACATACCTTTAATCTAGTTATACTGCTACGCCATCTAGATCCCAGTGTTTATGGTAGTTCATCAAACAAGACATACCTTTAATCTAGTTATACTGCTACGCCATCTAGATCCCAGTGTTTATGGTAGTTCATCAAACAAGACATACCTTTAATCTAGTTATACTGCTACGCTATCTAGATCCCAGGGTTTATGGTAGTTCATCAAACAAGACATACCTTTAATCTAGTTATACTGCTACGCTATCTAGATCCCAGTGTTTATGGTAGTTCATCAAACAAGACATACCTTTAATCTAGTTATACTGCTACGCTATCTAGATCCCAGTGTTTATGGTAGTTCATCAAACAAGACATACCTTTAATCTAGTTATACTGCTACGCTATCTAGATCCCAGTGTTTATGGTAGTTCATCAAACAAGACATACCTTTAATCTAGTTATACTGCTACGCTATCTAGATCCCAGGGTTTATGGTAGTTCATCAAACAAGACATACCTTTAATCTAGTTATACTGCTATGATTAGTTCTGTACCAAGCCTTCTCAAGATGTAATAATTCTGCTCGACTTTCTGTACTGAGGTAAAGTTTCTCTCCGGTTCCAGCCAGTATATTACAACAGTGCTGTCTATCATCTAATAATTCCTTATCCTAAAAAATATTTGGGGAAAAAACATTAATTTAGGATTTCAGTCTTTTAAATGCATTTTTGGTTTTGTTTGATTTTATGTTTTTAGAATTCATAACCTTGAACACATAGAAAAACAATCTTTGCAAATTGAAAGTTAAACCTTTTATTTTTTTTAAATGATAGCTCTTTTTTTGGGGGAAATAAATTTTTTATTGTAACTGTATTTGCAAGCTGTGGACAATCAACGGCATTTATCTTCTTCTTCAATTGCAAATAACAAAAATTATTGTGGTTGTTAATATGAGCATTCAAACATTAATCAGATATTATTATTAATAAAAACTAATTTACATTGTAATTAATACACAGCAAGAAGAACTTGTTACATTTATGTTGAATAAAAATTTAACTCCAAAAATCTTAAAATATATGTTGTAATAAAACCAGTATTTACATTAACCCTTTAAAATTCAACAAAGTCTTACAAAATGTCATTTTAAGGTAGAATCTTTACTGAATCTGTGTATAATTTATTCTGGAATAGAATAAGTAAGCAGGATATTTGAACATTTAAATATTTACACATTTTTTTTACGTTATGCAGATTGTCAATATTTAGCAGAATATTAACCAATCAAGTCCAATTAAACAATCAATTTGCATTAGAATTAAAATTTTTCCAATTATTAGAATTTTTTTTTAAATCTATAGCAACAGAAAAGTGGACATGACATTTCCTCTAATCAACTGTACCTTACAAATCTGCAGCATACATTCATAAACTTTGAACACTGTGTCACATCTAACCCAGTCTCTGGTTTGCATCTGAAAATTTATAAAGTAAATCTTTATGGCAATTAATAGTATAGGTCTTTAAACCAACTCATTTTTTGCTATAGAAACTGCATTTCGTGAGGACCTACATATTCCGATAAGCTATATTTCGTTACTAGAGGTTTATAACTTGACCATGGCAAGTTTACTTTTGTATCATCTTTTAGTGGTTTGGGAGACCTCCTTCAGGTTATAATTTACTGCAAATACCTTTAAAACCATCAACATATCCCTTTTCTAAAACTTATCTATATCAAACAGATATATTAGGGGCCAGCTGAAGCCCGCCTCTGCATGTGGGATTTTCTCGCTGTGTTGAAGACCCATTGATGGCCTTGGGTTGTTTTCTGATCTTTGGTTGGGTTGTTGTCTCTTTGACACATTCCACTTTTCCATTCTCAATTTTAATTGTAGATGATAAAGGATATTAATGTCTTTAGAAAGTCATTATAATTTGAACTCTCCAACAAACAAGAAGAAAGGCCTCTTAACTTCTACCTATTTTTCAGTCTTTTTTCAGAATATAATGAATATTTTGCATACAGATACTGTCTATGAAAATTTAACTATCTAAATAGTGTAAACATTTTTATTAAAGAAATTTGTTATGTATAGCTACAAGAGTAAATAAATATGAAATTAACAAGTAATTCAAAAATTGGTATTAGTAAACAAGGGCAGTGCTCTTGTATAAATCCGTCTCCCTGAAATTATTTTTTCAAATGATCAGTGTCTTGTTTTTTCAGTACTTTTTAACATAAAAAATATTCTCCTTTCTTATGAAATTCTAACTTTCAGCAGTTTCAAATTTAAAAGACAATCAATCATGTCAAAGGAATAATTTAACAAAAAATAGAAGTTCTTTTATGATTCTTCCCAAATATTTCTGAACCTTGCAGGTCTCTAACCTACTTGTAGATTTTCAATTTTAACTCTTCTACCCCATACTTTTTTTTTTACTTTTAAAGATTCTGATGGAACTTACTGGTGGATAGTCAAAGAGATAAATATCTGGTCCTTTTAAAGCTATAAATTTAGGTTTCCATGCTGGTCTGTGTAATGATGGTGAAACTCGTTCATGCATCCAATTCATCATCAGTATCTAAAAATAGAAAACATGTTTATACAGTCGCAATACTAATTTTTTCAATTTATTTTTTTTTTGTTTTGTGGGAAAAAAATAATTCCTTTGGTGGTTTATAACTTCCTGGTTTAAAGAACAAAAGGCTGTACAATAAGGATGTAAAAACTTTGGAGTTATTAAATGTTTGTAAGGAACTGAATTTAAAGATAATTCAATAGTGCGGAATTCCGAAAAAAAGGGACGTTTCACTTGCTAAAACCTTTTCACATGGGGCCTTTGGGGTTTCACAATCGTGAAAATTGAATTGCACCTCGTGCCCCAAAAGATTTAACATCACCTATGAAAACTTTGAAATGAGCCGTCATACATGTCCAACTATACAATATGGACAGAAGTATGGAAGAAATGGCTACCATTATCACCTACCTGAATCAACCAGTTGTTACATATTTATTTTTACTATCACAAATAGAAATTACATTCAGGGTATTTTGAGTGGCAGGTGTGGTGAAAAGTACTGAAAATTACCTTTATTTTAAGTGTGGTGAATTTAGGTAAATATAAAAATAAGAAGATGTGGTATGATTGCCAATGAGACAACTCTCCACTAGAGACCAAATGACGTAGAAGTTATCAACTATAGGTCACCATACAGCCTTCAAAAATTAGCAAAACCAATTCCGCATAACAAGCTTTAAAAGGTCCCAAAATTACAAATGTTAATCAATTCAAACTCGAAAACTAACGGCCTGATTTATGAACAAAACAATAAATGAAAAACAAATCTAATATACAGCAACAAATGACAACTACTGAATTACTGGCTCCTGACTTGGGATAAGGTACATACAGAAGGTTGAGGGGTTAAACAAGTTTGTAGGTGCCTTAGTTTTTCTACCAACCTGTTCTTCTGGTATCAGCAGTCTGTTACTCATCCTTATCTGGAATTAAAAAAAACAATGTATTTATCAAATCATAACATTCTTTAGTGATGCATTTCAAAGGGAACATATACTTTAAACAAGAGTGCACACCCTGAAATGTCTCGCCTGCTTTACTAACCATTGATTTTATGTTGAGTCCTAATAAATAAAGTTTTACTACAAGTATCACATTAACATAAACATGATCCAAGAAAATGAGGTCAGATAAACCAAGCTGGAAATACATGTACACCTTACAATCATTTAATAGATATAAGAAGATGTGGTATGAGTGCCAATGAGACAACTCTCCATCCAAGTCACAATTTATAAAAGTAAACAGAATATTGTTGACCTATTGCTTATAGTACACTAGAAACAGACCAAACCAAGGAAACTCTATATTGACCACTGAACCATGAAAATGAGGTCAAGGTCAGATGAACACTGCCAGACAGACATGTACACCTTAAAATCATTCCATGGATCAAATATTGTTGACATATTTCTTATAGAATCTAAGAAACAAACTTAAACAGGAAAACTTAACAATAACCAATGAACCATGAAAATGAAGTCAAGGTCAGATGATACCTGCCAGACAGACATATACACCTTACAATCATTCCATACACCAAATACAGTTGACCTATTGCTTAAAGTTTAAAGAAAAACAGAACAAAACACCAAAACTTAACATTGAGCAATAAACCGTGAAAATGAGGTCAAGGTCAAATAAAATCTGCCGGACTGACATGTACATTGTAAAATATTTCAATAAACCAAATATAGAAGAACTATTGCATACAGTATTAGAAAACACACTAAACACAAAACTTGACTTTGACCACTGAATCATGAAAATCAGGTCAAGGTCAGAAAACACCTAAGTTGGACATGTACACCTTACAATCCTTCCACACACCAAATATAGTAGACCTATTGCTTATAGTATCTGAGATATGGACTTGACCATGAAAACTTAACCTTGTTCACTGATCCATGAAATGAGGTCGAGGTCAAGTGAAAACTGTCTGACAGTCATGAGGACCTTGCAAGGTATGCACATACCAAATAAGCTTTTAAGTAGTTAGTTAACGCCACGCAGCCGCTGCCGCCAAATCACTATCCCTATGTCTCGCTTTCTGCGACAGAAGTCACAGGCTCAACAAAAACTACTGTCAGACATTTTAGCTATTGACAGTATTCAGCTTTTTCACATTAGTTGCCAATACAGTACATTTACCAGTTTTACAATGCCAGCTTATTATAATGTCATATTAATGTGAAACTTTACATCAACGTAGATTTAAATGTATAACATCTCAAAGAACTTTATTAGATGAGTGATTTACCATGAATATTAAAGGAAAAATACTGAAGATGCACACATCTGGGATGAATTTCCTAAAAAGACTAATGCCAAGGACTAGCCTTTAATGGATTTTGTGCTAACCTTTCAACTTGCTTATCATGAAAAAAGATAAATAAAGATTTTACTCTCTGTATCAATCTCAGGTTAATTGGCCATCAAGGAAAGTTATAATGTGAAAGTGGTCAAATAAAGCAAATCAAATGTAAAATTAAAATCAAACTTCTCAAATTTTAGGTGACTTTTATAAAATATCCATTCTTACACAAGCTCACATGATGAAAAATAATTTTTACACAATATGTATGAAAAAAAATAAAAGTGACGCTACCCAAATTAGAACTTTATCTGAGTTTTGTGGTAATTAGCATTGTGTGTAAGTCTCATAACATTTGGTTGAGGCAAACTTAAGTTAGAGAACAGAAACTAAAAAATTTGCAATTTTTCTATTTATAAAGGGGCATTACTCTAGAACGATTTGAGTGGCGCCACTAAAACTCAAACTTGATCTGTGTTTTGTGGTAATAAGCATTGTGTATAAGTTTCATACCATTTGGTTGAGGCAAACTTAAGTTAGAGAACGGAAACTAAAAGTATTGCAATTTTTCCTTTATAAAGGGCATTACTCTAGAACAGTTTGAGTGACGCCACCAAAATTCACCCTTGATCTGTATTATGTGATAATAAGCATTGTGTATAAGATTCATAACATTTGGTTGAGGCAAACTTAAGTTAGAGAACAGAAACTAAAAATTAAGCAATTTTTCCATTATAAAGGGCATAACTTTAGAACTGTTTAAGTGACGCTACCAAAATTCAATTTTGATCTGTGTTTTGTGGTAAAAGCATTGTGTATAAGCTTCATAACATTTGGTTGAGGCAAACTTAAATTAGAGAACGGAAACTAAAAATTTGCAATTTTTCCATTTATAGAGGGCATTACTCTAGAACAATTTGAGTGACGCCACCAAAATTCAAACTTGATCTGTGTTTTGTGGTAATAAGCATTGTGTATAAGTTTCATAACATTTGGTTGAGGCAAACTTAACTTAAAGAACGGAAACTAAAAGTTTTGCAATTTTTCCATTTATAAAGGGCATTACTCTAGAACAGTTTGAGTGACGCCCCAAAATTCACCCTTGATCTGTATTTTGTGATAATAAGCATTGTGTATAAGATTCATAACATTTGGTTGAGGCAAACTTAAGTTAGACAACAGAAACTAAAAATTAAGCAATTTTTCCATTATAAGGGCATAACTCTAGAATGGTTAAAGTGGCGCCACCAAAATTCAAACCTGATCTGTGTTTTGTGGTAATAAGCATTGTGTATAAGTCTCATAACATTTGGTTGAGGCAAACTTAAGTTAGAGAACGAAACTAAAAGTTTTGCAATTTTCCATTTATAAAGGGCATTACTCTAGAACAGTTTGAGTGGCGCCACCAAAATTCACCCTTGATCTGTATTTTGTGATAATAAGCATTGTGTATAAGATTCATAACATTTGGTTGAGGCAAACTTAAGTTAGAGAACGGAAACTAAAAATTAAGCAATTTTTCCATTATAAAGGGGCATAACTTTAGAACTGTTTAAGTGACGCTACCAAAATTGAAACTTGATCTGTGTTTTGTGGTAATAAGCATTGTGTATAAGCTTCATAACATTTGGTTGAGGCAAACTTAAATTAGAGAACTGAAACTAAAAATTTTGCAATTTTTCTATTTATAAAGGGGCATAACTCTAGAATGGTTAGAGTGACGCTACCAAAATTCAAACTTGATCTGTACTTAATGGTAATAAGCATTGTGTGTAAGTTTCATAACATTTGGTTGAGGCAAACTTAAGTTATAGAACGGAAACTAAAAATTTTGCAATTTTTCCATTTATAAAGGGGCATAACTCTAGAATGGTTAAAGTGACGCCACCAAAATGCAAACCTGATCTGTGTTTTGTGGTAATAAGCATTGTGTATAAGTTTCATAACATTTGGTTGAGGCAAACTCAAGTTAGAGAACGGAAACCAATTTTGGGACGTACAGACGGACCGACGTACGTACGTATGTACAGATGGACAAGGGTAAAACTAAATGCCCCCTCTGCTACAGCAGGGGCATAAAAATTGTCAGGAAATGCCATATTCAAATACTACTATCAAAAAGACAGGAGGGGTTCAGTGATTATTATATGGAATTCCTCCCAATGTTCACTTGGTCTAAGATACAATGATATATTTAACTTGAAAACACTATTCCTCTCAACTACATCAGTCACACATCCAAAGCTCTACATATTTAATAATATTACATAATCAATTTGGGTTCTATGAAATACCACTTACCATTTTTGAAATGAGAAATGAAATATTACTGGATATTGCTCTGATCCAATCAGCCAATGAATGACTGTCATCACAATGAATGACACCTGTTGAGGAACCATCCACACCAATCACTTCAAAGGCATTAGTTCTAAAATTGAAAAAAAGAAATTGATTAAAATCTATGCGATGAAGCAGATTTTTCTATGTCTCAACAAACAATAAAACAAACAATAATTTAAAACATACAATAAATATGTTAAAAAAAAGGTCCAACAAGAAATACTAAGCATCATCTTATTCACATTTATTCATAAATTTTAGGCTCAACTATGTTTCTCAAGTCTTTTTTGCTTGAGCTCTTTTGGACTCATAAGAAATCATGAGACACATGAAAAATAACATTGTTTTGAGGATTAAAGACTGCAAATGGAAATCAAAAGTGAGCCTGGCAAAAGTGGAAAAATTTTATACTCAAATTATTTTTTATAAAAAAATTTCATGTAAGTACGTCAAGACAAACTTGAGTTTTTGAAAGAAGTATATGCTTACTTTTTTATAATCAAATCTGCAAAAATTACTCTGAAAATCAACAAAATCAGAGGGTATGTTGTCTTTATAAATCTTTAAAACAGTATGAAAATTTCATAATGATTCAGGAAGAAATACTTGAGTTATATTAAGAAATATATATCATAGTCCATATCCTTCTCAAAATCATTTCCAAATAAGAACAGAATTCGGTCAAACATATAACTTACCATAGTTTATCTGTACCAGGACAGAATCTTGTCAAATATATAACTTACCTTAGTTTATCTGTACCAGGACAGAATCTTGTCAAATATATAACTTACCTTAGTTTATCTGTACCAGGACAGAATGTGGTCAAATATATAACTTACCTTAGTTTATCTGTACCAGGACAGAATCTTGTCAAATATATAACTTACCTTAGTTTATCTGTACCAGGACAGAATCTTGTCAAATAGGCAAACAATAATTGTATTGAAACATAGACCCGCCATTGTCTCTCCAAACCAGGAAACATTTCTCTAGACTGAAATATATTATCAAATAATGTAATAAACTATATTTTTCACTTCTGTTAGACATATTATGAGATGTCATTTATTTATAAAATAATGATAAATATATTATATATTTAACATGAAATGTTGACTTTGTAATCGAATGTTACCTTTAAGTGAAAACATAGCTTTGGTGGCTGCATGGTCTGTATCACTAGCCTGTCAACACTAAGGTTGTGAGTTTGAATCCAGCACGTGACAGGTGTGTTTAACTCCAATCTTGACTTAGGTTGTCAGCTTTCCTGCTGAAGGTCCTTCTTTACTCCAGTCACTCCAGCTTTCTCCATAAAAACTGAATGCCACAATATAGCCAATAGTATTGATGGTGGTGTTAAACAACAACAATCAATCACTATATCAATCAATTCAATGATTTATGGTGACACAGGAAGAGATTTCACTGTAGATAACATTATGGTCAACATACATATGACGTGAGGAGCACAGAAGAAAATAATAAATATATCATAAATCCTATTTTATTTCTATTTGATCAAATATTTCATAGCACTAGCCTATATAGTGTAATGAGGTATACCAACAATTATTCTGATATAACTCACATAACATAAGCTTTACCTCACTCCCTTCAACAACCAACAATCAATCAATCTTTCCCTTCTAAGTTAGTTTTTAACTTTTGACTGACACTGAAAAATAGGCATTGGGCAAGGTCAAGAGATTTTGACCTTAAATAAAGATCACTAACAACATAAATGAATGACCTTGAACTTGTAAATCCAAAACAGATTTCTCTTTTGGAAGGGTATTTCTGCCAGAATTTGCCAGTCCAGGCAGATATATTTTGATACCACATGTACAGTTACTCTTTGAACCTAGAAATTTAACTCACCTGACTACTACTGTCTTGATTGTTGTAACTTGGACTATCTGTAAAGAGTAAGAGTAATGTAGACCCATTCAGTGTAATTTGGACTATCTGTAAAGAGTAAGAATAATGTAGACCAAGTCGGTGTAATTTGGACTATCTGTAAAGAGTAAGAATAATGTAGACCCATTCAGTGTAATTTGGACTATCTGTAAAGAGTAAGAATAATGTAGACCCATTCAGTGTAATTTGGACTATCTGTAAAGAGTAAGAATAATGTAGACCCAGTCAGTGTAATTTGGACTATCTGTAAAGAGTAAGAATAATGTACACCGATTCAGTGTAATTTGGACTATCTGTAAAGAGTAAGAATTATGTACACCATTCAGTGTAATTTGGACTATCTGTAAAGAGTAAGAATCTGTAATGTAGACCCATTCAGTGTAACTTGGACTATCTGTAAAGAGTAAGAATAATGTAGACCCATTCAGTGTAATTTGGACTATCTGTAAAGAGTAAGAATAATGTAGACCCATTCAGTGTAATTTGGACTATCTGTAAAGAGTAAGAATAATGTAGACCCATTCAGTGTAATTTGGACTATCTGTAAAGAGTAAGAATAATGTAGACCCATTCAGTGTAATTTGGACTATCTGTAAAGAGTAAGAATAATGTAGACCCATTCAGTGTAATTTGGACTATCTGTAAAGAGTAAGAATAATGTAGACCCATTCAGTGTAATTTGGACTATCTGTAAAGAGTAAGAATAATGTAGACCCATT
The DNA here is from genome assembly GCA_017311375.1 of Mytilus coruscus. Taxonomy (NCBI): domain Eukaryota; kingdom Metazoa; phylum Mollusca; class Bivalvia; order Mytilida; family Mytilidae; genus Mytilus; species Mytilus coruscus. The sequence goes on from CM029606.1 coordinate 10,892,697, forward strand.
CAGTGTAATTTGGACTATCTGTAAAGAGTAAGAATAATGTAGACCCATTCAGTGTAATTTGGACTATCTGTAAAGAGTAAGAATAATGTAGACCCATTCAGTGTAATTTGGACTATCTGTAAAGTGTAAGAATAATGTAGACCCATTCAGTGTAATTTGGACTATCTGTAAACAGTAAGAATAATGTAGACCCATTCAGTGTAATTTGGACTATCTGTAAAGAGTAAGAATAATGTAGACCCAGTCAGTGTAATTTGGACTATCTGTAAAGAGTAAGAATAATGTAGACCCATTCAGTGTAATTTGGACTATCTGTAAAGAGTAAGAATAATGTAGACCCATTCAGTGTAACTTGGACTATCTGTAAAGAGTAAGAATAATGTAGACCCATTAAGTGTAACTTGGACTATCTGTAAAGAGTAAAAATAATGTAGACCCATTCAGTGTAACTTGGACTATCTGTAAAGAGTAAAATTATGTAGACCCATTGAGTGTAATTTGGACTATCTGTAAAGAGTAAGAATAATGTAGACCCATTCAGTGTAATTTGGACTATCTGTAAAGAGTAAGAATAATGTAGACCCATTCAGTGTAATTTGGACTATCTGTAAAGAGTAAGAATAATGTAGACCCATTCAGTGAAGAAAATTATTACAATGGTCAATTATGAAGTTTAATTAACGGATTAATGACCCATGAGTAAGAATAATGTAGACCCATTCAGTGTAACTTGGACTATCTGTAAAGAGTAAGAATAATGTAGACCCATTCAGTGTAATTTGGACTATCTGTAAAGAGTAAGAATAATGTAGACCCATTCAGTGTAATTTGGACTATCTGTAAAGAGTAAGAATAATTTAGACCCAGTCAGTGTAATTTGGACTATCTGTAAAGAGTAAGAATAATGTACACCCATTCAGTGTAATTTGGACTATCTGTAAAGAGTAAGAATAATGTAGACCCATTGAGTGTAATTTGGACTATCTGTAAAGAGTAAGAATAATGTAGACCCATTTAGTGAAATTTGGACTATCTGTAAAGAATAAGAATAATGTAGACCCATTTAGTGTAACTTGACTATCTGTAAAGAATAAGAATAATGTAGACCCATTCAGTGTAATTTGGACTATCTGTAAAGAGTAAGAATAATGTAGACCCATTCAGTGTAATTTAGACTATCTGTAAAGAGTAAGAGTAATGTAGACCCATTCAGTGTAATTTGGACTATCTGTAAAGAGTAAGAGTAATGTAGACCCATTCAGTGTAACTAGGACTATCTGTAAAGAGTAAGAATTATGTAGACCCATTCAGTGTAATTTGGACTATCTGTAAAGAGTAAGAATTATGTAGACCCATTCAGTGTAATTTGGACTATCTGTAAAGAGTGAAAATAATGTCGACCCATTCGGTGTAACTTGGACTATCTGTAAAGAGTAAAAATAATGTAGACCCATTCAGTGTAATTTGGACTATCTGTAAAGAGTAAGAATAATGTAGACCCATTCAGTGAAGAAAAATGCTGATTCATTAATATTTGGTCTCCGATAGCCTCTGACATCATGGCAATTACATAAGAAAAGATCAATACCTCCAATTTACTACATTGTTATTTTTACAGACAGAATATGTAGGTCAGTGACCAAATTTGGCAGGAGGTTTAACAAAATTGAGACAGCATAGAACACATTCCTTTTTTTTTCAGTAGATAATTTCTCATGGTTACACAACTTCATTTTGTGTCATTTTAAGGTGGCTTGGGTGTCTTCCTCCATCTTGGATTTTGAAGTAGCAGTTAACAGTTGGTCTAGATCTTTAATGAAATGTGCAAATTTTGAGAGCAGTATGTAATTCGTGTGTAAGACTTTTGATGTAAATATAGAAAATTATGTGTAATATCATATTTACGGCTGTAATTTCTAAAAAACACCATATTTGTGTTTGATTAATTTTTTTTCAATTTTGCCAAATAAGGGGAGATAACTCAGATAAAGTAATTTCATAATAGAAAGTATTGTGAATTTACCTATTTTATCATGTAGCAAGAAAACAAGTTTGGTAACCCCATTTTTTTCTTTTTCTTATCTGAAAGCATGTTATAAGAGCTATCTTCTCACATTTTATCTTAACATTCTATCATGTAGTTTTCTTTTTATCACATAAAATTAGATTTTCCATGCATAATCTATACAAAATCTGACAATTTTGCATAACCTGTAGCTTGAAAAAAAGTCCTGTGACCCAAACATTTTATTATATTTTTGAAAAAAACATGATAAAAACTTCATTTTGACAAATTATTACAAAATTCTATGGATTTTAATTAAGACGCCCCAGCCACCTTAAGCAAAGTTATGATAACAAATCTAGACAACTTATGTTCATTACCAGTTCAATTACATGCCAAAGTAATAATTCCATTACAATTACATTGATTTTTTAAATGTAATTAATTACATCACAATTACATTGATTTTCAAATGTAATTAATTACATTACAATTACATTGCCAATGTAATTAATTACCTTCAATTACTTTTGTCCAAAGACATGTAAGAGCTATATCATTTTTAAATAAAATCATAATAAAATGCGCATGGGCGCAGCTTGATCGACCGCAGAGGTCGAACCCTGAATAGTTGGGGCTTGTATGGACACAACATTCAAGCTTGATACAGCTCTGAATTTGGATTGTGATTAAATATTTGACACAGCATAGGTTTCTGACACAGAATGAATGTGGCCTAAGAACTTAAAATTTTAAATTGGACATTCACCTATTATGGTCCAATATCCAAAATCTAAATACATGGTAAGATGCAGCATATCAAAGAACCCCAAGAGTCCAGTTTAATTTTGGACCTTTTTGACCTCAATGTGGACAAAGTTGATAACAGGCCCAAAAATCAAAATCTAAATACATGGTTAGATATAGCATATCAAAGAACCCTATATATTCAATTTTGTTGAAATCAAACAAAGTTTAATTTTGGACCCGATTTGGACCAACTTGAAAACTGGGCCCATAATCAAAAATCTAAATACATGTTTAGATTCAGCATATCAAAGAACCCTAAAATTCAATTTTGTTAAAATCAAATTAAGTTTAATTTTGGACCCTTTGGACCTTAATGTAGACCAATTTGAAAAGCGGGACCAAAAATTAAGAATCTAAATACACAGTTAGATTCGGCATATCAAAGAACCCTAATAATTCAATTTTGATGAAATCAAACAAAGTTTAATTTTGGACCCTTTTGACCTCAAGCGTGGACAAAGTTGATAACGAGACCCAAAATCAAAAATCTAAATACATGGTTAGATTCAGCATATCAAAGAACCCTAAGAATTCAATTTTGTTAAAATCAAACTAAGTTTAATTTTGGACCCTTTGGACCTTAATGTAGACCAATTTGAAAAGGGACCAAAATTAAGAATCTAAATACACAGTTAGATTCGGCATATCAAAGAACCCCAATAATTCAATTTTGATGAAATCAAACAAAGTTTAATTTTGGACCCTTTGGACCTCAATGTGGACCAATTTAAAAGCGGAGCCCAAAATCCAAAACTTAATACGGTTAGATTCAGCATATTAAAGAACCCCAAGAGTTCAAGAATAAAACCCCATTGAAATTGGTCAAGAAATAAGCAATTTATACAAAGTATCTTCTTTTGCACAATACTGTGCAATTGAATATTTCTTGCAATTGCGCAATACTGTGCAATTGAATATTTCTTGCTATTACGCAATACTGTACAATTGACAATTTCTTGCTATTGCGCAATATTGTGCTATTGGATATTTCTTGCTATTGCGCAATACTGTGCAATTGAAGATTTCTTGCTATTATGCAATACTGTGCAATTGAAAATTTCTTGCTATTGCACAATACTTATTATATAATAATTTACACATCCTGTTTGGTGTGTATCTCCTGCCATATCATTATTATTTGCTTTTAAATATAAATCAGAAATAACCAACTTAAAATGGAAAATTTTAAAGAAAAAAAGGAAAAAGGAAAAAAAAAATCCCCCAAATTTTTGAACCCCTTATGATTCATCACCCCAAACTCAATCCCAGCCTTCCCTTTGAGGTATGGTACCTTGCAGTACAATTTCAGAGATCCATACACTTGAACACAAGTTATTGTCTGGAAACTAGAAAATGCTTATTTTGGCCCCTAATTCCTAAACGTTTCAGGCAATTACCCCAAACTCAATTCCAGCTTTTCCTTTGTGATATGGAACCATGTAGTACAATTTCAGAAAGATCCATACACTTACACACAAGTTATTGTCATGAAACTAGAAAATGCTTGTTTTTGCCTTTTTGGCCCTAATTCCTAAAATTTTGAGGCAATTACCCCAAAAATCAATCCCAGTATTCCCTTTGTGATATGGAACCTTGTGGTACAAAGTCAGAGATCCATACACTAACACACAAGTTATGTCTGGAAGTTACAAAATGCTTATTTTGGCCCCTTTGGCCCCTAATTCCTTAACTGTTGGTACCATAACCCCAAAATCAATCCCAACCTTCCTTTTGTGATATTGAACCATATGGTAAAATTTCATAGAGATCCATTCACTTAAACTAAAGTTAGAGTCACGAAAACCAATGCGTCTTGAGACGGCGGCGGCAACGCCAGCAGCAGCGACGCATAACGTCATACCAATATCGACCACAAAATTTTTGCGGTCATATAAAACGACAACTTTTAAATATACATGCTCTTTATAACAGTGAAAACATTTGTACAAGATTTGTTTTAAGTTTACAAATTTCTAATGTCATTGTTACATTTAATCACCATTAGATTTGAAATGCTGATTATTTGATTGTATTTCTTATTTTTATGGAGGAAAAATCAAGAAGATATCTTAAAATTTCAAGTTTATAGTAAAAATGTTAATTCAGATTTAAAAGTTTTCTTATGTACCTCATGTGAAATTTGAAGTAACTTTAAAGCTTCCATTTTACAGAAGAGTAATGGTAGCATTTTCCAGACTTGTCTTAAATTGGCAAGTCAAAATTGGCAAGTACATTGGACTCCATTCTAGTACGTATTGACTGCTGTATTCAAAATTCTGTAGAAAGTTTTCAAATAATATCCATCTGAACAGATTTTAACATATAAATAAGATGGTTTAAAATAAAAATTGCCTTTGGCATTTCAATCAAGGGACATAATTAGTTAAGTGACAGGAATAACTTGAGGCTAAGATCATTGTTAATTGTTAGAAAAACATATTTACAAATTGTATGTTAATAAGCTGGTATTTTCTTAGTTTTTAGATTTTTATGTAAACATGTAAAAACTAAATGAATTAAATACAAATAAAGATTATAATACATGCTATACTGATTAATGAAATATCAAGGAATGTTATTTTTTCATCATGATTAATATTTAAAAGTATTTTAAAAATCAAAGAACCAAGTGCATACTAAATGTAGGAAAAAATTTACAAGTTGCATCAGAAAGCCAAACATGTTTAAAATTTCCCAACAAATATTTAAATGTAATTCAAAGTAACTGAAAAAGTAATTCATAATTACATGGCAAAAGGCAATGTAATTAATTACTTTCTATTACATGTAATTGAAAATATGCTCAATTACACATTACATTGAATTACTTTCAAAATTGTAATTAATTACAGCTAATTACAATTACATTTTTAATTACCCCAGGTATGTTACCAGTTTTAACCTTTATTTACTTTGTTCAGTTTTCCTCCAAATGCGTAGATGACACCCTATGATTGTCTTGATGTTTGTTTCTTGTTGATTTGACAGTAAAGTCCACAGAAGGGCAATTAAATCATAGAATTTGTCTGAAGACTTCAACATTTTCAACAGTTTTAAATAATTTGCTGACTACTTGCCACTTGTTTCTTCAAAAACAATGTATTGATAAGCACTAATAAAAGTTAATTCTACGGTGGTTTTTATCTCGCCCCAAAGGGTTTGATCAATTTTTGACAGATTTATTCTTCACTAAAGACCTTCAATCAACCTTCTTCAAGATGAAGAACAGCATTTTAATAGCTGGAAATCTAATTTACTCATTATTTGCTTAAACATTGTATTTCACAAGACTAGTGTCTGGGCTGTTCCATAAAAACATACATGGGACCCAGGGAAGGTACTTCCAAATCTCAACTATGGGTGGGTGTCATCTGTTTTTGCATAGTGGAAATGTAAGTGAAATTCTAATTTGCCTCTATAGGTGGTTATCCCATTTGTAAAGTGCCTTCCCTGAGTAACATGTATGTTTTAATGGAACAGCCCTCAGACAGTATAATATCCATCTATATCCCTACAATTTTATTGAGGATATACTTACTGTAAACCAACTTATTTTCACAGATAATTTTTTTCATGCTATTTCCTATCTAGCCAACTTTACAGTTAATTATTTTCACAAATTTTGAACTTTCATGACTTATTTAGATACGGGAAGTTCCAAGTTTAACTATTCTCCAGGGTTCACTATCAATTGTAAAAATTTCTTATTTTTGCCAATTGTCACAATGAAGATAAAATTGTAAAAATATCCCCTTGCATAAATTTGACATTTAAGAAAGATCAAATTCAGGGTCCAGAAAATCATGAAAAAGAATCCTCATATACAGGTTTGGCCTTGTAATTGCGAAATTTAAACTCCAAAAAATAACCAAGTCTATTCCCGTTATTTTTCATAACAATAAAGTCTTGAAAAATCTGTTGGATTATAGTAGATTGTAAATCATACCAGGTGTCATCTGCTTGTTCAAGAATGGAGCTGCTGGTTTAAAATATTTAACAGTCAGGGTAACAGTAGATCCAGCATTCTTTAGAGTTGTCATCACCTGACTGTGTGTCATCTTATCACATGACTCTCCATTTATCTGAAATGTATCCAGTAGCACAGTTGTGTAAAAGGTACCTTATATAAGGCCAAACAAGAAAATGTGTGTGTCTAGGATAAGACCTTGTTAAGAAAATTTGGTTAGGGAGGTAGAATTTTTTTTAGTATCATTTTGAGTATCATTATGGGACACCTTCATTTTTCAAGATTAACTTCTGTTAGCGTCAATAAAAACCTTAGGATAAGCATGTTTAGGCATAAACAATAGGTTTTGTTATGGATTAAGTTCTGTATTTCCTTCAATATGAGTTCTAATAGACACATAACCATACAAATTAATTGTCAATAATAAATACTTTCCATTTATCATGGTGTTATATATATGGAAATCAGAAATTTGTATATCTGTTTCACTGAAGTAATTGTTCTTTAGCATTGTTTAACCATGCTTTATTTTCCTGCATAAAGAAGACTGTTTTTGCTTTAAAAAGAAAAATATTCGGTTTTTGAATGAAAAAGACTTTCTTCTATGGTACATTTTTAAAAGAAAAAATTGATTGACAAGTATTTAAGGTTATTGGTACTGTCATGTTTGCAGGGAGGGTTCTCCTGTTAGTTACAGTAAATGTCTTACTGTTATGATAGCATCTCCTACAAACAACTGCTCTGTCCTAGCTGCTGGTGAGTCTGGTAATAATTTAGAAATCAGGGGAGGTAAGTTATGGTCTGCTCCTCCCTTTATACTTAATCCTAATCCAGAGTTGTCTTCTCTTAGGATACTAACTTCTCTAACCTGTGAAAAAATTATATTTAGTAATATACAATTAGGCCATGCAGTTAAATTTAAATAAGGTCATGTAAAATTTCTTATATATTCTCTAGTTTCATATAACTTGGTTTTTTTTTATTTTAAAGGGCTCTGCGGGTGGTTATTTAATTTTAATTTTAATCTGCCAACAATTTTTGAATTGAGATGAGAGTGAAACATGCCATTATATTTTCTTCCAACAAGGACAATAACTTTTTAGTGTTCCATTTATTTTCCTTATTTCACACATGAAACAGTCAAAGACTTTGTATTGCTAAAGTGCAAATGCTGAAACTATGAGAGGCATGAAGATAATAAGTTTCCATTTCCATAAGTTTTTAGCAGTATCCTGATATAATCATTTTGGGGGAATATGGCATTAAATATCTTTTTAATTTATAAAGTAGCGTTGTAAGGACTCATTTTTACCAATTTGAATGTTTTCTCATACATGTCATAGATTTTGAATTTGTGTAAATGAATGCAAACAAAAGATTATCAAGGCTACCCTTCATAAATTCTTTGTTTGATGTTGTCTACCCATGCCTGGTAGTTTTGGGTAGGTTGGGATTTTATTTATTTTTTGGCTAACAACATAAGTTTAATACATGTTTCAGGCGAGAAAAGATGCTAAAGCATGAACATTTTTTTTTGCTTTTTAATTTTGAAAAGGTTTGTGTCATAAAATTTTGTAGGTAGGTAGGTAGGTAGGTAGGTAGGTAGGTAGGTAGGTAGGCTGCTTTTTAGGTGGGTGCGTGTAGGCAACATCAAACAATCTAAGTTTTATTTTTGCCCAGTATAATTGACTGAATCGGGTATTGCTCAATGTCTGATCAGTACAAAACAAAATGTTCATAATAACATTTTATGTGCTAGGTTTTTCTCAGATGTAACCATATTCAAACTTCATGAGTTAGTGCAACATTTTGAATCTTATTTATTTATTTTGAAAAAACAGACAAGTTTTAAAGAACAAACTGGTCAGCAATAAATTGTTATGGAACTGAAAGGACATGGAATATCAAATCATGACATAAAATTACTACATGCATAAAGCCACATGAAAAAGAAAAGAAAAGCAAAGAAACTGCACTAACACTGATGTCCTTCATCTCAAAGTCACATTGAAGCTTGCAAGAAGGAGCTCACTGAAAGTTCAAGACAGCCTGAGTCCCTAGTATTGTTTGAGTGGAATTAAGTTTTTTTGTTTGTGCAGTTTGATTGTTGTTTAATTGATGTAGACCCCACATCTTCTTTTGTTCTTAAGTTATAGTATTCAACAAATTATGCTACTAATAATATAGTTATAGACCATCACAAAATTAATCTCATTCTTGAACTTTTAGAAGAAGTCAAGACAGTTAAATAAATGTTTTGCTAGAATTAATATTGATCACCAAAATATAGGGTAAATGTTTAATGCACTTCTTCTTTTCTATGTTTAGTTTTGATTAAATTTATGAAATAAAGGGTTAAATGAATTACTTCAAGTTCAAGACAAACTGTGTATTTTAATGGTTCTAAAAGCTGTTTGTCCTTTCAATTAAATATATACCGAATCTTTCATTTGGTTTTCTGTTTCTTGTGAAATGGGAACCAGTTCCTCCTTCAGTAATATCAAGGCATCATTTGTAAGATGCAATTTGATTGGCTGGGGCCTTGACTTCCCATCATGCAAAGAAACCATTCCACTCTTGACCTATGAATAAAAGGAATAAATATGTTATACAAAAAAAAATCAAAAATGCTTCCATGGAACCAGCCAATGATGCTGGCGGTGTAAAAGTGTAATGTTGACTGTCAAAAAATAATTTCATTTTATATCAGTAAAATATAGAAAATAAAAAAATAAAACATTGAGCATGTACAAAATGTAGACGAAGGTGTCTGACAGATCAAAAAACCCAAACACATTAAACTTCATCGCTGACAAGCTGCTGAACAAGTCATTCTAATGAGGTGTTTCTGAGGAAAATGTTTCAAAAAAATTTGTTTTTTCATTCAAAAGTCAAATTCAAAGTATACGCACACAGGAAGTATGTGACTGTCAGACCTGAAAAGTGACACACATTACAACTCATCTCTATAAAGCTTCTGACTTAATATAAAATAAAGTATGGCCAAAACATTTTTGTTTGAAAAACGTTCTTTAAGCATCTACAAATAGGAAGTGGATGTCTGACAGATCTGAAAAGTGGTTGCAGGTTACAACTCACGACTGTCTAGCTTCTGATCAAATAACATCCTATTCTCTTCAGCAGTTTCTGAGAAAAAAGTGTGTAAGAAATATTTGTTGAACAAAAAGATGAATGGAAGGAAGGACAAGGTATTGTACAATTGTTATCCATTCAGTTTGATAAGAACAAAGATAATATATAATTGCTGTCGAGACTGTAGAGCCAAGATGAGCTTTTAAACTAAATATCATCTCCAACACTCAAGTAGGATATGTACATATATATTAAATTTTATACACAATAGCCTCATAGCTAAGGGCTGTTCCAAAACTGATTGTAGTTGGGATTGAGGCAGTCAAATTAAGGAATCGTGGGTGGTTTATAGAATTATAAATACAATGTAAATTTTATATTATGGGTGAGTGGGCCTTATTAAAAATGTGCCTTCCATATGCTCCCAATTGTTTAACTTCTGGTACAGCCCTAATGACATGAATGAAGATATATCTGTGTTTTAAAGTTATGATTTAAAACTTCAGCTAAAAACTTCAAATTTGGTTATTTCCCACCTAATTAAGACACATAACTCTGTATGAAACAAAAGCATTATCATGATTATGTATTAATATTCATAATTTTTTCCATTAAATTGTTCCTAGAGCTGCAATTATTTTTGGAATAGTAAAATGATTGAACTTTCCTTATAAAATGTTTCCTTTTTTGTTTCTTGTATTGAAATTTTGCAAAAATTACTTGTACATCATTCACATACAAATTCTGACAATACATTTTTATCATTAATGAGTCATTATTTCAGTACAAATATTATTTTTTATATTATCACTGATTCATTATCTTTTTTAAACATATTTTTATTATTATTGTTTTTATTAGAAAATACCCTTTAGTAAAACTTCTATTTTTTATAAATTTTATGCTAAAGACCAATTGAAATGCCCTATTCATCTAAACAAACATGTTTAATAAAAAAAATAATATTTTATATTTGATTTGTTTGTGTCACCAAATTTGAGGCTACTTAATATATTTAAGATTTTTCCTTAAAAGTTGCAAGAATATGCATGCAATATTGCAACTATTTTCTGACTTTAAATCAATGCTTGATGCCATTTTGTACAATGATAATCATGGGTGTATTCCTGATAGTCCCACTTTTTAAAATAACAGGTAAAAAAGGAAAGAAATTATGTGGGACAATTGGGAAGATTAAATGTTGGACAATCAGGAATTGTTTTGATAGTAATTTATTTGGGTCTCAGGTAAATAGGTAATTAATTAATGTAATTTATAAAATTAACAAATTAAATTACACATGTTACAGATTAAATTAGCTCAGTGACATAAAAGTGGTAATTAGACAATACATTTATACATGTCAGACATGTGTACAAATGTATGTCCAGAGGGATTATAACGCTTATTAATTGATCTTCATCCCTTTCTAGTTACATTAGGTTATGACTTGTTTTAGGGTAGCTAGGGTGGAGTTCATTATAAACCAAATATATATATATAAATATAAATACTTGCAAGTGCAGTCTTAAACTTTACAGGCATAATGAAGAAATATAGTTGAATATATATGCCTACAAAATTTCAACTTCCTGTGAATTTTGGGGATTTTTTTTACAAAAGTAGAAAATGTTTCAAAATTATAATAAGCACTACATTTTGTACTTTTACTTAATGGGTCCCACCCATATATAGCTATACTAAACTATCTTTTACCCTTTAATATTCCCTTGAATTTGACAGTTGTAGGTAATTAATCCTACATTTCATTGCAGTAAAAAATTTCTGGGTCAAAAACATATATCTTGGGTGTTTCAAAGCACCATTATTTTTTTATTTGGTGTTTCTATAGAATATTTTGGAAACTTGAGGTTACATGGTTACTAAAGCTTGTACACAGATAAAAAAGAGGTGAAAATTTGATTGGTTAACTTCCGGCGATGGTTATTTTCTTATATGCAATGAAATTTTGTCTATAGTACTGGACAGGATAAAACTTTACTCATGCCAAGTATTTCTTTAATTTAAACAAAGATAAGTTCTGCATAATTTTTTGAAAAGTGCAAATTTAACAAAGACTAATAGAGAAAATCAATGATGGTATTACACCTAAATATGTAGAGTTAAAAAGATTATTTACGTTTGTATCCAAATGTCAATAAATGTCTGCTATTTCTTAAAATTACATTACGTCTCAAGTCGGAAAATATGACATCATAATTTGAAAGTGATTGTTGCATAACATAAGGAAGTTATAAAGATAGGGTCATTAATAGCAAATTTAGTTAAATACACAAAAAGTGTAAATATAGATTAAGATCAACTATTTGTAACAGTATGTTTAACATAAAACGAAAACAATGAAAAAGGTGCCCATACTAAGATTATTGTATTATATTCTTGCTTTAGTCAACAGATATAACTAAGAACTAGTTTATGACGACTGACGGACATTAAGGTTCATGTGGACCCTTTGGCTAAAATGGATGCGTTTTCGCCTCAAATTTTACTCTTGAGTACAGACAAACCTGTACATCTGGAAAAGTTTTAAGGCATAGCATGCCCTAGATAAATAAAATTCAAATGCATTGTATTTTTAGAAAATTTTAAACTTATTTGGATTTTGCCATGCACTTTTTTCGTCCTGCAGAAGATGATAAAATTAATAAACATTTGAGTTTCACTTGATATGGTCCACTAAGGTACACAATTTAAATCACCAATTATTGTCAGGTATCTATTGTCCATCTATTGTCCATGTCAATCAATACAGTTCACTTCAATTATAACCTAAGGCTAAAGAGCCCCAAAATTACTAGTGTAAAACCATTCAAACGGAAACCAACGGTCTAATCTATATAAAAATGAGAAACGAGATACACTTATGAACCATCATCAACATAACTGACAAATACTGAACATCAGATTCTGACTTACAAATGTAGGACAGGTGCAAACAAATGCATGCAGGTTTAAACTTTTAATGGTACCAAACCTTCACCCTTAAATTTCTGAAACAATAGTGTAACATCACAACATAGATAAGACACACTATAATTTTTAATATCAACTGAAATAGCTTTACTCAATCAAAGGACATATTAACACCAGTAAACCATTACACTGAACAAATACAATTTGACCTATGATACAATGTTGATACAAAATAAATAAACTATGTTGGAATTGAGAGTAATAAAAAGTAACATGTTATATCGTGTATTGAAATAAAGTTTAAATCAATGTTAAACTTTAATAATTTACCAGTGATGCATTGATTACGTCGTTAAAATCTATGACATCACTACACACACGGGCATAACGAACGAGTTGGGATATATAAACACCGTATGATGGAGCTGAAGAGAACATTCTGGTCTAAAAAAGGTAAAATTAACAATCAGGGAATGAAAATCGACTCTTTTCGTTAAATATTCGTATGATGTATATTCCTTTAGAGATTGAAATGTCTCAAATCCAGAAAAGGACAACTACTGCTGTTTATGTATAGACTTTTAGTTAAAGGTCAGTTAAACTTTCACCAAGAGTTTGAACAAAAATTTATTAAACAAAAGAAAATCCAAATAAATTTTTATTTAAATAAAAAAAAATCCATTCCCCATTAAGAACTTGTTTACTGTAAATTTTGAACTTTAATCTTTAAGACTTTTTTAAAAATTTTTTTGTTCAATAAAAAAAAATTCCTTAATTCCTGAAACAAACCTCTTCTAATCCAACAACGCAAAAAAAAAAAATTACCACAATAAAGTTCTATTGGGTAAATTTCAGTAGTATATTAAGAGAACTCTGGATTATTTAACGAAAAATATCATCTAGATAACGGAAGGTATTGTTGAATGTATCAACCAAATGTAACAATGACGTGTCTTTACTGAGTTTGGTCATAAACTGAGATTCATACAATAAGGAATAAATTGCTATTAAAGGGATTAGTGCCCATAGGAATACCTACCACTTGTCAATACACTTATGGCAAAACCATATATAAAGTTGTCCAGGAGAAAATTTAAAGCTTAAATCATATCTTCACATTTCCAGTAAGTGTATCTAGCATACTTTCCTTTTCTTACAGAAAAGCTTTAAACGAGTTCAGCAAATAAATTTGTAATGAGTTTTCAAAAGACCATTTAATTAAATATGAAAACTTTTTCTTGATAAGATTTGTGGAAGTGTAGTATAGAGGTAGAAAATCATAACTGTCAACAGAATTAAAAGGACCATCAAAAGCATGTTTTTATCTAAAACCTCTAAAGAATTTTTAACACTCAAAAATAATTAATACCATTATTTTCATAAGCTTTATTACAAAAGTTATAACAAGTTCTTTGATAGTAGTAAGGAGGTAGTTAGAAGCACTGATAGATTGGTAGTAGAACACTTACAAGATGGAGATGAAACGAATTTAAATGGTTTTTGTGCAATTTAGGTAACCAGTACATAGTAGGACTTTCAAATGTTCAGAAGAGGCTTTAAACTGGGTAGTGGCATTGATATGCTTGTTTACAATTTGAATCTCTATGGACATGAACTGTAGATGAATTTGTAATTTCGTTTGGAGAACTTCCGTAGTATACACACCACCACTACATTATTTGCTGCTTTGTCTGCCGGTACGAACACAAACCGCTTAGAGTACTTGAGTTTATTTATGTACATATATCAAATTTATACACGACAGCCTCATAGCTAAGGGCTGTTCCAAAACTGATTGTGGTTGGGGATTGAGGCAGTCTAATTAAGGAATCGTGGGTGGTTTATAGAATTATAAATAAAATGAAAATTTTATATTATGGATGAGTGGGGTAGGTAGGTAGGTAGGTAGGTAGGTAGGCTGCTTTTAGGTGGGTGCGAGGCAACATCAAACAAATCTAAGTTTTATTTTTTGCCCAGTATACATGATATAATTGATTGAATTGGGTATTGCTCAATGTCTGATCAGTACAAAAACAAAATATTCATAATAACATTTGATGTGCTAGGTTTTTTCTCAGATGTAACCATATTCAAACTTCATGAGTTAGTGCAACATTTTGAATCTTATTTATTAATTTTGAAAAAAACAGACCAGTTTTTAAAGAACAAACTGGTCAGCAATAAATTGTTATGGAACTGAAAGGACATGGAATATCAAATCATGACATAAAATTACTACATGCATAAAGCCACATGAAAAAGAAAAGAAAAGCAAAGAAACTGCACTAACACTGATGTCCTTCATCTCAAAGTCACATTGAAGCTTGCAAGAAGGAGCTCACTGAAAGTTCAAGACAGCCTGAGTCCCTAGTATTGTTTGAGTGGAATTAAGTTTTTTTGTTTGTGCAGTTTGATTGTTGTTTAATTGATGTAGACCCCACATCTTCTTTTGTTCTTAATTTATATTATTCGACAAATTATGCTACTAATAATATAGTTAGAGAACATCACAAAATTAATCTCATTCTTGAACTTTTAGAAGAAGTCAAGACAGTTAAATAAATGTTTTGCTAGAATTAATATTGATCAGCAAAATAAAGGGTAAATGTTTAATGCACTTCTTCTTTTCTGTTTAGTTCTGATTAAATTTGTGAAATAAAGGATTAAATGAATTACTTCAAGACAAACTATGTATTTTAATGATTCTAAAAGCTGTTTGTCCTTTCAATTAAATATATACCGAATCTTTCATTTGGTTTTCTGTTTCTTGTGAAATGGGAACCAGTTCCTCCTTCAGTAATATCAAGGCATCATTTGTAAGATGCAATTTGATTGGCTGGGGCCTTGACTTCCCATCATGCAAAGAAACCATTCCACTCTTCACCTATGAATAAAAGGAATAAATATGTTATACAAAAAATCAAAAATGCTTCTGTGGAACCGCCAATGATGCTGTTATGTACATATATCAAATTTATACACGACAGCCTCATAGCTAAGGGCTGTTCCAAAACTGATTGTGGTTGGGGATTGGAGGCAGTCTAATTAAGGAATCGTGGGTGGTTTATAGAATTATAAATAAAATGAAAATTTTATATTATGGATGAGTGGGGTTTAAAATGTGCCTCCCATATGCTCCCAATTGATTAACTTCTGGTACAGCCCTAATGAAGATATATCTGTGTTTTAAAGTTATGATTCAAAACTTCAGCTAAAAACTTCAAATTTGGTTATTTCCACCTAATAAAGACACATTACTCTGTACAAATGTGTATAAAAAAAATTCATTATTTTTCCATTAAATTGTTCCTAGAGCTGCAATTATTTTTGGAATAGTAAAATGATTGAATTTTCCTTATAAAATGTTTCCTTTTTTGTTTCTTGTATTGAAATTTTGCAAAAATTTACTTTAGACAATGTACATCATTCACATTCACATACAAATTCTGACAATGTAGATATGGGCCATATTGCTTTCTTCTCATAATTAAGGATAAATTTATTTGAATACATAATATCTTTGAAATTAACTTGAACAAAAATTTCAATTCAGAATTTATCCTTTTCTTTAAGGTTTAATTTCAAATGTATTTAATCAAATTAAACTATTTTTATTGATGTATTGTACATTTTATCATTAATGAGTCATTATTTCAGTACAAATATGTTTTTTTTTATTATCATTGATTCATCATTAAGTGGCATTACTTAAACAAGTAACTTTTAAAATTACCTATACAAGTAATGTTGAAAACGAGACTATATTAAATATTACTTATATAAGTAACTTTTCTAAATATTATTTTTATAGGTGTCCATTAATACAGATTTTACTAGCTTTAACAATTTTCACCGACATGTGGTTATTTTTCCTATGAAATATAAAATTAATCATCCTGACACACTTATTGCCTTTCCGATGCACTTATCTTTCATATCGATGCTTCTTGGTCAAAGATTGGTCTCACGGGACTATTAAAATATCATTTTCCTTGAAAATCTTGAAGGTAGACAGATATGAATAGATAAAAACTTGCGATTTAATTAAGACTTAAAGTTATTTATAATTTGTAACCCAAAACAATTATATATGTTCCTTAAATAATTGTAATTACTAATTCTTTCAAAGATGTATAAAATGACTTATTCAAGTAATAATTTTGTCATTATTTTTAAAGTAACCTTTATCTCTATACTCCTCTCAAATTTAATGGATTCTTAATTTTATGTAATAAAATGATGTAAAAATTCATGAAAACTACATTTAGTCCATGCTTCTATTGAAATATAAAATAACTCTATTGAGTAATTAAATCATTTTCAAAAATAAATATTACCTATATAAGTAACTAAAACAAATACTTGTTTAAGTAACGCCCTGACTGTTCATTATTTTATTAAAATATATTTTTATTATTATCGTTTTTATTAAAAATACCCTTTAGTGAAACTTCTATTTTTTATAAATGCTTAAGGCCAATTGTGATGCCCTATTCATCTAAATAAACATGTTTAATCGAGAATTTTTAATATTTATATTTGATTTGTTTGTGTCACCAAATTTGAGGTTACTTAAAACCCTATGTGTGCAATATATTTAAGATTTTTCCTTAAAAGTTGCAAGAATATGCATGCAATATTGCAACTATTTTCTGACTTTAAATCAATGCTTGATGTCATTTTGTACAATGATAATCATGGGTGTATTCCTGATAGTCCCACTTTTTAAAATAACAGGTAAAAAAGGAAAGAAATTATGTGGGACAATTGGGAAGATTAAATGTTGGACAATCAGGAATTGTTTTGATAGTAATTTATTTGGGTCTCAGGTAATTATAGGTAATTAATTAATGTAATTTATAAAATTAACAAATTAAATTACACATGTTTTAGATTAAATTAGCTCAGTGACATAAAAGTGGTAATTAGACAATACATTTATACATGTCAGACATGTGTACAAATGTATGTCCAGAGGATCATAACACTTTTCAATTGATCTTCGTCCCTTTCTAGTTACATTTGGTTATGACTTGTTTTAGGGTAGCTAGGTGGAGTTCATTATAAACCAAATATATATATATAAATATAAATACTTGCAAGTGCAGTCTTAAACTTTACAGGCATAATGAAGAAATATAGTTGAATATATATGCCTACAAAATTTCAACTTCCCCTGTGAGTTTTGGTGAATTTTTTTTCACAAAAAATAGAAAAATGTTTCACAATTATAATAAGCACTACATTTTTGTACATTTACTTAAGGGGTCCCACCCATATATAGCTATACTAAACTATCCTTTACCTTTAATATTCCCTTGAATTTGACAGTTGTAGGTAATTAATCCTACATTTCATTGCAGTAAAAATTTCTGGGTCATAAACATATATCTTGGGTGTTTCAAAGCACCATTATTTTTTTTTATTTGGTGTTTCTATAGAATATTTTGGAAACTTGAGGTTACATCGTTAATAAAGCTTGTACACAGGTAAAAACAGAGGTGAACATTTGATTGGTTAACTTCCGGTGATGGTTATTTTATTATATGCAATGAAATGTTATGTGACATTTTGTCTATCATGTCTATAGTACTGGACAAGTATTTCTTTATCTTAAACAATGATAAATTCTGCACAATTTTTGAAAAGTGCAAATTTAACATAGACTAATAGGGAAAATCAATGATGGTATTACACCTAAATATGTAGAGTTAAAAAGATTATTTACGTTTGTAATTGTATCCAAATGTCTGCTATTTCTTAAAATTACATTACGTCTCAAGTCGGAAAATATGACATCATAATTTGAAAGTGATTGTTGCATAACATAAGGAAGTTATAAAGATAGGGTCATTAATAGCAAATTTAGTTAAATACACAAAAAGTGTAAATATAGATTAAGATCAACTATTTGTAACAGTATTTTTTTAACATAAAACGAAAACAATGAAAAAGGTGCCTATACTAAGATTATTGTTATATGCTTGCTTTTGTCAACAGATATCATTAAGAACTAGTTTATGACGACTGACGGACATTAAGTGTTGAGATAAGCTCACACTGGCTTCTGTTTAAATTTGGCAGACAAACATAAACATTTTATGAATGAGCTTGAATTGAAAAAAAAAATGGTTTACGATTACCCATCCAGTGTTTCTTTTTTGTAAATAACGCACACGAAAACCTTTCATTTTAAACATTTAAATGTCAAATCTAAATAATGTAAAATATAAATAACAATGACCTCTTCCATCGCATGTAATCATGGGGTATTCAAAATATTCAAAATTTATGCCAGACTTTCATTTTCGGTTAACTCTTCAAATATGAGACGAGAAAGGTTGGCTACCGATAGATGTCGCGCCAACAGGTCGCTCTCGTAAAATCTCACGAGTTATATGTTTGCGTAGCAACCACAAGCAACAGTGTCTGAATGTGTACGGTTGTTGTGAGAAACCAAATAGAATTAGCATTGCACTTTGCAATTTAACAACAACCAAGAAATAAGATGGAAGGACTACCATTCCTCCCTGGAAATAACTTCAGAGATCCAACGGTAAGACTCTTTTAAGTTTTAAAAAATTATGTACTGAAAAGTGAGATCAGGAGATGAAAAAATAAATGATGATACAAAAGACAACTTCCCTGCCATCACCACTACACATAATTTGCAATTAAAGATATATATCAAATGCCAAAGGCCTCATCACAATACTATGGGACACTAATTGGTGATCATGCATAATTTTGTATTCCGACACTTGGTTCTAAAATGTAATTTTTTTAGGGAAATCATATACTTTCTTTTGTATAAGCTTCCTATCTTACATGTTGGAACACCCCTTATTGAGTAAAAAATGACTGTCAGATATAAAATTTGTGTATGCTTCTCTTTTGAGGTTATTCAAAATTCCTGAAAAGAAACAAAAACACGAGAGTTTTATTGCCTGCTTTGTGGCGTAATAAGATCTTTCACTACCTTAGTGGTATATAAACCCAAAATAACCCATCTACCCTTTTTGCTCCCTTAGTAAGCATAATAATCTTACCCTAAACCTAAGTCTATTTACCACAGGACCTCAAACAAACAACCAATCTAAAACAAATCAAAACATTTTGAGATACACAAATGAATAAATGTTTCAAGAAATACATATTTTTCAAATTAATACATTACTTTTGAATATATGCAGTAATAATAACATTCTACTTAATTTTATATAAACAATACTAGGACAATACTTGTATACAATACTTGTACATTAATTATATACTGAGTATTGTTGACAATACTGGTATACAAGTATTGTGGTCGCCAAGTTCAGGTGATCCACAAACCATTTGTTAACCCCAACCCATAAGTACAGGAACCTCTCAAGTAAAAGAAGGGCATGTTTTTACAAAACTTGACCTGTGCACTTCAAATACAAATCACTTTTTGTGGTGCACTTTTCAGACTGATCGACCAGCAGACACACCACCATGTAACTACTTTATCGGAATAATAATTATTTTTATTGTAAATAAAAACAACCAAATATTTAGAAGTTTTCAATAATTTTAAATGATTCAAGGGGGTGAAGGGTTTATATCTATCAGACAGGAACCCAACAACATCTTGAGGACAACACTTTCTTCAATATTGACAATAGGCAGGTATCTATACACTTTGTCCACTGTAGCTAAAAAATATAAACCAATTTATCATTGATTTTATTTATCATATTTTACAGAAATGGAAATATCACAGAAGTCACACACTGAACTACAAGAATGGTTATTCCATCCCAGGCAGACCAGAAGTGGGAATCGGTGGAGAACCAATTGTCTACAACCAATTGTCTGAACAGGAACTTGATGATTTGGCCAACTACAGTCCAACACTCACTTATGGTCAAGCCAAACAAGCACCACCAGAAGACTTTGTTCCTGGTCATGTTGCTTGGGACAAAAAGGTACGGTTAAAACTAAAAAAGTATTCTTCACACATAAAACAACTAGAGCAGTAATGGATGAATTTTTAAGATAGAATGGTGGGATAGATGTTCTTATTTTTGTAAAGAAATAATTTATAGTTTCTTTTCAAGTTTTAATGTCTTTCATTCTTGAATGTGAGAATGAAAATAATTTCAAAGTAAAAGTAAAAAAATCTGAAACATATATTTATTTACATACCTGCCAACTGTCACTATTTGCGGGGGATTTCCCCCATGGAGGCTCCCAAATGGAAATTACGAAAGAGAATTTTGTCCACAATTTAAAATAAAACAATCAGTTTTAACATGGGTATAGGATTGTAAAAGTATGAAGAAGCAAAAACAACATTAAAATAAATTTGAAGGCCCCTTTAAAGGTTTTGTAGGACTATGAGAGCCATTTTGCACAGAAAACTCCCATGGGCATTTTGAAATATTGGCAGGTATGTATTTATTTTATGTATGTAAATTTTGTAAAAAACCCAAAAACTCAAATTAAATAGTACTAGTATAATTTTAGTACAAGTCTCTAATATATACTATGCATTAATATTTTTAGGTCCTGAGATTCAATGCTTATTTCAAGCAGACAGTCCATGAATCTCCAGATGAGTACTTTAGAGTTCGTCCAGTAGATATTTTTTATTATCTAGAAGATGATAGTATATCAGTAGTCGAGCCACATGTAGAAAACTCAGGAATGCCACAAGGTATTTTAAAAAAACCTTGCTAGTAGGGGTTATTATTAAAGACATTTAAAACTGCTACCGAATAAGACATGAGAACGAAACATTACTAATGAAAACAAGACAACCTTTACAGGGAAAAAAAACAGTAATTGAAATTCAATAAATGAATTTTCCTGATTCTTCTGTCATAACTCCTCTGAGTTCACTTATAAATCTTTAAAGTGAAATAAACATATTTTAACATAGTGGACTGTTTATTAGTTTTTATAGTATTTTATTGTACAAGGGTTAACATGATGAAATATATATTCACGATACAATAAATGTTAAAATTATCAGACATTAACACTTTTATGTTAACCAACTAGACATAAATAGATTTGATTTTAATATTCCAGGAAAACTGATAAAGAGACAGAGGCTACCAAAGAATGATCAAGGTGATAATTGGCATTGGAAGGATTTGAACAATGGTATGAATGTCACATTTTATGGGAAAATATTCCGCATTGTTAACTGTGACCAATTTACACAGGTAAGGACTAAACAGCTGGTTAATGTGATTTTATAGTAGCATTGTGATAAATGTGAGGGGAATAATTCCATTGCAA
Organism: Mytilus coruscus; assembly: GCA_017311375.1. Classification (NCBI taxonomy): domain Eukaryota; kingdom Metazoa; phylum Mollusca; class Bivalvia; order Mytilida; family Mytilidae; genus Mytilus; species Mytilus coruscus. The sequence goes on from CM029606.1 coordinate 10,914,782, forward strand.
ATGTAATTTACATTTTATTAGAATTATTGTAAATAACAAAAAATGGTTGTACTATAGAAAATTGTATGTATAGAAAGAGATGTTGAAAAAAGATCAATGAAACAGCAACCAATCAACACTTATTAACAAAAGGTATGGTTGATTAATTTTCTCTCAAAATTTCTGATATTCTATTAAAGTTTTAAATATAATATGAGGCAGGCATTACCTGTGAAAGGGGATGAAGTCTGTATAAATTAGTGTAGGAATTCAAGCATCATTTGCACTTCGGAATCTGTAGAAAATGAAGCCAAAGTACTGAAACATATCTGACATTCGACCTATTGTTTGGGATTATAGTTGTGACATCATTTTCAATGTAAAGAAAGAAACACCATCATCAGGTATTAATGTGGTTTTTTTTTCATGTTATAGAATTATCAATTATTTTTATTGCCAGTACATTAGTAGATTGTTTTCTATATTGATTACAAAGGAAAACATTTTGTAAAACTTACCAAAATTTACCAAATTAATGAAAATTGTTAAAATTGACTATAAAGGGCAATAACTCCTTAAGGGTCAACTGATCATTTTGGTCATGTTGACTTATTTGAATCTTACTTTGCTGAACATTATTGCTGTTTACAGTTTATCTCTATCTGTAATAATTTTCAAGATAATAACCAAAACGGCAAAATTTCCTTAAAATTACTAATTTAGGGGCAGCAACCCAACAACCAGTTGTCCAATTCATCTGAAAATTTGAGGGCAGATAGATATTTACTTGATAAACAAGTTAATCCCTGTAAGATTTGCTTTAAATGCTTTGGTTTCAGAGTTACAAGCCAAAATCTACATTTTACCCCTATGTTCTATTTTTAGCCATGGCAGCCATCTTGGTTGGTTGGCTGGGTCACCACACATTTTTTAAACTAAATACCCTAATAATGATTGTGGCTAAGTTTGGTTGAATTTGGTCCAGTAGTTTCAGAGGAGAAGATTTTTGTAAAAGATTACAAAAATTTACAAAAAATTGGTAAAAAATTACTTTAAAGGGCAATAACTCCTTAAGGGTTAACTGACTATTTTGATCATGTTGACTTATTTGAAGATCTTACTTTGCTGAACATTATTGCTGTTTACAGTTTATCTCTATCTGTAATAATTTTCAAGATAATAACCAAAAGCGGCAAAATTTCCTTAAAATTACCAATTCAGGGCAGCAACCCAACAACCAGTTGTCCAATTCATCTGAAAATTTGAGGGCAGATAGATATTTACTTGATAAACAAGTTAATCCCTGTAAGATTTACTTTAAATGCTTTGGTTTCAGAGTTACAAGCCAAAATCTACATTTACCCCTATGTTCTATTTTTAGCCATGGCAGCCATCTTGGTTGGTTGGCTGGGTCACCACACATTTTTAAACTAAATACCCTAATAATGATTGTGGCTAAGTTTGGTTGAATTTGGTCCAGCAGTTTCAGAGGAGAAGATTTTGTAAAGATTACAAAATTTACAAAATTGGTAAAATTACTTTAAAGGGCAATAACTCCTTAGGGGTCAACTGACCATTTTGATAATGTTGACTTATTTGTAGATCTTACTTTGCTGAACATTATTGCTGTTTACAGTTTATCTCTATCTATAATAATTTTAGAGGCTCCAAGGACCCTGTGTTGCTCACCTGATATTTTTATTTACAATTGATGCATGATAAATGCAACTGTTGTACTGTCGTTTAGTTTCAGAGATATAAGACTAAAAGTGCATTTTATTTCAGCCATGTGTGCCATGTTGGCAGGCAGGGTCATCATACAGTGGTCCCTGGATATCCTAGTGGTGATTTAAACCAAGTTTGGTTTAATTTGACAGTAGTTTCAGGGAGAATTTTTGTAAAATTTATCTAACGAGAAATGCAGTGATGAGAAAGTTTGTTGTGAACCAGGAGAGGATCTGCCCACAGATCCATACATTGAGAAGGAAGGAAAGCTGCACTTAGAACTTACACTACTGCCTCTGCATTTGATGCCAAGAAACAGTTCTTAGAACTGGACAGAAAAGTCTCGATTCTATGTTGTTTGGGATGATACAAATCAGATGTTTGTTGTGAAGTTTTGTTGTTGTAAGTTTATGATATCTTTATAAACACTGATAAATTCTTTATTCCTTGCCAGTATTTTAAGATATTTTAGTTTTTGTTTAAATTATTTGAGATTTTAGAAAATCAAATTTTGGAAACTTTATGCACATGTTTGTTGTGAAGTTTGTTTTGTTGTTGCGCAACACCCCCAAAAAACAAAAGGTAATAAAAATTATCATTTAAGGGCAATCTTTCCTATTAATGATTTCTGCAAAATTCAGTTGATTGTGCAAGGGTTGTATAGCCAGCTGAGGTCGTTAAAACTCTCATTTGTAAAATTATCATTTAAAAGGCATTTTATTATCAAAACTTTGGAATTACAGACTTTAATACTGTTGTTGCGCAACACCCCCAAAAAACAAAAAGGTAATAAAAATTATCATTTAAGGGCAATCTTTCCTATTAATGATTTCTGCAAAATTCAGTTGATTGTGCAAGGGTTGTATAGCCAGCTGAGGTCGTTAAAACTCTCATTTGTTGTTGCAAAATTCAAGTGGTTTTGAATTGCTTTGTTGATCTTTTTGTATTCAACTTTTAAACAACAAAGTACAACAAATATGATGACTGATACTCATGACACTGAAAATATGGTCTTCATTCTTGTGAAGAAAATGGTAAGGTTTGAAATATTTCTTAAATATTAATTCAATACCAATACTTTAATTTGTATTGGACTTATCCCAGGAAATGAGAACAAGGACACAATTAAATTCAATTTTTTCCTAAATTTCTGATAAAATATAAAATGAAGAACTATATTTTTTAATGAGAATTTTTTTTAATAGTTAATTGATAATTTGAACAATATTAATTAAGTTTTAGATCTTGCATGGTTGATTAATTTTCTCTCAAAATTTCTGATATTCTATTAAAGTTTTAAATATAATATGAGGCAGGCATTACCTGTGAAAGGGATGAAGTCTGTATAAATTAGTGTAGGAATTCAAGCATCATTTGCACTGGAATCTGTAGAAAATGAAGCCAAAGTACTGAAACATATCTGACATTCGACCTATTGTTTGGGATTATAGTTGTGACATCATTTTCAATGTAAAGAAAGAAACACCATCATCAGGTATTAATGTGGTTTTTTTCATGTTATAGAATTATCAATTATTTTTATTGCCAGTACATTAGTAGATTGTTTTCTATATTGATTACAAAAGGAAAACATTTTGTAAAACTTACCAAAATTTACCAAATTAATGAAAATTGTTAAAATTGACTATAAAGGCAATAACTCCTTAAGGGTCAACTGATCATTTTGGTCATGTTGACTTATTTGAAGATCTTACTTTGCTGAACATTATTGCTGTTTACAGTTTATCTCTATCTGTAATAATTTTCAAGATAATAACCAAAAACGGCAAAATTTCCTTAAAATTACTAATTTAGGGCAGCAACCCAACAACCAGTTGTCCAATTCATCTAAAAATTTGAGGGCAGATAGATATTTACTTGATAAACAAGTTAATCCCTGTAAGATTTGCTTTAAATGCTTTGGTTTCAGAGTTACAAGCCAAAATCTACATTTTACCCCTATGTTCTATTTTTAGCCATGGCAGCCATCTTGGTTGGTTGGCTGGGTCACCGCACACATTTTTAAACTAAATACCCTAATAATGATTGTGGCTAAGTTTGGTTGAATTTGGTCCAGTAGTTTCAGAGGAGAAGATTTTGTAAAAGATTACAAAATTTACAAAAATTGGTAAAAATTATTTTAAAGGGCAATAACTCCTTAAGGGGTTAACTGACTATTTTGATCATGTTGACTTATTTGAAGATCTTACTTTGCTGAACATTATTGCTGTTTACAGTTTATCTCTATCTGTAATAATTTTCAAGATAATAACCAAAACGGCAAAATTTCCTTAAAATTACCAATTCAGGGCAGCAACCCAACAACCAGTTGTCCAATTCATCTGAAAATTTGAGGGCAGATAGATATTTACTTGATAAACAAGTTAATCCCTGTAAGATTTGCTTTAAATGCTTTGGTTTCAGAGTTACAAGCCAAAATCTACATTTTACCCCTATGTTCTATTTTTAGCCATGGCAGCCATCTTGGTTGGTTGGCTGGGTCACCGCACACATTTTTAAACTAAATACCCTAATAATGATTGTGGCTAAGTTTGGTTGAATTTGGTCCAGCAGTTTCAGAGGAGAAGATTTTGTAAAGATTACAAAATTTAGGTCATCTGAGGTCACCAAACCGTCTCCTTTTATTGACAAGTACACACAACACATGAGGCTATGAATTGCAAATATTTTTCCATTATATTCTTGTAAATAAGCAGAAAATGATGTTGTAGCTATCTCCCCTTTCAGAATTTCCTAGAAAGTGAAGGTTTAGATGTGAACCCAGGAGAGGATCTGCCCACAGATCCATACATTGAGAGAAGGAAGGAGAAAGCTGCACTTAGAACTTACACTACTGCCTCTGCATTTGATGCCAAGAAACAGTTCTTAGAACTGGACAGAAAAGTCCTACGATTCTATGTTGTTTGGGATGATACAAATCAGATGTTTGGTGAAATGAGACCATTTGTTATCCATGTAAGTTTATGATATATTTATAAACACTGATAAATTCTTTATTCCTTGCCAGTATTTTAAGATATTTTAGTTTTTGTTTAAATTATTTGAGATTTTCAAAAAATCCAAATTTTGGAAACTTTATGCACATGTTTAATGATGTTTAAGTTTCTTTATCTTCTAAAATCAAAAACTTAATTAAAGAAAATAATGAAGCAAAGACTCATATGTATATTTTTTCGCTAGCTATTCCATTTATTAAAAACTAGACAAGGTTTTTCTGTTCTATTTATGAAGACCTTCTTTAAATATAACAAACGGTGTTATTACACAATAAATGAAAATAATTACGAATCAAGATTGTTTTTTTTTTTTAAATCCATTGGAACAAATATTTCATTTTGTTTTATATCAATAATGTTGCTTTCTTTCTTTAACAGTACTATTTAGTGGATGATACGTTAGAAGTCAGAGAAGTACACAATGCCAATGATGGCCGAGATCCATTCCCAGTTTTAATAGGAAGACACAAAGTTCCAAAAAATAGATATAACGTAGAATCATCTTTCCCTGCTGTTGTAATGGAGTTATCAGACCATGAAATCAAACAATATTATACACCTAAAGACTTCAAAATCGGTGAAACTGTCACTGTGTACGGAAGAAGGTTTTTGGTCTATGACTGTGATAATTTTACGAAGGCATTTTATTATCAAAACTTTGGAATTACAGACTTTAATACTGTAGATGTGCAAGAAAAAGTGAAAAATCTACCAAAAATGGTATGTATTCATTAAATGCATAATCTTTCTTTAAATGTTTTAAAATAGCATGAAAAATAGTAGAGCAGATGTAAATTATTTTAAATATATATATCCTAAAATAATATTTCATTTCAAGAAACAAATAGAACAAGCAGGGATTTTGAAATAAAAGATTTACTCATAAATGTTAAAGTAAAATATTACATACCATCTCCCCTTAATCAATTGAATTGTTAGTGTTTTCGGGTTTCCACAAGAAATTACAGTTTGTCATGAAAGTTATAGATTAATAAAATCATTACGACATTAGCAGAGTAGGTTAATTTTACTTCAACAATTTGGCTCTTAAAAGCACATTATTCAGTGTGCTTTTAAAGTGCAAAATGTAAGGAAAGGGAAGTTAGTAAAACAATTGATTGACAAAGAGCAAATAATAGAACATAAAAAATACAAAATGAAAATGTGTCTTAGTAATTCCTTTTCTTGATAAATCAACATATGTTTCATCCCAGGAAAACTCACCCTTCAGTAATGTGTGCAGGTTCTCTACTTTTGTAATAATTCTTCTGTATTTATTTTTGCAGGAAATTCCACCATACAATAATTTTGGTTCACTAGAAGATTCTTTACAATCATGCTTATCACTTATACCACAACCACCTAAGAAAGATTTCATCAAAATGTTGGAAAATGATCATAAAGTACTCAGATTTGAAGCCACTATGGTAAGTTAATCTGTTTATTTACATGATAATGTGAAAGAGAACTGTTCTTTTTAATTTTGTTTCAAAACAGTATTTTTAAAGACATCAGTTTAATTTGATTTAATTTTGATTTAAATTATACATCTACACAATATGAATAAAAGGAGATGATTGGTATGTACGTGATACAACAAAACAGTAAATCAACAACTGGAAGAACAAAAAAAAGGGCAACATATATTCTTCAACAACTGACATGCGTCTTTGGTCCAATATGTCAGGTTTTGCTAAAAGGAGAGGGGACTAGGTGGCAGAGTGGTCTAAGTGTTCATCTTCATCTAGCCTGTCAACACTGAAGTTATGGGTTAGAACCCTGCTCATGGCCAGGTGCATTGACTCTTATTTTAATAATGACTAGGATTGCCAGTTCTCTCTTCCACCAATAAAATCCAAGATAGTGAAAGTGAAACAACAATCAATATAAAATGTCTTGAGTCTTTACAAAATATGAACTAGATTCAACAGAAACTATAAAATATCTACCATCAACTGAATTTCTATATATATTTCTCAAAAGCTGTTGAAAAGAATTTTTCTTTGTTTAATTTGTTTGATATAATGGACAAAATCAGCTTCTGAAAAGGACATCATTACACAACATACAATGTGCAGCACCATAAATTTAACCACAACATAAACAATGAATGCTTCAAACGATAGACACTATAAGTATATAACAAATTAACTTAAATGAATTGGCAGGCTGGTAAAAGTGACCTCAAAGTACTTTTTTTGGTAGAAATTTGAATATATGGTTTCAATGACAATTGTGCTACAGTTGAAAACCAAAGCCAAACTAATTTTTTAAAGATATTGCATGTTCAAATCTAGTGTCTAAATGACAATGTGGGAAAAAAGGACCATGTACTAGGTTTGTTCCAACTCCCACTGACAACCAAAATACTACTGAATCATAATGTAAAGCAAATTAAAATTGATTTGTTGTTTTTTTTTATTAGGATTCAGTACGACCAGAAGATAGAGGAAGGAGGTTCATTGTTTCATATCGCTTAGCAGATGACATGATGACAATCTATGAACCACCAGTACGAAACTCTGGAATCATCGGTGGAAAGTTTTTGGAGAGGACACGAGTGGCCAAGCCAGGCTGTGCACCTGGTCAACCAGTATTCTATGGTCCACAGGACTTCTATATTGGTGCTGTTATTGATGTATTTAAGCACCGATTTGTCATCACAAACGCAGATGAATATGTGCTCAAATATATGGAGGACCATTCTGCACAATTCCCAGGTAAAGAAAAATTACTTTTGATAACATAAAAAGATTGTTAGGTTTAAATCGACTTGGTTTACTGTAAACCAACTTGTATTTGTGGTTGTTTAACCATGTTGATGTATTTTTTTAAGAAAAATATAAGATTGATATATTCCCAACTATTTGTATTCATGTTATTTTTCTAACTCACGAAAGCTGTGAATATAAATTGCTCAGGAAAATTTAATTTACAGTATACTTGTATTCATACTTGTACAAAACCATCGTACTTTGTTGACTAGCAATACACTACTAGAGCCATGTCCAATATTAAACTTGATATTTATAACTTGTTTTTCTTCTCTATTAATAAAATGGACTTGCATATGACCCTTTTCTGTAATCTCATTACTTTTTTTTTTGCATTACTTATTTGCATTGATTTTATATATTTTCATGTACTTTTAGATCACTGAAGAGTATATATTAAATTATTTACATTTGCCCTGACATCTTATTTTTTATATTTTAGCTGAAACAGTTCAGACACTGAGGGAAAGACTGACAACGCGTCCAATGGAAACGGTCAAAGGAGGTCCAATGAAAGTCATGAGAAGGTGAGGGTACAAATTTTGTTGATTTCCCCCTCCCATAAAAGCGTTTTCATAAATATTTAAAAAAAAATAACGATACATGACCTTTTGAAAACTGCTCAATAAAGGTCAGTTATTACTTCTCTTCTTTTTTTTTTAGCATGTAATTCTAAACATGCTAAATTTCAATCAAGTTTTATAATGGAATACATGTAGTACTATTGATATTTAATTTTTTTTTCCAATAATATACAAAATATTCTACAGTCTTTTCAAAACAAGTATGGTATTTAGTTGATGATATTCTTTTTTTGTTTAACTTATATCTCAAATTCAAAATAGCAAAATTGACAAATAAATGTGAAAATTATTTAATATACTCCCCTCTAAGTTAGAGCATTAACTTAATCATGACCAAGAAAGATATACAATTCAAACAATATCTTTATTCCAGTCCTGGTGATTTAGAAATCTTAGTTAGACAAGTACGAGCTCAACTAAAAAAGATTGCTATAACAGACAAGGCAAGAGTTGACACAATGTTCCTACGATACAACAAAGATCGAACAGGATATATTGGTGCAGATGATATGACAGCACTGTGCCGAAGCTTACAACTGCCAGTAGATGATGATGTTATCAATGAAGTAAGTTATCTCCCCTAGAATAGCAAACAAGAGTTATCTATTTTATCATATAGTGATAAACATAGAATTGAACAACTGTGTTAAAGATTTTTAAAAAGCAGCAAAAAGGACCAGTTTTGAAAGGCTATTGCATTATGGGATTGCTATTATTTGAAACATTTCTGGTTGGTTGAAGCATCACTTGCAAGGATGCTGGAAAACACAACATAATTAATGCAGAAAGGAGTTGAATTTCTGAATAGATTTTTTAATAAATCCATGAGAGTGTGGATGGGGTTTATTGAATAGAGAATAATGGGCAGAAGGTGCGGAATAAATGACCAAAAGTATAAAGAAGAGAGAAAAGTAATCCAAAAAAATAAAGAATAGAGAATATCAGGCAAAATTTATAAAGAATAGAGAAAAATGACTTAAAAAATTAAAGAATACAGAAATGAAGAACCCCCCATCCTGACACTTATCCATGTATAATGTATCTTCCTGTATTGTAAGATTTAAATTCTTTCTATTTCAGCTTGTTAGACAATGCACATCAAATCCAGAAGGCAAAATATCATTAGAAGATTTCAGAAGATTCATTGAATGCTCATGAAGAAAACCTGGCTATTTTTAGAACTGTGATATAATTTTAAAGCAATTTCTGTACGATTTGTACATGGACAAAATTTTATTGATCTTGAAACTTTTATAAAAAATTTATGTATATTGTATATTATTGTGAAAAACAATACATGTGAAAAGAATACACCTAACTTATTATACTTGTTTATTTTTGTTGATACCTAGATTTAATATTAAAAATGCAACAAAAAAAGACTTATACCCACAAATGCAGTCCTAAAAGAGATTTGAAATGAGAAAACTGCATAGAAGACAAATATAAAAGTTATGAAAATGTTATTTTACTAAATATCAGCAACAGCTTTAGTATATTTTAAATCAGTGACTTCTTAAGGTGAAATTGATGTGTGAGGAATTCTCAATGGGAACAAATTTTAGCTGCTAGATCTTAATTATTGTAACACAAACCAATTATTAGATACAAGAAGATGTGGTATGAGTACCAATGAGACAACTCTCCATCCAAGTCAAAATTTATAAATGTAAACCATTATAGGTCAAAGTACGGTCTTCAACACGGAGCCTAGGCTCACACCGAACAGTAAGCTATAAAGGGCCCCAAAATTACTAGTGTAAAACCATTCAAACGGGAAAACCAACGGTCTAATCTATATAAAACGAGAACGAGAAACACTTATGAACCACATCAACAAACGACAACTACTGAACATCAGATTCCTGACTTAGGACAGGTGCAAACAAATGCAGCGGGTTTAAACGTTTTAATGGTACCAAACCTTCACCCTTTTTCTGAAACAATAGTGTAACAACATCACAACATAGAAAGACACACTATAAAATATCAACTGAAATAGCTTAACTCAATCAAAGGACATAGTAACACCATTGACCATACACTGAACAAATAAATTTGACCTATGATACAATGCAAATTCAAAATAAATAAACTAAGGGAAGAATAATAAAAGTGACATGTTATATCGGTATGAAATGTTAAACAATTTAAGAAAAACAATATGTCTGTTTTGGTTATTCACACAATTTTGTCAATATGACAGGACTACAAATAACTGTCATACAAGTGAGATTTAGCTAGCTATAACAGGTTTAACCCACCATTTGTTTTGAAAAAATACCTCTACCAAGTCAGGAAAATGACAGTTATTTCCCATTCGTTTGATTGGTTGACATAGTAAAGCATTTGGTTTTGTCAGGTTTTATGGACTTCCCTTTTTTTTGTAATTTACCTTGGATTTGTGTATTTAAACTTTTGTGCCATTAGAATTCAAAATCATTGTATATTTTGTGATAAGTCTGTGTCCTTTAAACATTTGATACTTATTACTTCAACATATTTTAAGTGGTGGCAAATTATACCAAGTACAATCACTCATTTCTACGTGGTTAAAATCAGAATGAGAGACAATCCTGCTACTACAGTCTTGCATCAAGGCATTTAGTACCTACCTGATCAACTATTAACTCCATATCATGGAAAATGAAGTAATTTATTAACAACATGGAAAGGAAAGAATATGACTGATTAATTCATGCCATAAAAACATTATTACTTGATAAAACCAAAAGTAAAGGAGCAGATAGAGCTTATATTACTGTTCTTCATCTCAAAGTCACAGTGAGGACTTTAATTTGTGACCAAAAGTTCAAACCTCTTTGCAAATTCATGGAAGACCATAGCATTGATTGATCAGCTTGAGTGGAATTGTTTGCTTGGTGTTGTTGGAACAAAGTGAATACCACTTACACACCACATTTCTTTCTATTTTTAGTAAAACAATTTTATGTATAGTTATTTACATATTTAACCCCTGGTCCCCACAACATCCATGTGCCGTCTCAAGTCGAGAGCCTGTAATTAAGTGGTTGTCATATGTTGGTTGCTGTATCATATAATATTTGTTTTTTTTTTTGTCTATTGTTTTTAACTTGAATCAGGCCGTTAGTTTTCTTGTTTGAATTGTTTTACATTTGTCATTTCTGGGCCTTTTATTTCTTACTATGTGGTATGGGTTTTGCTCATTGTTGAAGGCCGTATGGTGACCTATAGTTGGTGTTAATTTTATGTTAATCAGTCTCTAGTGGAGAGAAGTCTCATTAGCAATCATACAGCATATTCTTATTTTCATATAGCCAAAAATTGTCAGCCAACTCCTTATAGGAATTATTGCCCATTAATAATGATTTTTACCTATTTTACCATTGTTGGCGAACCTATTGTGGATAAAGAAAAACTGTTACCAGTGAAGATCAGCAAGACAAGATCCATAAATGGGTCAACATAGACGAAATTGTCAGTTGACCCCCATCATAGGAGTTATTTCCTTTCCATGACTTTAACTATTTTTTTCATTTTGGGCAAAAATTATAGAAGAGAGAAACTGTAAACAGTAAAAATTATCAACAATGATCATCAAAACAAAGATTTTAGTCATGAATTATATTGCAGTCTGCAATGATAGAGAAGGGCAATTGTTGAAGATGCACATAGATCCAGATGAGCAACATGCTCTTTAGAGCCTCTAGTTTACGCAATAGTGAAATCACAAAAAATCCACAGAAAAATGTTAAATTTGAATTTTGACCAATGGAGAACTCAGACCAGTGTCGCAAACCACATATTGATTAAAATACAAACAACTATTTGTGGAAAATATAAGAATTAGAATAACCTTCGTTTTACACCAGCAACAGGTAGGATATCATTCTTATTGGAACAGAGTTGCAAGAAGTGAAATGATATGCGTTTTCTAAGATCTTTAACCAGATGATCAAGTTTCAATAGTATTTTTTATACGCCCGTCAAAATTTGACGGGACGTATTATGGTATACAAATGTCGTCTGTCCGTCTGTCTGTCCGGCATAAACATGTTGCACCGTAACTTGAGAACGACTTATATCCAAATTTCATGAAACTTAGCATAGTTGTTTCTTATGATGGTCAAACGATCTGTATACTTTTTGGTGAAAATTAGATTAAAACTTTTTGGTGAAAATTAGATTAAAACTTTTTGAGTTACGGGACTTAGTAACTAAAACAGGTGTGTATTTTTTTTTACATGTCGTGCCGTATCTCAAAAACAATTTATGATTATTGCTTTTATTAAAACTTTACACACTTCTTAGTTATATTCATCTTAAGATCTGTATACTTTTTGGTGATGATTCAAAATTTTATTTTAGAGATATTGAGTATTTTGTTAAAAAGGGAGGGTTTTTCACATGTCGCCCGTATCTCAGAAATAGTTTATGATTATTGCTTAAAACTTTACACACTTCTTAGTTATATTAATCTTAAGATCTGTATACTTTTGGTGATGATTCAAAATTTTATTTTTGAGTTATTGAGTATTTTGTAAAAAAGGGGAGGGATTTTCACGTCGCACCGTATCTCAAATATGATTTATGATTACTGCTTAAAATTTTACACACTTCTTAGTTATATTAATCTAAAGATCTGTATACTTTTGGTTTTGATTCAAAATTTTATTTTGAGATATTGATTTTTTTTTTAAAAGGGGTTTTCACATGTCACGCCGTATCTCAGAAACGACTTATGATTATTGCTTAAAATTTTACACACTTCTTAGTTATATTAATCTCAAGATTTGTACACTTTTGGTTTTGATTCAAAATTTTATTTTAGAGATATTGAGTTTTTTGTAAAAAAAAAAGGGGGGGTTTTCCCATGTCAGAAACTATTTATGATTATTGCATAAAAATTCACACACAAGACAACGGGCGTATCATGCGCTCATGGCGCAGCTGTTTATTTACTGTTTTTAAGATAATGTTTCCAACCAGGCTACAATCTTCCTACCAGTAACCATGATGATACATCTTAAAATTTTCTCATCCAAAAAAGCAAGAACCCTTTTATCCTTAAAAATAATGCTAACATCTATAATTCAGATAATCAGAGTAAAAAAAAATTGTTCTGAAATAAACTATTTGCTGGAAACAACAATCAATTAACCTTTCTATGTACATATTATGAGGGACAACTAAAACCTTAATTCTGAAGAAAAAAAACTGGATCAAAAGAAAAACACAATTAGTTTATTACTGCATAAGTTCCTTTTAAGATATATTTAACTGATATCTATAAATAGAAGGGAGCTAGAGGGTAAGTTGATCTTAGCAAAAATTACCAAGAAAATAGTTAGGTTCTTCTAAAATGATGAATAAAAAACCTGGATTCTGAGGGGGTCTGACTCATGATTATAAGATTAATGATATTTCAAAGATGTCTGCATTGAGGAAAGACAAAATCCATGCGACACCATTCTCTTTTCACAGATTGCAGATGGTTAAATCAATATATATCTGCTATGCTTCTCTGAAATAAATATATCTTTCCATGGTAATAGAAAAATCAATTCATAAAATGATTCATCTTTATTTTGCTCATAAAACATTACAATAAAATAATTTCCAAACTTAAACAAAGTAGCATCTAATCTCAAATTATAGTAATGTAGTACATCTAACTGAATAATTACTATTGATCTGTATGAAACGTGACCCCTTTTGGAATCTATTCAGATCTTACTTACCATGACAAACAAGTCTAAAGAAAAGAGTGAGAGATTAGATTTTTAATAATCAGATTGATGTAGACTCTTTTTAAATAGATCAGTGCAATAGCCTAGATTCCATTTTATATGTATGGAACATTGTCCTATATTACCTTTACAATTATAAATACATTTAACTTATTTTTGTTGGAATACTGAAGATTTCCTTTTCCTCCACAAATGAAACTAAATATGCAATACTATATATGAATAGATAGTTTTTAATTAATGTAGTTTGAGTTATTTCCCTTGGCTGCCATGCTGGAGGCTAAACTGCCTGTTTACCTAATTCGACTAACCAAATCAAAATTTATGATTCGTGCAAATTTAATAAGAGATCTTAACTAGATGGTAGTGATGAATTAAACAAGGCTTAATCAAATTAAAACTGTTCAGAAAATAACTTTTTCCAAGAGTCTGGACTCTAGCAGCATTGTATTACAAGATGAATTTGGTTGATTTATGAAGGAATTTGTACACTATGACCTCCAATCAAAGCACCTAAAATTTAACAAAATAGGTCAATTTACTACAATTTTAACCTCATGAGAAAAATTATTACAATTATCTGATAATTTTAAATATCACACTTTTCAAATAATGATGAACAGAATTCAACTGATCAAATGTCAGTCAACAATATATATCCGTCTTTAATTATAAAGAACAATCATGTTTAATACATTAAAAACAGTGCAACACAACAACAAAGTTAAATTCATTAGTATTGCAATTTTTTTCATTAAATACAACATAGACAAAAGTAACTTTGATTAGAGAAGACAGTATTTTGTTTATGGACTCCTATCTTCATACTCTGGGATCATTATCATTCCTGGGATACCAATTTTCACAGATTTCATGAATTTAAATGTCCAACAAAGTACAATTCTTCTATAGGTCTGTATTGAGATTTTGACAAAACCGCCAAATCAAATATCTATGAAAAAACTATTTTTCCCCATCCACAAAAATTGGTATTCAGAAAAATAAATGAATCTACAGTAGTTTTTAAGAAAACTACACTTTGGATATGATGTATTTTTCAATAGATACTATATAATGCATCAAAGTTAGATCGAAAAAAATACCCTGTGTAAGCATTAAACAAATTTACTTCTACAAATTATCAGGAATTGATATCAGCAACAATCAATGAATCTTAATTGCCACTGAACAATATCCAAGCAAAAAAACAACATGTAGGTTAATTTAGAAAGCTTGTAATGAATATAAAATGTGTAGCATTTCTTTATTCAAACAAGGCAATAAACTTGCAAGCTGTAGTAAATAAATCCATTTATCACTCATGTTAAAGTACGTTATACATCAAAACAAATAAAATTTTGTTTCGCCCGACAAAAATCAGTTTGAAATATTATCAAGAAAACACACTTTACTATTTAATGGAAAACATACAATGAAACAAATTCTAATTTAACGATACACTCAAATTAAAGGTTCAAATAAAATGCATAGCATTACACATATTTTATTTACGTCCAATTAGAAGTTTAGTTAAATTTGCACAAATACATACAAATGCACTTTCATTTCATTTGTTACAGTTATTTATTGCAAATATTGTAATTGTGGTTTTGTATAGCTAATACTCGGTCATAAAATTAGCAATTTAAAAACAAAAACGTCTATTGAAATATCACAAATTTTCATGGATATATGGAAACTTTCTTGTGAATGCAATTGAAAGGGTTGCTATTACTTCTAGAATAATGAAGAAATAGATTAAGGAAATATATTTTGTATTGGGCTTATTCCTAAATGATCTTATACAAAGCTTAACTAGAAATCCATAACAGAGAGAAATTTTGTAAATGTTATGGTAATTTAATACAAAAAAACAAACAGTTTTACCAATAATACATTTTTAAAAGCTTTTGGTTCTACAAGTAAAGAGAATTATTTGTTCATTTTCCTCTCTAGATGCCATAGGGCTACATTACAGAAATATTTTGAAAGTAAAATTTTGTGATAGGACTAGACAATATTTGTGAAGATAGGTTGAATTACTGTGTGACCTAGAAATAAAATAATCAACAACTAATATTGAATGTGTGTTATGAACATTTCTTTAATAAAGTAGTTCTTGCTGCCACCAAAAGTTTGAAAGCTTCTTCACTTCCTGGTGCTACACTTTTATCTGGATGTAATAATACTGCTAATTTTCTGTAAGCTTTGTTCACTTCGTCCCTAAAAAAATAAACAATTATAGTAATGGATTTTGATTTTATTTCCTCTTGGCTGTAAAACTGGAGAATAGGTCCAAAACTTATCCTTCTATCTACACAAAGTCATACAATGAGTATTTGGAATGTTTTGGATGGCTCCCTAAATTTGTTGAAGAAATTTAAAACTTTAATTTCAATTTATCCTATTATTCAATCTTACGCAAAATTCAAAAAATAAAAGGCCTTTCCACAGCACATCTTATTGTGTTCAATGAGTGTGATTGATCTTTCTGCATCCATGCATATTTGGTAAATATTATTTATTAATAACCAACTGTAATTTTGAGTAACTGAATGGATTATCTTCTCATTGTTGAAGTTATATTGTGAATTTGTGAACTAAATATGACCTTTTTTTTATTTCCTTGGCTTTTGAATTGTGGTTTTATTGAATAAATCCATCAAAATATATAATTTATCTTTCTCACTGTTCAGATAATACAGACACAGAATTGTATAATGTATGTTCTTTTATGTATGTTTTATAAATCTACTAATCATGATTAAAAAGGGAGTGGGTTGGAATCTCAGGAACTGCATCAGTAGTTGTCATATAACATATCTTAAAATTTACCTGTTAAAATCATTTACAAATTTAATTCAGACTTGGGAAGGATTTAGAGCTAATTATTGACATCATAATGTATTACAGAATTCAGGTTTGTATAGTCCGTGGTTTTATTCTCAAAATTAAAGCTGCCAGGCAGGCGTGTGGATTACCGAGTATGATAAGCAAGAAATAAGAGAAAACTTGATTTTCGCAAGGTTTGTTTACGTTTCTCCATGTTTGTTATATAAATACCAGTCTTTTTAAGAATCAGGCAATTTTGAAAAAATCAAAACATGGCCAAAAACCCACCGACCTAACCATTCTATTTTTGAAGTTACCCTCATCCTGACTTAGAAAAGTAGGTCTTTCATTTCTGCGTGTCTGGTAATTCGAGTAATCTCTTGATAAATTTTGGTTAGAATGCTAGCAAATAACCCAGTTATCTCCCTTAGTAGTAAATTTCTAGTGCATTTCAACCAAATTACATCTTGATTTACCAGAACAGGAAAAGGAAACGAATGCTATATTCGTGCATTATTATACATTTTGAACATAAAGTAATATCAACTTGAGTGGGTTTTGTTTGTCATGTTTTCACCACTGCCTGATTCTTAGGCAGATTGGCACATAAATTGTAGAGGGCACCCATATTATTTTACCTAATCCATATTAATGTGCAATTTTAATTCAAAATCCATTATAAAGTGCTTAATTTCAAAATTAAATGCTTCATTACAAATGTCTCGTTTCTTTTCACAGCATAACATAAACTGAAAACCGCTTGTATTGAACGGAATTAAAAGAGTATAAGTCTGCCAGGAACCAACTTATGCATAACAATGCATAAACTACAAATGTAATCAGCATTTGTTCCTTTTGGTGATTCATACTGACGCATGTGTTTTGTTTTAGCTTAAGATCCTTCAAACATTAATATAATGGATATGTTTAAAGGTATTTTACTAAAAGTTGAACTGTTTTATTTTCAAAGTCGTATTCTAGTGGTATCTATTAAGTACGGATTTTTG
Source organism: Mytilus coruscus (assembly GCA_017311375.1). NCBI lineage: Eukaryota > Metazoa > Mollusca > Bivalvia > Mytilida > Mytilidae > Mytilus > Mytilus coruscus. The sequence continues at coordinate 10,932,432 of CM029606.1, forward strand.
CGCACACACTCGCCTTATTAATTTTCAATTTACACACGCTATTCTTCCGGTTACAACTTTCCCCAATTGTTTTTTTTTTTTTTGTAATTTTGACTAATTTCAACACGTGGAAATGTTCTAGAATCATTTAGAGGTATTTTCAACTACTTGATGATGGAAAATGGGTTTTCCATGTAAAACTGTAAACAATCACATATGATTTGATATTACCGGAGTTTCAAGAGAAGTTTTTGACCCGTTATAAAAGTTTTTACCTAAATTTTCGTGGGGAGAAAGGGGTGCGAACTGTACAAGATGCCTCTAATTGAACATGTAGCCTCTTGCACATTAGACGAATAGAGTTTACATAATATTATAGGTTTCACATACTTTGATGCTCCTAGTTGAACACCTAGCCTCTCATAATCACTCCTTGCTGCTTTAAGCTTCTGTATAGCTTCGACTTGATCCTTGGAGTATCCTAACTGCGTCGTGAAAGGTGCTTTCTTTCCACCATTCTCTACTGCTGATACAACACCCTCAAATAAGTTCTGTAAATACAAATAGATTATAATATGTTGTGCTGTTACACCACAGTCCCTTTGGTAAGGAGAGGTTTGAACCTCCCAAACATGTTTAATCCTCCATATTCTTTATGTACCGTCCCAAGCCGGAACCTATTACTTTTGTTTGTAGATGGTTGCTGTCTGTCATATTTGTTTTAAGATTGTTATTTTGTCAAACAGGTCGTTGGTTTTCTTGTTTGAATTGTTGAACATTGTGTCATGATGGGGACCTATTACAACTATAATAGACTACAGAGTATGGGTTTTGCTCATGCTGAATGCCCACGTAGACCTAAAGTTACTAACATCCATGTCATTTGGACTCTGGTGGATAGTTTATCATTGGCAATCATACCACATATCTTATCTTTATACAGGTTGATTGAGTAAACTTAAATCCCTTATGCAATTGTTTTCAGTGAATGCTGGATTTTGGGGTGAAATTACTTTTGTATATATATTCATCACAAACATGGACAAAGAGATAATAAATTGAGATCACTATCAGTCCAAAGCATCCATAATCAATTTTATTCATGTGATTCACTCAACATATTTGTGAATATCATTTATGCACAGCTTAAAAGGTCTCTCCAACAGAATTGGGTTACTATTACTGGAAAAAATTCTGCCAGATAATTTCTGTTATGAAGCCAACCTTGAGGTGTATGTCTGAATAATAGCATATATATTTATCAGTACTTCTATGAAAAGATGCTACTTAAAATGTAACTGAATGTTTATACTGTGGATTAATGTATTTCTTCCTTGATACAATTTTTTGGGGATTGAGCCGTAAAATTGTATTTTCATGGACATTTGATTTCAAAATGGTTTTGCCAAAGTCTGCATACGAGACTATAGAAAATTTGTACTTTATCAAACATTTAAGTTCATTCACATTAACCTAAGAAATCCAAGAAAATTGGTTTCTCACAAATAATAATAAATCAATAGTAAGTATAACATGATTCTCATGTACTACAAAACCATAAGCTTATATCTTTCAGAGAAATAGTTATATCCAGCTACTTGTGTTTTTATAAGATATTTTAGATTTTACCTGAAACATTTCTGTGACACCTTCCCTGTTTGTGCTGATGTTTCAAAGTAATGATAACCTCTTGTGTCTGCCCATATCCTACCTTCAGACTCATCAACAACTCTCTTCTTATCAGTCTAAAAAAATCAGAAACATTTTAATTATGAATGAGAAAACAATATCAATTTACAAAATGTATAGTAATTAAATTTAAAAAAGAATGTGTCCATAGCACACAGATGCCCCACTCACTGTATCATTTTCTATGTTCAGTGAATCTGGGGTCAAAACTCTAATTTGGCATTAAAATTAGAAAGATCATATCACAGGAACATGTGTACTAAGTTTCAAGTTGATTGGATTTCAACTTCATCAAAACTACCTTGACCAAAAACTTTAACCTGAAGTGACAAAAACTTTAACCTGAAGCGGGACGGACGGACAAACAAACAGACGCACAGACCGAAAACATAATGCCCCTAGGTTGGGCATAAAATGAATACAACAGATGCTACTGACGTATAAGGGACTCATCTGATAGAACAATATTGAGTCCAAAAGTTAAAAAATATATGCATTGAAAACACTCATATTTAGAATCCTACAGTTACCAGCATATATATATGTTAATGTAAATGCTTTGTTTCAATTGTTTTATTTGATTAACTTTACTTTGTAAATTCAGAGACTTATACTACATTATAGTCTGGTTAAATTTAGATATGATAACAAATACTGGTCTCTGGCTAATAATTGATTTATGTGGACAGACATCCAAAAATAATGACAAATGTAAGGGAGATTACCTTGTTAGCACAAACACAGACTGCAATGTTATCTACTTCTGACTGGTTCCCTACTTCATTCTGAAGTTCCAATAACCAAGAATCCAGTGCCTCAAAACTATTCCTGTCTGATACATCAAATACAATAATGGCTCCTGAGTATCCTTGTAAAATTCATTTCTTACCTGAAAAGACATCACAAAAGTTAAAATTTCAAAATAATCAATCATTCAATTGGTGAATGTTATAAATGTAAATAACTCTGAGAAGACTAGCTATGTTGCCCGGCACTGTGCAAAGTTTTCGGGACCATACACATTCAGTATGAATATGGTTCCTTACTTGGAAGAAGAAGAAGATCATTGACACGATGCAGCTGATATTCATAACCGACACGATAGGAATCTGATTACAATAGTTGTCATCTGTTTATGTAGTTCATACGTGTTTCTCGTTTTTATATAGATTAGACCGTTGGTTTTTCCGTTTGAATTGTTTTACACTAGTAATTTTTTGGGGCCCTTTATAGCTTGCTGTTCGGTGTGAGCCAATGCTCCGTGTTGAAGGCCGTACCTTGACCTATAATGGTTTACTTTTATAAATTGTAACTTGGATGGAGAGTTGTCTCATTGGCACTCATACCACATCTTCCTATATCTATATACGATAACCATTTATCAACTTTCTGTCTCAAACAAATCAGGTACAGAATCTTTTGAGCCTGACTCTATGGAACCAATTTCAGTGGTTAAACAATTCAACAGCAGGTTGAAGTATGCCATATTTTCTATAAATTGTTGTGAAGACGACAAAGATGAAACCACTCCTCCATGACTTTATGGATACCTGTAAACACGCCTGTACGGAGAAAGGGTTCATTTGATATGTTAATGGATAGACCATACCAAATCAATAAGAAGCAACCCAAACTACACAAAGATGTAGAAAATGAATGGTTGACTTGAGAAATGAATATATTCTCTGTATCAAATCTATCTTCGATTGCAATGAGTATGCTCCTTTAGGATAAGGGGCTGCCCCACTCGTTGCAATTATTCTCTATCTTACAATATTAAATATACCCAAACTGTGTGGCCTGTGTGATTTCAATTAAAACATGTTCTTAGGAGCTATGCTGCCAATTTTTTATGCAGTCAAAAGGATAGTTTATCATTGGCAATCATACCACATATCTTATCTTTATACAGGTTGATTGAGTAAACTTAAATCCCTTATGCAATTGTTTTCAGTGAATGCTGGATTTTGGGGTGAAATTACTTTTGTATATATATTCATCACAAACATGGACAAAGAGATAATAAATTGAGATCACTATCAGTCCAAAGCATCCATAATCAATTTTATTCATGTGATTCACTCAACATATTTGTGAATATCATTTATGCACAGCTTAAAAGGTCTCTCCAACAGAATTGGGTTACTATTACTGGAAAAAATTCTGCCAGATAATTTCTGTTATGAAGCCAACCTTGAGGTGTATGTCTGAATAATAGCATATATATTTATCAGTACTTCTATGAAAAGATGCTACTTAAAATGTAACTGAATGTTTATACTGTGGATTAATGTATTTCTTCCTTGATACAATTTTTTGGGGATTGAGCCGTAAAATTGTATTTTCATGGACATTTGATTTCAAAATGGTTTTGCCAAAGTCTGCATACGAGACTATAGAAAATTTGTACTTTATCAAACATTTAAGTTCATTCACATTAACCTAAGAAATCCAAGAAAATTGGTTTCTCACAAATAATAATAAATCAATAGTAAGTATAACATGATTCTCATGTACTACAAAACCATAAGCTTATATCTTTCAGAGAAATAGTTATATCCAGCTACTTGTGTTTTTATAAGATATTTTAGTTTTTACCTGAAACATTTCTGTGACACCTTCCCCTGTTTGTGCTGATGTTTCAAAGTAATGATAACCTCTTGTGTCTGCCCATATCCTACCTTCAGACTCGTCAACAACTCTCTTCTTATCAGTCTAAAAATAAAATCAGAAACATTTTAATTATGAATGAGAAAACAATATCAATTTACAAAACGTATAGTAATTAAATTTAAAAAAGAATGTGTCCATAGCACACAGATGCCCCACTCACTGTATCATTTTCTATGTTCAGTGAATCTGGGGTCAAAACTCTAATTTGGCATTAAAATTAGAAAGATCATATCACAGGAACATGTGTACTAAGTTTCAAGTTGATTGGATTACATCATAGTGTTGTTAAATTAGAATATAATAAAAAATGGTCTCTGGCTAATGATTGATTTATGTGGACGGACATCCAAAAATAATGACAAATGTAAGGGAGATTACCTTGTTAGCACAAACACAGACTGCAATGTTATCTACTTCTGACTGGTTCCCTACTTCATTCTGAAGTTCCAATAACCAAGAATCCAGTGCCTCAAAACTATTCCTGTCTGATACATCAAATACAATAATGGCTCCCTGAGTATCCTTGTAAAATTCATTTCTTACCTGAAAAAGACATCACAAAATTAAAATTTGAAAATAATCACTCATTCCAAAACCGAATTTTTTAAAATTTACTACTGGATACTATCTAATGATCATAAACAAGCTTATGTCCAAGTTAAATAGATATCCAGGATAGTTTAAGAAAGTTTTTAAAATTTCAAAAACTTGAACCACAGGGTGAATATTTATGGACGCAGCCGCCGCTGACGACGACGGAATGTAGGATCGCTATGTCTCGCTTTTTCGACAAAAGTTGAAGGCTCCACAAAAATGGTGTCTCACTCTTGAAGTGAGTTAAGTTTAAAAAACAAAGCTAATCACGACTTATCTTATAAAAAAATTAATTGAGAATGTGTCCATGGGACACAGATGATGCCCCCCTTGCATATTACGTTATAAAGGGACATAACCCAAGAACAGTACAAGTGAAACAATCCAAATTCGAACTTGATCTGTGTTTTGTGGTAATAAGTATTGTATTTAAGTTTCATAACATTTGGTTGAGGCAAAGTTAGAGAACAGAAACCAATTTTGGGACATACAAACATACAGACGGACAATGTAACACTTGATGCCCCCTCTGCTGCGGCGGGGGCATAAAAAGATCATTAAAATGTTATTCTATCTGAAAAACTTATCGTCAATCATATCTAACTTGCTGTCAACCTTGTAAGGCTTAAATTAAAATATTGTTTGTTTGCAGTTTACCGACCGACCCTTGAAAATTTTATTGCTTTAAATTTGAAGAATTTTTTTTTAATACTTCTATTGATGCGATCCGGAACTTCGGGTCCTTTCCGGAATTGATTTGAAGTTTTGGTCAATAACACGTTTCAAGTTCAGTTTTTCTCGTTTTTCTTGCCTTCCCATCAAGCGTTCATTTGACCGTTTAATGATAAAAGCACATGGACATTGTTTTCAGGTATCCATAAGTCATTGGGGAGTACTTTACGCTGTTGTCTTTTGTCAATTTTAAGACAAATGACAAAAGTTTAATAGTAGACTGTTTATACAGATTCAGGCACATGGAATGATGTCTTTGATGATATCTATTAAACCATAGTTTTAATTGTAAATTGGTGAATGTTATAAATGTAAATAACTCTGAGAAGACTAGCTGTGTTGCCCGGCACTGTGCAAAGTTTTCGCGGGACCATACACATTCAGTATGAATATGGTTCCTTACTTGGAAGAAGAAGAAGATCATTGACAACGATGCAGTTGATATTCATAACCGACACGATAGGAATCTGATTACAATAGTTGTCATCTGTTTATGTAGTTCATACGTGTTTCTCGTTTTTATATAGATTAGACCGTTGGTTTTTCCGTTTGAATTGTTTTACACTAGTAATTTTTTGGGGCCCTTTATAGCTTGCTGTTCGGTGTGAGCCAATGCTCCGTGTTGAAGGCCGTACCTTGACCTATAATGGTTTACTTTTATAAATTGTAACTTGGATGGCGAGTTGTCTCATTGGCACTCATACCACATCTTCCTATATCTATATACGATAACCATTTATCAACTTTCTGTCTCAAACAAATCAGGTACAGAATCTTTTGAGCCTGACTCCATGGAACCAATTTCAGTGGTTAAACAATTCGACAGCAGCTTGAAGTATGCCAAATTGTTGTGAAGACGACAAAGATGAAACCACTCCTCCATGACTTTATGGATACCTGTAAACACGCCTGTATGGAGAAAGAGCTCATTTGAAATGTTAATGGATAGACCATACCAAATCAATAAGAAGCAACCCAAACTACACAAAGATGTAGAGAAAATGAATGGTTGGCTTGAGAAATAAATATATTCTCTCTGTATCAAATCTATCTTCTACTGCAATGAGTATGCTCCTTTAGGATAAGGGGGCTGCCCCACTCGTTGCAATTATTCTCTATCTTACAATATTAAATATACCCAAACTGTGTGGCCTGTGTGATTTCAATTAAAACATGTTCTTAGGAGCTATGCTGCCAATTTTTTTTATGCAGTCAAAACATTTCAGTACCTGTAGACCATTTACTTTTAATGGGGTGCTATGGATATAAATAAACTCATCATAGATACCAGGATTAAATTTTGTATTTACGCCAGACGCGTGTTTCGTCTACAAAAGACTCATCAGTGAAGCTCGAATCAAAAAAAGTTAAAAGGTCAAATAAATTACGATTTTACCCCAAACTAATAGATTTCTTTGGTTTTCATTAAAGCCTGGCATCTACATATCTTTCAAAATATAACTTTATTACATATAATTAAATATTGTTAGAAATATGAAAACAGTCGGATGTCTAATACATTTTTGTTTAAGTTACCTTTTTTTTTACAATTGAGGAAGATTCAATGGTTGATTTTTTTTTATTAAAAATACACTCTAATACATTGTCTTATAAATCTTTAATACCTGATAAAACTACTCAACTCATGAAAACATTCTAGTCAAAAAGCATATATGTCAGTGAATGTATTTCTTTAAAACAGTTCTAGTCATTCCTTGTGTATAAGTGTTCCAGTATTTAATAATACCATATTTTTATGTCAAATTGGATATTGACACTATGTTCAAGTTTTAGTTTTGGTTAAAAAGTTTTTATCTGAAAATGCCTGTTCATTTCATGTTGGTTTTCAGTGTTTGTTTTAAAATGTTTTTTTCTTCACAAGAAACTTGGTTTGTGTAACTACTTGTTAAACTTTATTTTGGCTGATAAAATAAAATATTTTTCCTACCTACCGACCCTTCAGTCTGAAGGTACAGTCAGAAAACTGCAAACAAACATATTTTTAAGGTTGACCTAATACATAACAAGAGGCTCACCTGATGAAAAAGTGCCAGTCTGTTAATGAGGAACTTTAATTGCACATACTACTTGTATTTTGTGTTGCTGACATAAACTTACCTCATAAAATATAGGATGTCCGGCCATGTCAAATATATTGACTTTAACCTCTTTATCTCTTATGTTGACTCTGTAAAAGTGAGGAAAAAAATTAATTTCTTTATTTCAAATTCAATAACATTGGAAACAAATTTATAAACTTTTAAAAGTCCTCCAGGATAGCAACTAGCAGTACCTTAGACCTTATCACTGCCCATCTTTTAAAACAAAGCATTCTTAAAGAAAAAGGCAGCTCTACGTCTATAGTTAAAACATCTCTGCCATTGACTGGATATTAAAAAAAGAAAATGTAATTTCACTCAAACTTTTTTTTCAGTTTGCTTGCAATATTTTGGCATTTTCAGTATGATGTTAAGGTTGACATTTGCAAATTTCTTAAATGAATGAAAAACATTGCCATTTGGTTCCAACAATTAAAGACACCCATCTTTGACCTCATCACTGAATTGATATAAAGTATAACTACAGAAATATAACATGTACATACTTTGTAACACCATAATCTATTCCAATGGTTGCCAAGTATTTGTGTACAAATCTTTTCTCACAATATCTTTTAATGATACAACTCTGAAATGAAAAGAGAATATATATTAAAACATTCTCTTATGGTTGTGGCCTGTTATCTATTTCTTGCATGAAGAGATATATATCTCATATCGCACTGCACGGACTGTGATAAGAAAAAGTGATATGAAAACTGCGTTTATTTGATTGACTTATCCAGAATCATGAGACGGTATTACGACATTTCCATTGGCTATTCGTTAGGTCATTGATAGCTTTCAAAGGTTAAGATAATGTGCATTTCTTCTGTGGCAACAGACATATCTGAATTCTTCAATAATAAACAAAACACTCATGCTTTTCACCTGAAAATCTTCTATTTGTAAAATTTTATTACATTTTGAAGCATACAAAAAGTTTCAAAATGTTTGATGATAAAGTTTGACACCAAAAAAGGACATATGACGTCATACTGGTATGTGCAAAAGGCTAGATCAACAATTTATGGAATTTTTAATTTAACACAATAAGAGTGTTGGCCATGAGAGAAATAGGTTTAACAGCTCTTGAGAATTGGATATCACTAGATATCAACTCTCGTTATTTAATATGAATACTGTAAATTCAGAAATTATTGCGAGGTTTTTATTATTGTGAAAAATGCTACAGAGTTGTAAACGCAATAATTTAAACTCGCATTTTGAAATATTTTAAATGAATTAAACAGGATTTTTCTCAAAACCGTAAAAATTAAAATCGCATTTAAGTCTAAAATGACAAAATCGCAATAATAAATGCACGGAATGATTTCTGAATTTACAGTAATAATAATTAACTCGCTGAAGGCTTGTTTATTATTATATTGTAATTAAATAACTTGAGTTGATATCAAGCGATATCCAATTCTCACTCGTTATGAAACCTATATGTAAAGTACTACAAATGTTAATCATTGAACCGATTAAAACCAGTGTACCTTATAAAAGCTATCACAGAAATATGAGGTTGTGTACAGAAATCATATCATTTATATTTCAAATAAAACTAACTGGTCTGATCAAAATGTCATTGTAAAGAAATTTTTCTAGCTAAATTGAATATTTCTGTGCCACTTTTAAATCTGTACATTGGATCAATTTAAAATGTGAAATCCAGATGGGTGCCATTTGTTTTGTAATTTTGTCATTTCAAACTGGGTTAATAATCAATTGCATGTAACTGCATAACCCTTATTGTATTATAATCTAAAGTGGCCTCTTAATAACAGTTTTAAAGCCCTGAGGGATATCCGGCTAAAGACTGCTTCTCACTTGTACAGGTACAGGGCTCACACTACTTCAGAATCATAGGGAGAAGTGACTTCTCTTTTTGAAACTGATAGGGAGAAGTGGTGAGATTTGAAAGAGAAGTGCTCCTTCACTGGCGCTGCCACAATGTTTTGATTTTACTATAGTATAAAGGGTCATATGTAAATAATGTTCTTTTTATATTGTTCAATTCATATCTTAGTATACAATTAAATTAACAGTTCAAATTCAAATTGTTTAAGTTTAGGTTCTTGTGAGAAACTACCAACTAAATATCTAGCACTAAAAGATTTTTTTATGTCAAAAGGTAAAGAAATTATAATGTATGAATTACAATTCAATTAAAACTATCTTGTTTATCATGTTATGAAATTCAGTGTTTCTCATCAAAAGATCTACAAGTTAAGCTGGGCCATAATATATTGATATTTGTAGTTCAGCAACTTTAATCAATATTTTGAAACAATCCATATAAATTATATGGAATTATATACATCAATCAATTAGATCTAACCAAAAGTCTGTTAATGCGTGTGGAATGCGTAATTTTTCCTTTTGGGATCAATATTCTTCTGTCAGCTTTTCCATTCATGCGTCCGTAGTTATTATTGTAAAAATACGGATTTCGGTCAAAGCTGGTCCGGTTCCGATCCGTAGTTAGTAAACGATTAATGGCGGACGAAGAAAATTTACAAAAATAAACGATGTTTGACAAGCTATTTGGAAAGGAATATGACGTTTTTAATGCAATAAATGGATTAAACATTTACTAGAGGCAACTTATATCACTTTCAAATGAAGTAACAAACTTATTTTGCCGCCGAAAGTTAGATTGATATACGTTCTCTGAGTAACAAGTACCGGAAGTGCATGCAGTGATAAAAAGTTGTCTTTTTATTAAAAAACCTGCTACACACTGTACATGTAAAGTCAATGCTTAAACCTCTTTTCTTAAGAAAATGAATCGTTTATGTCTGAATTTCTTAAATAATCAATAAAAATTGATGTTTTATCAACTTGGTAAAAACTGAAAATGTCCGATGACGAAAGCGACTGAAAGCGAGTATCGTAAACAACAGGGCGACTTGTTTTCGCTTTTGAGGGTCGGGCAAAGCGAAGTGACGGACGGGAAAGCGACTTCTTCGCCCTAGTCGCCTGGTAGCGTGAGCCCTGCAGGTAGATGGACACACCTGACAGAACACTTGATAAAGATGGACAATTAATTGCATTATTTAATAACGTTTCTGCAAATGCTAATGAAAATCTAGATTAAAAATGAATTTTAAATCCAGTTATGAAGAAAAAAGTTGAACACATGCTTTTATATTGACTTCCGCAATCAGCATCCCCCTTTTTAAATTGGTACAAAATAAGACGTAAAACAGAACATAATTTCATGTCAAATAACACGAGTACAACAATTATTGATAATATTGAATCACTTTAAAAGTTTAAAAGTAAATACATGAATATTAACTGCAACTTGATAATCTGAAGAAATTTTGTATCGTAATTCCGAATTCATTTTGTAAAATTGAGAATGGAAATGGGGAATATGTCAAAGAGACAACAACCCGACCAAAGAGCAGACAACAGCCGAAGGGCACCAATGGGTCTTCAACATGGCGAGAAAATCCCCAACCCAGAGGAGGTCCTCAGCTGGCTCCTAAATAAAATTGTGTACTAGTTCAGTGAAAATTGACGCCACACTAAAATTAAAAAACATACAAGACTAAAAAAATGCCAGAGGCTCCTGACTTGGGACAGAGGCAAAAATGCAGCGGGGTTAAACATGTTTTGTGAAATCTCAATCCTCCCCCTATACCTCTAGCCAATGTAGAATAAAGAAACATATAGCAATACGCACAGTAAAACTCAGTTTAAAAGAAGTCTGAGTCCGATGTCAGAATAGGTAACAAAAGAAACTAAGCAAAATGACAATGATACATAAATTAACAAAGGACTACTCAGTTACTGACATGCCAGCTCCAGACCTCAATAAAACTGATTGAAAGATTATGTCTTCATCATATGAAAATCAAGTACAATCCCTCCCGTTACGGGTTTAGTATCATACAATCATAAAATATATGAGAACAACATAACCCGTATCATGCCAACAACTGGTTTTAGAATAATAGTGTTTATTTCTGATGCAAAGACCCTATGAGTGAATCAATATTAATACCAAAATATGCAATCCTTAATGACCTGACAACAGTATCGTAACTATATCCTTTCCGAATAAGTCTGTTTAAAGGTTTGGTTAGCTTTTGAGGTGAATGCCGACATTTTTGTGCTTTGTAAAGAATATAGTTTACAATCAAATAAATACATCTGATTTACATTCAGAATTGATAGATGCATGTTGCATATCTATTACTATGAAATGTGCAAGCTAAAGTAATTAAAACCATATAAGTTGTAAACATACGCCCTCAAAATCTTTCTTCAACGTATTATAAAACGGGTACAAAACTTCTTGTGGATGATGCTGCAAATCGTCGATACTTGTCCATGAATTCTGAATTTGACAGTGAAAAAAGATCCTTCTGATTTTTAAGTCCTAAACAATTACCAATATAGCAAGAAAATGACTTGGGAACCATAAGCACAGCTTGCAGTCATTCTTTTAAAAGGGGTAGCCATGCAGGCTTGACATTGGAAATGTTACAAATGACAATTAATGAAAAAATTGGTTATTCTATAAATTATAATGAAATAAATATATAAAGCAATATATCAGTCTGTTCACCATTCCTTACATAGAAATGGAGGACTGAAATACTATCGATCACGACATGCCGTAGATGCAGGGTTTTGTCATGGTGAATGTTCCTCCATCGTTAAATATTCATGCATGGAGATCCCTGCAGCTAGTTATTATCAGGCTTTTTCTATGCGCTGTTTTTGCATATGCATTTGTAGACCCATTGTTTGACGCCTTGAAAATTTATATTTCATTTAAACAGCATCTGTAATTTGAGTTTACCTAACACAAGATTTATTGTATTCCATGTCTTTCTTAAAACCTTGCGTTTTTTTCCATTTTAAAATTAATACACCTTATCGCTGTTTTTCCCCCATTACCGGACATCACAACAGTTCCCTTAAAATTTTGACGTCACATAGAAAATGTCTGACGCCACAAAGTGATTGTTGTATGACATCAATAGTTCAGGTGTCTCAGAATCTCGGGTCCAAGTGTTGCATATTCCCAAATAGCGATGAGGTCTTTTCCTATTTTATAAGCTGTTTTTGTTTTTTGCATGTTTTTTTGGAATAATACAAAAGTTTTATTTTGTTCGTTTCACATATAACAGTACAGATGCTTTGATCTTGCTTAGTAGTAAATATATGGAGTGTAAAGGGCTATATAAACAAGCAGCAGCTCTGATATAAAACTAATGACAGTAACAGTTAACTACCTTTCCAACTTCAGCATTTCCCATGCTGATGATTTTTATTCGTAATGATTTTTTCATTTTGCCCATTTCCATATGATCTTGATTTTACAGCATATTATTTGTCATTGCAGTCAAGAAATGATTGTCAGATTGAACCTGATGAACCGGCTTTTTAACTTTTCAGTAGAGTTTCTTTTTTTGACTACTTTTACTAAAAATCACACTGGTTTTTCGTTATTCGTCATAACATATTGTGGTTTACTACTCAAATATCTTAAACGTGTGTGCTGTCTTTGCTTTAATCTTGTTCCATGTCACATTTTTCTTAGGAATGTTTAATAAGCGTCGATGGCAACTCCAACCGGAAGTTGATAAATCACCGAACAAAACAGAAACGTGATTTTTCATTGGTTATTTTTGTTGAGGCAGTCAAGGGGGATTTCTAATATTTTACCGTAAATGACATAAATACCATCGATAAACGTGGGACATAATATATTAGTCCCAGGATAAACGCATAAACTTGTATAAATAATTCATTTGTCATTTAATGTTTGTTCAATCAATTGTTAAAAACAATCAAACAATTTATAACCATTTGTCGACAGTATTGCAGAATTGATTTTTTTTATATTATGTCTATTCTGGGACTATTATACTAGTATAATAGTCCCAGGTCTATTCTAATCCTTGGATTAAAACTTAAAGCGCTGTATCGGAGTGTCTGTGCGCAGGTGTGAGACTGTGTCTGGGGGGACATTTGGACTTCTTTGGATGACATTTACAGTTTCGTTGCTTTTATCTGTTTGTTACCTTTGAAACTTATACAAGGAAAAGGGTAAACTTAAACCGTGAATCTCCAGAATTAGATTTAATTTAAAGGAAAGGAAACTTTCTTAAAACGGTTATAAAGAAAATAGTAATCGTGTTCCTTTTTTTATTTCCAGATCATGCATGGTTTAAAAATGGGCAACTTCATTTGATGACGACCATATAATCTTTTGAAATACCAAACGACCCTCTTACTGTTTCTTCAAAATAGAGGCTTTTTCGCATAACAACGGGGGGCAAACATTCTTCTTGTAGGTAAGGAACCGGATTCAAAAATTTACACCAAGATATTGAAAATTCAGCGAAGTTATAGAATTAAATAAGTGTGGTGTTGGTATGGACTGGGAATAGTATAAAACATGTAAAAGTCAATATATTATGTCCCAGGTATAGTTTATACTCCTTTCTTCTTTTTTTTTATTTTTAGATGACTAGTAAATCTAAATGATTTCTTGGTACAGTATTGAAGGTATTATTATATTTTTTTGTGATTTTTGAGAAAATAGGATCTTAATTTTTAGCGTATCTCTCTGATTTAACGAGATAAAAACGATTTGTGGCCGTAACAACCATGTGACTATATTTTCAACGGTTATCTGTGAATATCAAAAGATATCAACCCATCTTTTCTAAATCTAATGCATCATATAAATCAGATCAAACCAAAACTTTTTATTCCTAATTAAATGGTCCATTTAGAGCATATAAATCAATACAACTCACAAAGTTCTTACAATATCCAAACATACATCACATGCATCACATACAATCTAACATATATGTACTCAGTGAATGAGTGAAAATGAAAAAAGAACAAATATACAGAGAAGCGAAAACAAAAACATAGAGGAATATAAGCCATATATAAGTACCATGCCACGTCCGGTCTGTGTTTTTGTAAGATGTATTTCTGCTTTGTATCGATCTGATGAGTTAAGCCCTTTTTTATAGTTGTTCTTATGTCCGGTACTGATACACCACTGTCCCATGTAAGGGGGAGGTTTGACGCCTTCAAACTAGTTTAACCCCGTCACATTCAATATGTGCCTGTCCCAAGTCAGGAGCCTGTAATTCAGTGGTTGTCATTTGTTGCTGTCTATCATATTTGTTTTTCGTTCATTATTTTGTGCATAATTCAGGCAGTTAGTTTTCTCGTTTGAATCATTTACATTTGTCATTTCGGGGCCTTTTATATAGCTGACTGCAGTATGGGTTTTATTCATTGTTGAATGCCGTAGGATGACCTATAGTTGTTAACTTCTGTGTCATATGGTTTCTGGTGGAGAATTGGCAATTATACCACATCTTCTTATTTTTACATTTTGTCAAATCGCCATTGTCAGAATGTCTTCGTTATAGACCTAACCCTAACCCTAACATGACGATTTAAGTCACATTTTGTAATGGGACCAAAAACGGCCCTATCCGGCGCCCCTTGTCCAATGTTGATATATTTTTTTTCTGAATCAGAGGAAAATTGAGACGAAATGAAACTGTTTCCCAAATCATAATTAGAAATAAGAAGATGTGGTATGAGTGCCAATGAGACAACTCTCCATCCAAGTCACAATGTACAACAATTCAAACAGGAAAGCCAACGGTCTTATCTATATAAAAATTCGTAAGGGTTCCGCGGAACCCAGTGTCTCGCCTACTTTTGTTGCTAGTCACAGGCTCAACAAAAATGGGGAAAAAATTATCAAAAATTTTCCTATTGATTCTATCTTTTGATTGTAAGAAGCTTCTGTCCAAGTTTGGTAAAAATCCAGAATGGTTTATGAATCTAATAAATGTTTTAAAAACTTTAACTACAGACTGTATGTAATGTTAACTGAAAGAAAAACTAAGTCCATTTATAAGTAATATACGGAAAAACAGGAAATATATTTTTACAAAATTTGCTTCTAGATACTAGCTGTTAATCATAAACAAACTTCTGTCCAAGTTTGGTACAAATCCAGGATAGTTTAAGAAAGTAATTAAAATTTTTAAAACTTTAACCACAGAGTGAATGTAATGTTAACTGGCAGAAAAACTAAGTCCATTTATCAGTAAAATACAGATAAACAGGATTTATTTTTTACAAAATTTACTTCTGGATACTATCTTATGATCATAAACAAGCTTCTGTCCAAGTTTGGTAGAAATCCAGGATAGTTTAAGAAAGTTATTAAAATTTCAAAAACTTTAACCACAGGGTGAATGTAATGTTAACTGGCAGAAAAACTAAGTCCATTTATAAGTAAAATATGGAAAAACAGGATTTTTTTTTTACAAAATTTACTTCTGGATACTATCTTATGATTTTAAACAAGCTTCTGTCCAAGTTTGGTAGAAATCCAGGAAAGTTTAAGAAAGTTATTAAAATTTCAAAAACTTTAACCACAGAGTGAATATTTGTGGATGCCGCCGACGACGACGACGACGACGCCGACGGAATGTAGGATCGCTATGTCTCGCTTTTGCGACAAAAGTCACAGGCTCGTCAAAAAACGAGAAACGAGAAACACTTATGAACCACACCAACAAACGACAACCACTGAACAACCGGCCCCTGACTTAGGACAGGTGCAAACAAATGCAGCGGGTTTCAACGTTTTGACAGGCGCCAACCTTCACCCTTACCGCATATAAGTAAAACCTTATTAGATGAAACGTTAAAACTTTGTAAAATGGCTATCGTATTACAATCTCCAAGACTTGAACGTGTTTGAAGAATGTAAATAAAATAGCAATTACACAAAGCTGTCGGCTAATGTGACGCACCTAAGACTTTGAGTGTGTGAGGATAGAAATACTAATCTCCTAATGTAAATTTTCAGGGTTAAATCAGAATATTTACTTACTTTTTTAACGTTAAGTCATTTTCTCAAAACAATCACACCATTCATTTAAATGGTGATGTCAAGAACGTAACGCATCCCCCTTTTCCTTTTTTCAAAATCAGGTAGTAGTCTAATTTGACACACCTGCATGATTTGTCAATGTTCTTGATAAGCTTCATCTATAAATTTTTGTGCATTTACATGTATTGATAATTAATATTCAAGGGCAAGAAATATTGACTTTCTAAATTAAAAAATCTGTCATTGGGAGTAAATTTTAACGCATGGTCGGATATTGCCACTATAGCCAAAACTGAAATTTCTTGCTTGAAGGCCAGACAAACAAATTTCTTTCAGTTGGAAACAGCACCAACAGTTCTTTTCCAGCTGATTTCAAACCTATATAAATGACTCCTGTAATATATTTTTTTTTGGAATAAAATATACCCACTGCGTCACAATAGAAGACACATCTGCTAACTTCGCTGTACACTCACCCTAACCCTAACATCTCGTTATTGTTATATAGAGCTGTATCAAACCAATGTACATATTAATGCAGCAAATAAGCCCAATGAACTTTTGGAAAAATGTATAAATATATGTATTGTCAAAACGATAAAAATAAATTCATACCCAATTTAATGTATTGTGAAGCCTTAACATATAGAAAAACTATATATCCCAAATTCTTACCCTCAACCTAAACTTAAACTTTTACTCAAATCCTTTTAAGGTTCATGTGGACCCTTTGGCTAAAATGGCTGCGTTTTCACCTCAAAATTTACTCTGAGTACAGACAAACCTGTACATCTGGAAAAGTTTTAAGGCATAGCATGCCCTAGATAAATAAAATTCAAATGCATTGTATGTTTTAGAAAATTTTAAACTTATCTGGATTTTGCCGTGCACTTTTTTTCGTCCCTGCAGAAGATGATAAAATTAACAAACAGTTGAGTTTCACTTGATATGGTCCACTAAGGTACACAATTTAAATCACCAATTATTGTCAGGTATCTATTGTCCATCTATTGTCCATGTCAATCAATACAGTTCACTTCAATTATTACCTGAGGGGAAGTTCTCAAAACTTTTTTGTACAAAAAAAATGTTGGCATAGGTTGAATAAAATATAACAGCTAGATTAGGTGTTATAAAAACAAAAAAATAATTAGTGTCTAATCCAGGCGCGGATCCAGGGGGTTCCGGGGTTGGAACCCCTTTTTGGACGATCAATGCATTTGAATGGGGACATGTAGTTGAAACCCAACCCCTTGTCCTGGGTTAGGAACCCCCCCTTTTTAAAATGGCTGGATCCGACCCTGTAATCAATTTACAACCAGTTTAAACTTAGCGTTTAGGTGTATTAAAAACTATTTTTGTTACTGTGAAATAGAAGGCAACTCTATGTGTTGCTGGTCTTATTTGTATTAGGAATGAACAAAATAAAACAAAATATAAACATGTATACCAGTATCACGTGAATATCACACAATATAAAATTATAATGAAAATATTTGATGATATTTTTAGTAGAATTACTTCAGATGCATGGTAATAATGAATATACAATAACACTATTTAAAATCTGTTTCACATGGATAAATTCACAGTTCAGTATTTATGAAATAAATCTGTTTTTGTATTTATTTGCTTATATTTGTGTTACTTCTTATTACAGTAGCTATATTCAGCATTTCCATGTATCCTAAATAAATATTAAAAAAAAACAAATATTTCGTTAATACTGACATGCGAAATTTTCATTTTTTACTTGTAACAAGAAAACAAGTTCGGCGACACCATTTTGTCTATTTCCATTCTTAAAGCATATTGTAAATCCTATCTTTTCATATTTTATTTCAAAATTCTATCTCATAGATTTCTTTTTATTCACATAAAAGTGTTTTTTCATGAGTAATCTATGCAAAATTGAGAAATATTGCACGACTTGTAGCTTAAAAATAGCGCGGAGACCCATACCTTTTTATTATATCTTTTAAAAAGGCATTTCAGAATCTACATTTTGGCAAAGTATAAGAACATTCTATCTGAGGAAATATATAGTGATAATCAACCTTAAATAGTCTGATAAACGGATCATATATTATTTGTTACGAATATCATACATTATCGCTATTTTGTGCATTTTTCCTTTGATCTTTTTTTGTGATAATTTTCATATCATGCTACTCGCTTGAGATGGAAAATTATCGCTAGAAACTATGCAGGCACGTGGCGTTGCTAATGAAATTGACATGAAAGTGACAACGTCGTCATAGGTAAAATAGCGATAAACAGATTATCATTGGTCATCTCAACTCGATTGCATTTCTCGCTTTCGCCGTCCCGGCTCAAGCGAGAAAATCAATCTCGTTGAGATGATCAACGATAATCTATAATTCTAGAAAGATATTTTCTAGAAAGTACATATCTGGCCTTTCCAAAACTGAAAATATCAGAAGCGGTCTGACATATTACCACTCATACCTATTATATACATTAATATCAGAAGCGGTCTGACATATTACCACTCATACCTATTATATACATTAATATCAGAAGCGGTCTGACATATTACCACTCATACCTATTATATACATTAATATCAGAAGCGGTCTGACATATTACCACTCATACCTATTATATACATTAATATCAGAAGCGGTCTGACATATTACCGCTCATACCTATTATATACATTAATATCAGAAGCGGTCTGACATATTACCGCTCATACCTATTATATACATTAATATGATTATGCTGCTACTCATGTATGCTTAGCAAATATTAATTCTCTATATACTGAATTTGGCAATAGAACACTTTTCTTTGACCATAAATAATGAGTGTACTTTTCTGTTTTAAATAAGTGTAAGATTTAACAGGAATAATGTTTCTAATACGTAGAAATGATATTGAATAAAAGAGCTCTGTCACAATTAGTAAAAGCCAATTTATATATATGTAATTTATACCTAAAATAATAAACCAACTTTACAAAATAAAATTTCAATTTAAATATAGAACACAAATCAGATTTAATACACTTTTTAGATTGAGACTCGGCAACACGTCATACGTGAACAAATCTTGTATATTAAAAAATCACACATAAAGAGTTGTTTTTTTTTTACTTTATTTTATGTTATTTTGTAATTTTTATTGTTGATATTTGTTTTTTTTTTTTACCATACAGAAGTGTTCTTTTGTATTATATTTTCAAATATCATATTTACTACAACATAATATTGCAAGTATTTAACTGTTGTTTTCCCTGTAATTAATTATTTATAGAATAACTAATCGAAGAATTCAAATAGAGAAAAATATTCAACGAGTGACCGAACAACACATTAATTCACGAATGCGCGTAGCGCATGAGTTAATTATCAGTGTTGTTCGGTCACGAGTTGAATATTTTTCGATATTTGAATTCTTTGATTAGTTATTCTTTTTATTACATTGGCAAAGGGCTTTTTTTAATGAAATTAATGTAGAAAATGTAAGGAACTATATCTTTTTCTACGCATCCACAATTTATTTTGATCCGACGTTATCGACGTCTTGACAACGCCTATTGTTGTATGACGTCAGAGAGTGAAATAACCACGTTTATTTCACATGTGAAATTATCGGTTTTTATTTGACTGGGAAATCAATGTAATTCATTGCTACCAATGTAATAATAATTGTTATAACAACACCTATTGTATTTTGTTTGTAGGCACAGGTTGAATATATATTTTTCAAATGTTGGCATAGGTTGAAGACACCTTCCCAACTTAGTTTATTTTGGCACCTTCTGGAGGAATGAAAAAAAGTGCACTGCAAAATCCTGTTAAGTTTTTAATTTTCTAAAAAATAAAATATATTTGAATTTTATTTGTCTAGGGCATGCTATGCCTTAAAACTTTCCCAGATACACAGGTTTGTCTGTACTCAGAATAAATTTTGAGGTGAAAATGCGGCCATATTAGCCAAAGGGTCCACATGAACCTTAACTTTAACCTTGACTAATAAAACAAACTTAACCGTAAACCTAACTCTAACCCGACTTTACCTAGAATTACCCTTATACCCTACAATAAACACTTACTCTAACACTAACTTTAAATCTTAATCACCTTAACCATGTAACCCACACTAACTTAAATCCAATAATCCCTACCCTATCTTAACCCCAAAGTAAACCTTACTCTGACTTGTCTCTAACCCTAACCCTTAACCTTCAACATTCAACCCAACCGTCAAACCCATAATTAAATTTAATTATCTCCAATCGTAACCATACCATTGACCACTTCTTATTCCTCGAAAAATCTACCCTAACAATTCTAATACCCTAACCCTACCCTAGCTTTAATTTTAAACTATCCCAATCTTAATCTTAACCCTAACACTATATTAACCCTAACTTAACCTTAAACATTGCCCTAACCTAATCCCTATCTCTCACTTATACCCAATCGTAATTGTAATCCTGACCCTATCTTAACCCTAAAATATAACTCTGACGCTAACTTAACCGTAAATCGTAAACGTAAACAAAAACCCTAACCCTCATAACCTAAATCCAATCTATCCTCAACCGTAATCCAAACCCTAACCCTATCTTAACCCCAACATAACCCAGACCCTAACTTAAACCCTAACCCTAACCCTAACCCTAACCCTAAACCCTAACCCTAACCCTAACCCTAGCCCTAACCCTAACCCTAACCCTAACCCTAACCCTAACCCTAACCCTAACCCTAACCCTAACCCTAACCCTAACCCTAACCCTAACCCTAACTCTAACCCTTACTCTAACTTAACCCTAACCCTTACTTATCCAACCTTTATTTTAACCGTATTTTCACCCCAAAATAAAACTGACCCCTAACCCAACCATAACTTATACGCAATGGTAATCTTATATCATAACCCTATCTTATCCCCAAAATAACCCTGATAACTGTTAATGTTTTTTTAAAGAAAGAAAAAGAAGTATACAATAATTTAATTACGAGAGAGACATTCAAGTTTGAAGAAGAGGTCTATAGAAAAAGAAAAGCTATCACGTTTGTCAAATTTTGGTATAAAGATTGGCGAGAGAAATTTGAATAGTTAGTCTAAATCAAAGTACTGAAGAACTGAACATCGGATGACCGCAAGTTCTGGTGTATGGTCTCAGAAAAAAAATCATATCTCTATACTAGTACCTAAAAGTTAGGTTAAGGTACATAGATATATTTTTTCTGAGACAAGTTCCTGTGTGGATGATGAATAAATGACATGGAATTTAACCTCACCGTAATAATTATTGTATTGTAGAGATATAATTATTTGTTATCAGTATAATCTGGTTTGTTATATATTATATTAATATCTGTATTACAGTTATATATATATAGCAGATCATCTCTCGAGATATTCTTCCGCATGCGTTAACACAAATTTTCGGTATTCATGATTTGTTACTGATATATATATATATATATTTCTGAAGACAAAACATATTTATATCATTTATCTATGTTCTTAACAAATATTTTCATGAGTATTCATTGAAGAAATGAATTCATAACAAGCGATAAGGAATGTTATTTTGCACTCGATAATATCCGCGTATTTATACGAAATACGTTCGGTTATCAGTCAAAAGCGCAAGGAAATTTCTGCGGCAACATAACACCGGTATGACCTCTCAAGGTCACATCCGATGTAAAAAGGACAACGATCGCCTTTAATATATGTTAGATAGAAAGTCACGTATGCTGATGTGGGTTAAGATGTATAGGGTCAGTTTTGTTTATATATATATACTTTATTCTGATAAACCGCTTTAGATACAAAGGTACAAAGGTACACAGAAGAACATAGACATTATACAATAATACAAATGTACATATTTTGAGAAAATATACAATAATATAAAGGTATATATGTTGAGGAAATATACAATAATAAAAAAGGTACATATGTTCAGGAAATAAACAATACAATAGAAATACATAAATATGTTTACATGTTAAAAAAAAGTGAAGTGTATATTAAATGGAAGACCTTAAAATCTGAGGGAGGAGGGAGAAGGTTAATTGAGAGAATCCACTTCATCGTTTATAACTCTAATAAATTTCTAAGCTTAGATTGTTTAGATGTACTCATAAGTTCCCTGAACTTAAAAATATTACAATGTTTTGTGAATTTTTTTTATCTAAGTATTCTTTTCTTTCTGTTGTAAAAAAAGTTGCATTTGAGGAGATAATGGTATTCATCACCAATATCGCCATCTTCACATAAAGGGCAGGTCCGATTTTCTCTTGGGATATTAGACCACCTCCCACATTCTATTGGCAGTTTATCATTTACCATTCTAAATTTACAGAATGTAAACACATCTTTGTCGCTTAGTACATCGAAATACTTTTCAGTTTTCAACGATTCTTTAATGAGTCTGTAACTCAGAGTTTTTGCAGAGGTTTCTACACTTGAGACCCAAGTTTGAGTGAACTGGTCTTCTAAAGTAGTTTTAACAATTCGCTTAAGTCAATTTACATCACAAAAGGTTTGATATGTCCATATAAAGGAAAGTCCACATTCGTTTAGTGTGTTTTCTATGCTTTGTAACCAAGTTGATCGGAAATTTGTTTCGAGTGCCATTTGAGACATTAATTTATAAACAATTGAGCACAATTTTGTCTCTTTCCCGTTTAACAATTTTGTCCAATATAATATCATTCTTATATTTAATATCAATATGCAATGGATATCTGCCTAACTCGCCATAAATCATAGAGCATTAAATTTGTTTTACGTCATGGCTATTTTCAAAAAGTCTTGAACTTTTACTGAAATTACAGTTGCATGTGTGTACTTCGAAGTTTTTAAAACATTATGGCGAATTTCTAAAACATATGGCAAAATATCACAAAATTATCGATCCCTTTAGAAAGCTAAACAATGGCGCTTATTTTGAGGGGTTAGGAAAATAACCTATCCGACAAGAAAAACATTCTAACAGCGAACAAAACATGTAACATATGCAAAATTGTATCAATATTGTCTTCTTTTTGATGTCATGGAAAATCATAAAAAAAAATATTTGTGGAATATTTGAATTTAAGTAGGTTTTACCGTCTTTATAACTTTAATATGTGAAAGAAACACAGAAAGGTGAAATTTATCCTTATATTTTCATTAAGTATGTAGTCTAAATTCTAGAATTGGGGCGATTCATTTTATTGCCCTCTAAATGTCTTTTATTTTTGTTTTTGTGTTGTTGAACTGCGATCTCATGGACGTATTACCCACGTCTCATAATAGCTAACACATCGTCGCGTGAATCTTATAGTGTTTGTGTTATATGTCCACTTTTTATAAAAATTGAGATAGCTATATATTTGAGATCCAAGTGCAATGGTCTATCTCCCTATACAACTATACTACGAGATTTCTACACTCTACGAGTTTTTGTCAAAACTACACTGTTCTATCTCCACACTCCCATCGGATTATAATGGCTTATTTATCTAGTCAGTTCAGAGAAAACAAGTATTTTTATAGTGTTGTATCACCACTATTTCTCATGTATTTTTGCTGTTCAATAATTATTATCAAAGTTATCTTAGTAGTACTATGATTAAATGGTTTGCATGGTTTGGACTCAATCTATTAATAACTCTTAGCAAACCCAGCAGTACAGGATATGACAAAGTTAAAAAAATCCATGGTCTATCTCCAATGGAAGTATAAGTTATATAAGGATAAATTTCTAAAACTACATTGTTTGTATCGGAATCTCTTTAAAAGGGGATGATTTATTTATCTAAGTTGCTTGTCTATTAAAAAACAATCGAACAAACAGTTACTCTTCATGTACGTTAATTCGATTCCTATATAACTTTTTATGTATCAGTCAAATATTTATGATATTGAGCTTTTAAACTTTAATTAATTTGTTTAGCACTAATACTAAATGGGAAATACATCATTATAAGATTCACACGACGAAATCTTAACAAGACATAATTATAAACTATTTAAAAAAAATATTGTATATGGTGGTGTGTGTTTCATTGTCGTAACTTGAATTTCAAGATCATGTTTTAGAGCAAACAGAAAATAAAACGTACATCCGTTGGAATTAATACATTTGAAGTCCAGCATTTTCATAACGGTTGGGATACATTAGTCTGAGCCATTAGGCCTTACGATAACGTTCCGGGTTAAGGCCATTAATAGAGCCATAAGGTACATGTAGATCGTTCTATTTGTGTCATTATTGTCAGATAAACAAGACTAAAGCTAGTAGCAAATATATATGGCAGAAGAATAAAATTAGCATGATTCTTCGTCATTTTGCTGTGACAGGATGCACTCCAGACACTTAATTATATTTACTAAGTGAACTTGAAGTATGTCAGGGTAATATATATATAAAATATAAGACTCTTAAGTTTTTTTTTTTTTTATCACAAATGCATGTCAAAATATTGAACTGCAATTACATAATTCTTTTTAGCAAATTATTATATCGTAGAACAGTAGAAAATGAAAACAACATGTTATTTAAATTTCATGCGTCCGAAGCGCTTTTCTGGTTTTATTGCTGGCCTTAATTGAATAGTTTGATTTATTATTTTATTTGATTTGATTTATTTGTATTGTTTTACTTGTGCTTTTTTTAATTTTTTTTTTTGCAATTGTTTTAAACAATCATTGTAATCATTGTATATAAATTTAATGTAATTATTCAGCTCAGCTTTGGGCGCTGTGATTAGCAATAAAAATTATTCTAATTCTAATTCTAATTCATCAGGAATGCTCAAAGCCAAATATTTGAAAGCCAAGGATTTATAAGTACCGAGACAACTGAAGAGCTAGATGTACGTAAAAGAACTAGGATTGTCAGTTTTCCTATCGAAGGTCGGTGGTTTTCTCCGGGCACTCCGGCTTCCTCCACCAATAAAAACTGGCCGCCACGAAATAGCCCAAAAGCGGTGCTTAAAAGTGGCGTTAAAACACCAAAATCAAATCAAATCAAAAGAACCTAAAAAAATAGCCAAATCCATAAAAAGAATGGTACGAGAAGTACCACATTTACGGTAATACGAAGCGACAGGTGCCCGTTTAATTGTAATTAACGATTATTCCCGAAAGCAATATATATTCGGTGTTGATTAGATTAACAGTTGATGTATATTGGGGTTAATTTAACGATTATCACCTTTAATGAATTCATCGGTAATTTTATAATCTAATTACTGAGACACAACATTCCCCACTAGGAGCCTTACCGCTTGACCTTTCAACTTATCACAATGCATTGACGTAAACATGGCGGCCACCATGGATTTGTGTTTTTCTCGTTCCTAATGGATTTCGTTGAAAATTGGTTTGAAATTGGGTAAAATTTTGTTGATTCGAAATGACAGTCTAGAGTAATAGGATCAAATGTTCCATGCAGGCCAAAAAGCGATATTTTCTTTTAATTCTTCTTGGAATTATCATTTGTTTATTGTGTTTTTTGGGTACAAAGCTCCATAAAAATTCACACCATGGAAGAATTTTTCAAAGAAATTTGTACAGTTTCTTTGATATCGAAGATGAAATCTTTGAGGAGGATTTGCACTTGTCCTCAAAACAAAGAAGGGAAACTGCATCTGAGTCGAAAAAACAGCGTTGTAGAATGGAAACCTGTTTTGATTTCAATAAGTGTAAACTGGGATTTAAGGTTTTTATTTACCCCATTCAAGAAAGGGTTTCAGAAACCTATAGTAAAATCTTACGGACCATTCAAAATTCCATATATTATACATCAGACCCGGAACAAGCATGTGTATTCATTTTATCCATTGATACATTAGATCGTGATACCCTTAGTAAAGACTACGCCAAAGACATCCAATCGAAATTGGACCAATTATCTTTATGGAATAATGGTAAAAATCATATTGTTTTAAATTTATATTCAGGAACTTGGCCGAATTATATAGAAAGTTTGGATTTTGATATAGGTGAGGCAATGATAGCCAAAGCAAGTTTATCTGTGTTCAAATTCCGCCCTGGATTCGATATTTCGTTTCCATTATTTGCCAAAGAACTCCCCGAGATAGGTGGGGAAAGAGCTTATGTGTATAACTCTATAAACAACATCCCACCGTTTCGAGAATATTTATTAGGATTTAAAGGAAAAAGATATTTAACAGGAATCGGTTCAGAAACGAGAAATTCACTCTACCATATTCATAACAAAGAGGATATAATATTATTAACTACATGTAGACATGGAAAAAACTGGCAGAAGAAAGCAAGGGAATTAAATGATACAAGATGTAAAGTTGATAACGAAGAATATGACAAGTAAGTTAAAAATAATATTACATGAACTAAGATTTATAAGTACAACATTTGTACAATATTACATGAACTGGGATTGTTAAGTACAATGTAAAAACATGAAGAACAGATTTAGAACTGACATGACTGATCAAGATTTAATTGGGAGGGATGTGATCTTAACTCTGCCACATAACATGCCAGGATCATATTCTGGGGTTGTCATATATCTTTGTTTCATTTTGTTGAGGTCAGAACTTTGATAGTTTCTGTTGTAGTATCACCACAACTAATTAGGTTAAGGACAATTTAGAGGTGGTCAGAGTGGTTCCACAGTCTTTGATAAATCAACTAGACATTTGCTCTATTAAATCATTCTTCATAACTGGACCAGACTCTTTTTTACCGGACATTTATATGTATGATTTGGACAAAATTAAATATTTTACTGGTCATTTGGTCCAGAAATGCTTATAACTTACGTTGATTTAACTGGACCAAACTAAATTTTACTGTTCTATGCCTTGGGAATGACTGTGGTGGACATATATACTGTACATAGTTATTATATAGGCACCTGACTATTGTTGAAGACAGTTTGTTACCCTGACCCTCTACAGCACGTCTTTTGGTTAAATTTGTGTCTATGGGTTGCTGTCTCATTTATGTCTACCCCACATCTTTTATTTATTGTTATACATTGGAACATTGTATAAATGATGGGATTTGAAAGATAATACATGTATGTAATAATTGAATATTCATATTGGATTTGATATTGTCTGCTTGGACCAAATCGTCTTGAAATATTGATAAATGTTTATTTTATCCTGAATGAAATAATTCTTGTTTTAATAATTACAAATTGCCATGATCCACAGTTTACACTTTTTTTTTAACAATTTAATGCATGGTACATAGTACAGAATGTCAGTTCATGTATGTACTGAAGGCTTTGTAAAAACAATTGTTTGATACAAAGTAAAAAAATGTAGCTATAGGCTGTAGAGATGATTTTGACAGGTCCGAAAGCAATTTTACAAGTCTGGGCTGCTGGGCCTGTGGCTAAGCGTGAAGACAAACTGGCAGCCAAGGCATACAAGAGCGTAAGGGATTTTTTGCTTAGAAATCAACAAACATTGAAATCGAAAAATACATAAATATACACATTTTGTTCAATTTCCCCCAAAAATCTTTTGATGATAAATGTAGGTGGGGTATGAAATATCGAAGAAGAACAAAACATAGAAATCATTTACTGAATCAGAAAGAAATGTTATTGATATATTTTTTTAGTTTTAAAATTTTGTGTTTAATTTATTTAGTTTTATTTTAATTTGTATTTTTTTGCGTTTAATTTTTTTAATGTTTTTTTGCTGTGGTTTTTTTTTAAAGGTTTGCTTTATGTTTTTTTTATCATTTGCAAAATTTCATAATTTTCACAAAAATGAAAAGAAGGTTTCATAAACCAACAATTTGGTTTTCCCAGTGAAACGTGGGCCAGATAAAAATAAGAATTATGAAACTTCCTCATTACAGGTATTGTAAATATGCTTACACCAAGATGTTGTTAAATGAAATTAAATACCCTGCATTTACATGTACCATGCTTTTCAATAACGTATGATAAAATAGCTAAAAGACCACCTCCTAAATTATTGAAAACTATCATTCTGCATTGACAATAATATCGTGGTGTAAATTACATGTACATGTAGATACTCCCATTCGGGCTAACACCCTCTAGGTGTATCTTCTACAAGTAATTTACAAAAGAAGTTGTAAATTATCATTGACAAATTTGAAGCTTCAATAAAAATATACACTTTTTTTTTTAACAATTTAATGCATGGTACATAGTACAGAATGTCAGTTCATGTATGTACTGAAGGCTTTGTAAAAACAATTGTTTGATACAAAGTAAAAAAATGTAGCTATAGGCTGTAGAGATGATTTTGACTGGTCCGAAAGCAATTTTACAAGTCTGGGCTGCTGGGCCTGTGGCTAAGCGTGAAGACGAACTGGCAGCCAAGGCATACAAGAGCGTAATGGATTTTTTGCTTAGAAATCAACAAACATTGAAATCGAAAAATACATAAATATACACATTTTGTTCAATTTCCCCCAAAAATCTTTTGATGATAAATGTAGGTGGGGTATGAAATATCGAAGAAGAACAAAACATAGAAATCATTTACTGAATCAGAAAGAAATGTTATTGATATATTTTTTTAGTTTTAAAATTTTGTGTTTAATTTATTTAGTTTTATTTTAATTTGTATTTTTTTGCGTTTAATTTTTTTAATGTTTTTTTGCTGTGTTTTTTTTTTAAAGATTTGCTTTATGTTTTTTTATCATTTGCAAAATTTCATAATTTTCACAAAAATGAAAAGAAGGTTTCATAAACCAACAATTTGGTTTTCCCAGTGAAACGTGGGCCAGATAAAAATAAGAATTATGAAACTTCCTCATTACAGGTATTGTAAATATGCTTACACCAAGATGTTGTTAAATGAAATTATATACCCTGCATTTACATGTACCATGCTTTTCAATAACGTATGATAAAATAGCTAAAAGACCACCTCCTAAATTATTGAAAACTATCATTCTGCATTGACAATAATATTGTGGTGTAAATTACATGTAGATACTCCCATTCGGGCTAACACCCTCTAGGTGTATCTTCTACAAGTAATTTACAAAAGAAGTTGTAAATTATCATTGACAAATTTGAAGCTTCAATAAAAATATAAACTGTATAAAGGCTTTTTAAAAATGAAAAATGCACTACATGTATGTTGAAGTTGATATCAGATCTCTTAGATCGAAAGGAAATTTATAACTTATAAATATTGTATCGTCATTTATACTCAGTGTGGGAATTTTATATTCCATGTTTCACATAATAATTCAAAATATGAAAAATTAAATTTAAATTTAAAAGGCAAAATAAAATATGTTTTTGTGAATTTGAGTATGAACTACTTGACCATGTTGACACAAAACTGTATTCGAAAAAAAACTTTACCCATATGCATGTACATTTAAACATGCAGTTGAAGCATAAAAAAAAATTACATGTACATGTTAGACATTCTCGTACCAATTAAACCAAAACTATCAGTAGACATTCTCAATTGAATCATTTTGAATGCAAAGTACATTGTACTATAATATTAAGCCAAATATTTAGTTAAATAGTGTTGACTTCAGTTTTGAAGTATTTAAAACTTAATTTTCTTTGACACAAGTGTTGTGTGAAGTTAGGTTGAGATTATCCAAATTTAATAGAAAAATCAAAGGAAAGATTATATTGGCCCAAAGAATAAATCTGACAAGTTTCCAGTCTGGATTTGTTCAGAAAATATGTAGCCTAATTGGGTTATTTTAGATTTAAAATTTAAAATGAAGATCATGTTTTTTTCTGTGAGAGAAAGACATGAATTCCTCATGTATTTACAGCAGAAAGCAGAGTCACAAAGTCTGGCTTAGGATTCTACAGAAGTTGTTATCATGATGAAGGAGCTAGTCAAGATACTCCTAACATAGTTGTACATGTATTATTGTATTTGTCATGTTTATTGCTGAAAAATACCAATATTATTCAAAGTTCACCTTTAGCATGTTTAGGTGTATCTTGTGTTGGTTTAATCCCCATTTAATTGACTTTTTCAGTGTTTAATTATAATGTTGGCATACATTGTACATATACATATTTATTTTGACTTGACAAGACACAGTTAAAGCACAAAATTCATTTTTTCTCAATTGAAAAGAATCAGTTGTACATTAATGAACACTAGTACTTTTGGGGCCCTTTATAGCTTGTTGTTCGGTGTGAGCCAAGGCTCCGTGTTGAAGGCCGTACATTGACCTATAATGGTTTACTTTTATAAATTGTTATTTGGATGGAGAGTTGTCTCATTGGCACTCACACCACATCTTCCTATATCTACATACATTTCCATTAATACTAAATATGTGTAGTATATATATTTGTTTAGGGGCCAGCTGAAGGACGCCTCCGGGTGCGGGAATTTTTGCTGCATTGAAGACCTGTTGGTGACCTTCTGCTGTTGTCTGTTCTATGGTCGGGTTGTTGTCTCTTTGACACATTCCCCATTTCCATTCTCAATTTTATTAATACAGTTTGAAAAAAGTAAAATTCATAAATTCTTGTGTAGATTTATGCATGCATATATATATATATACTACAAATATACTACAAATATACTATGTCATCAAGGTATTGATCATCAAGGACTGGACATTTATTCAAATCAGCACAATGTACATTAGTCATGTTGTTGATCATCAAGGACTGGACATTTATTCAAATCAGCACAATGTACATTAGTCATGTTGTTGATCATCCAGGACTGGACATTTATTCAAATCAGCACAATGTACATTAGTCATGTTGTTGATCATCCAGGACTGGACATTTATTCAAATCAGCACAATGTACATTAGTCATGTTGTTGATCATCCAGGACTGGACATTTATTCAAATCAGCACAATGTACATTAGTCATGTTGTTGATCATCAAGGACTGGACATTTATTCAAATCAGCACAATGTACATTAGTCATGTTGTTGATCATCCAGGACTGGACATTTATTCAAATCAGCACAATGTACATTAGTTATGTTGTTGATCATCCAGGACTGGACATTTATTCAAATCAGCACAATGTACATTAGTCATGTTGTTGATCATCCAGGACTGGACATTTATTCAAATCAGCACAATGTACATTAGTCATGTTGTTGATCATCAAGGACTGGACATTTATTCAAATCAGCACAATGTACATTAGTCATGTTGTTGATCATCAAGGACTGGACATTTATTCAAATCAGCACAATGTACATTAGTTATGTTGTTGATCATCAAGGACTGGACATTTATTCAAATCAGCACAATGTACATTAGTCATGTTGTTGATCATCAAGGACTGGACATTTATTCAAATCAGCACAATGTACATTAGTCATGTTGTTGATCATCAAGGACTGGACATTTATTCAAATCAGCACAATGTACATTAGTCATGTTGTTGATCATCAAGGACTGGACATTTATTCAAATCAGCACAATGTACATTAGTCATGTTGTTGATCATCAAGGACTGGACATTTATTCAAATCAGCACAATGTACATTAGTCATGTTGTTGATCATCAAGGACTGGACATTTATTCAAATCAGCACAATGTACATTAGTCTTGTTGTTGATCATCAAGGACTGGACATTTATTCAAATCAGCACAATGTACATTAGTCATGTTGTTGATCATCAAGGACTGGACATTTATTCAAATCAGCACAATGTACATTAGTCATGTTGTTGATCATCAAGGACTGGACATTTATTCAAATCAGCACAATGTACATTAGTCATGTTGTTGATCATCAAGGACTGGACATTTATTCAAATCAGCACAATGTACATTAGTCATGTTGTTGATCATCAAGGACTGGACATTTATTCAAATCAGCACAATGTACATTAGTCATGTTGTTGATCATCAAGGACTGGACATTTATTCAAATCAGCACAATGTACATTAGTCATGTTGTTGATCATCAAGGACTGGACATTTATTCAAATCAGCACAATGTACATTAGTCATGTTGTTGATCATCCAGGACTGGACATTTATTCAAATCAGCACAATGTACATTAGTTATGTTGGTCAGTCTGGAAAAACAAATACTTCAAAAATATGACCATCAACAAAATGGTGTAAATATTTACATAACAAATATTGAAATTTAATAGTACATTGTAGTTTAGAGTATTTAGAATCAGGAGTGTATTATAAGTTAGAAATAAAGAAACTTGCAAATTTTTCATAAATTGTATAGATCTATATATATATCAAACATGTCAAAGTCCTTTTGTGTGTACAAAATTTCTAAAGACATGTACATATACATGCAATAATTCCTTGAAACAAAATGCCATCATTCAAGACGTTAATGTATTATGTAATGGTTGACAATAGCCTCTACACAAACCTCACAAGTTTGGAGTTTTACTATTCAATAAAAAAATTGGCTGATGATCAACTGGTCTTCTGCTTTTCTTTTTAAAGGAGACTGCTAAATATACATGCTATACATGTATCTAAAATTTTAGAAATTTATTAAAAATATGTTTTTTTGGTTGGCATTGATTAACCTTAGGATGGTTTTTCAGGGAATATAAGACATGTCAGAGGGCCGGAGATGTGATGCATTGTGTAGATACAGTACTAATGCTAGGAAATTCAGGTCCATGCTGTCTGCTTTTGCAGTGGTTCCCAAGGCTTTGAGAAATCAACTGGACATTTGGTCTAGTAAACCATTCTTCTTGACTGGACTCTTTTTACAGCACATTTACACATATGATTTGGACAAAATTAAAAATCTTACTGGTCATTTGGTCTAGTAATGCATATAACTTAACTACATGTAGACCAAACCAATTTTTACTTGACTTTGCCCAATGTCCCTCGACCTTGGGAATAACTGCTTTTGCTACATGTAACTTGTGCAATGCAGGCATATATATACAATACATGTACATGCATCAGTCAACTACAAATTATGCATGTATATATATATACGTACATGTACAAAGAATTACATTTCATCACACCATCAAACAGTAGCAATACTCTTTCATTACCTGTTCAAACCTTTTGTAATAAATCAGTTTTATAGCAAACTAAAGGAAAACAGAAAGTATAAGATAACAATTTATTCTGTTAGTTATGTCAGTACAGAGACTGACATGTGAATCACGGGCCATTTAATTACCCAGTCTGTCGAGTGAAGTGTTTGCTTCTGTAACAAGGAATAGAGAGGGCTCTGGAGGAGAGTGACATGTGAATCACGGGCCATTTAATTACCCAGTCTGTCGAGTGAAGTGTTTGCTTCTGTAACAAGGAATAGAGAGGGCTCTGGAGGAGAGTGACATGTGAATCACGGGCCATTTAATTACCCAGTCTGTCGAGTGAAGTGTTTGCTTCTGTAACAAGGAATAGAGAGGGCTCTGGAGGAGAGTGACATGTGAATCACGGCCATTTAATTACCCAGTCTGTCAAGTGAAGTGTTTGCTTCTGTAACAAGGAATAGAGAGGGGTCTGGAGGAGAGTGACATGTGAATCACAGTCATTTAATTACACAGTCTGTCAAGTGAAGTGTTTGCTTCTGTAACAAGGAATAGAGAGGGGTCTGGAGGAGAGTGACATGTGAATCACGGCCATTTAATTACACAGTCTGTCGAGTGAAGTGTTTGCTTCTGTAACAAGTAATAGAGAGGGTTCTGGAGGAGAGTGACATGTGAATCACGGCCATTTAATTACCCAGTCTGTCAAGTGAAGTGTTTGCTTCTGTAACAAGGAATAGAGTGGGGTCTGGAGGAGAGTGACATGTGAATCACAGTCATTTAATAACACAGTCTGTCAAGTGAAGTGTTTGCTTCTGTAACAAGGAATAGAGAGGGGTCTGGAGGAGAGTGACATGTGAATCACAGCCATTTAATTACCCAGTCTGTCGAGTGAAGTGTTTGCTTCTGTAACAAGGAATAGAGAGGGTTCTGGAGGAGAGTGACGTGAATCATAGCCATTTAATTACACAGTCTGTCGAGTGAAGTGTTTTCTTCTGTAACAAGGAATAGAGAGGAGTCTGGAGGAGAGTGACATGTGAATCACAGCCATTTAATTACACAGTCTGTCAATTGAAGTGTTTGCTTCTGTTACAAGGAATAGAGAGGGTCTGGAGGAGAGTGACATGTGAATCACAGCCATTTAATTACCCAGTCTGTCGAGTGAAGTGTTTGCTTCTGTAACAAGGAATAGAGAGGGTTGTGGAGGAGAGTGACATGTGAATCATGGCCATTTAATTACCCAGTCTGTCAAGTGAAGTGTTTGCTTCTGTAACGGAATAGAGTGGGGTCTGGAGGAGAGTGACATGTGAATCACAGCCATTTAATTACAGTCTGTCGAGTGAAGTGTTTGCTTCTGTAACAAGGAATAGAGTGGGGTCTGGAGGAGAGTGACATGTGAATCACAGCCATTTAATTACCCAGTCTGTCGAGTGAAGTGTTTGCTTCTGTAACAAGGAATAGAGAGGGTCTGGAGGAGAGTGACATGTGAATCACAGCCATTTAATTAAACAGTCTGTCGAGTGAAGTGTTTGCTTCTGTAACAAGGAATAGAGGGTTCTGGAGGAGAGTGACATGTGAATCACGGCCATTTAAATACCAAGTCTGTCGAGTGAAGTGTTTGCTTCTGTAACAAGGAATAGAGTGGGGTCTGGAGGAGAGTGACATGTGAATCACAGCCATTTAATTACCCAGTCTGTCAAGTGAAGTGTTTGCTTCTGTAACAAGGAATAGAGAGAGTTCTGGAGGAGAGTAACATGTGAATCACGGCCATTTAATTACCCAGTCTGTCAAGTGAAGTGTTTGCTTCTGTAACAAGGAATAGAGTGGGGTCTGGAGGAGAGTGACATGTGAATCACAGCCATTTAATTACACAGTCTGTCAAGTGAAGTGTTTGCTTCTGTAACAAGGAATAGAGAGGGGTCTGGAGGAGAGTGACATGTGAATCACAGCCATTTAATTACACAGTCTGTCAAGTGAAGTGTTTGCTTCTGTAACAAGGAATAGAGTGGGGTCTGGAGGAGAGTGACATGTGAATCACAGCCATTTAATTACACAGTCTGTCGAGTGAAGTGTTTGCTTCTGTAACAAGGAATAGAGAGGGGTCTGGAGGAGAGTGACATGTGAATCACAGCCATTTAATTACCCAGTCTGTCGAGTGAAGTGTTTGCTTCTGTAACAAGGAATAGAGAGGGTTCTGGAGGAGAGTGACATGTGAATCACAGCCATTTAATTAAACAGTCTGTCGAGTGAAGTGTTTGCTTCTGTAACAAGGAATAGAGGGTTCTGGAGGAGAGTGACATGTGAATCACGGCCATTTAAATACCAAGTCTGTCGAGTGAAGTGTTTGCTTCTGTAACAAGGAATAGAGTGGGGTCTGGAGGAGAGTGACATGTGAATCACAGCCATTTAATTACCCAGTCTGTCAAGTGAAGTGTTTGCTTCTGTAACAAGGAATAGAGAGAATTCTGGAGGAGAGTGACATGTGAATCACGGCCATTTAATTACCCAGTCTGTCAAGTGAAGTGTTTGCTTCTGTAACGGAAGAGAGGGGTCTGGAGGAGAGTGACATGTGAATCACAGCCATTTAATTACACAGTCTGTCGAGTGAAGTGTTTGCTTCTGTAACAAGGAATAGAGTGGGGTCTGGAGGAGAGTGACATGTGAATCACAGCCATTTAATTACCCAGTCTGTCGAGTGAAGTGTTTGCTTCTGTAACAAGGAATAGAGAGGGGTCTGGAGGAGAGTGACATGTGAATCACAGCCATTTAAATACACAGTCTGTCGAGTGAAGTGTTTGCTTCTGTAACAAGGAATAGAGTGGGGTCTGGAGGAGAGTAACATGTGAATCACAGCCATTTAATTACCCAGTCTGTCGAGTGAAGTGTTTGCTTCTGTAACAAGGAATAGAGAGGGTCTGGAGGAGAGTGACATGTGAATCACAGCCATTTAATTACACAGTCTGTCAAGTGAAGTGTTTGCTTCTGTAACAAGGAATAGAGAGGGGTCTGGAGGAGAGTGACATGTGAATCACAGCCATTTAATTACACAGTCTGTCGAGTGAAGTGTTTGCTTCTGTAACCAGGAATAGAGAGGGGTCTGGAGGAGAGTGACATGTGAATCACAGCCGTTTAATTACCTAGTCTGTCGAGTGAAGTGTTTGCTTCTGTAACAAGGAATAGAGAGGAGTCTGGAGGAGAGTGACATGTGAATCACAGCCATTTAATTACACAGTCTGTTGATTGAAGTGTTTGCTTCTGTAACAAGGAATAGAGAGGAGTCTGGAAGAGAATGATGTGTTAACCTCTGATCTTAGGGGATGGCCAAAAAAAAAGACATTCTCGTGTTGAGTGTTTCCTATCTAGTAGAATCTGAATCTACCATAGTTTTTATGCCTGTAAATGATTACTTATCCTTAAGTTTTTTAGTGGCACTTTTGATACAGTGAATCATGAAAAAAATGCAGGTGTCCTCATATATACATATATACGTATATTGCTTCTATTACAAGCTAGACACCAGGACATGCAAATCTTTTATTTGAAGTTGACAAGTCAGATATGTAAATCACAGCATATAAATATTAGATGCAGTATGATTGCCAATGTCAGAAACAAGTATCCACCAGAGTTCAAATAAGTGGATACTATACAGGTCACTGTATCTTCAACAATGAGAAAACCTATACAGTATACATTATAGTCAGCTATAAAAGGCCTTGACATGTCAGTCTGTCAGGTGAAGTATTATATATATTCTGTAACTAGGTTTATAAGAGAATGGATTGGGATGTGGGTCATGACCTTGCATCTTGTACAATGTATGAATAAATGAGTGATGTTCATCAAGGAAACTCCAACCCAATGACAAAAAAGAATAATTCTTGAAGTCAACATACATTCTTAAACAATATACATGTGAAGTGTGAACGATGTACATGTAATATAAAAAGATAGAGAACTGAAAGGGGCTTTGAGCAGGATTAAGTCTGAATCTTTGACTGAATAACAAAATCTGTCAAGTGAGGTATTTGACAAAAATGTTTGATATTGCAACAAGTAAGAGAAAAGAAGAGTCTGGAAAACGATATTAAACATATGAATCTTTAATCGCACAATTATTTTTCTTCATTGGGACATATATATGTTATATATATGACTCACAAATATACATGATACTCATGTATCATTATTATGATTATTAACTAGCCAAAAAAATAAGAGTTCATATTTTACTTTTCTCTTGAAGTGAGAAAAGTGTGTAATTTTAAGTCATAAAATATTTTTCTTACAAAGATTAAGATGGATGAATGAAAGAGACCGGGATGGTTGCCATAAAATTTGAAATTCATAATTCTAACAGAGAGAACAAAAGAAATCTAAATTTTAAGAACATTTTTGTTGTAATTTTTTGCCGGTGCCCGACAAGATATTTTCTGTTAAGGTATTTTATGCATTTTTCATTTTTTGTTAACTGTTATTTTGAAAATATATGTGCTGTTATCATGGTTATTTACTGTTATTGACTAATTTCTAATTTATCTGTTTTGAGTAAAATAAAAAAATGTTAACCTGTTAATACACCTTATCGCTATTTGTCTGCCTTTACTGGATATCACAAAGGTTCCCGTAAAATTTTGATGTCACAATAGAAAATTCTGACGCCACAATGGAAAAGTGATTGTTGTATGACGTCAATAGTTCAAGTGTTGCATATTCTTGG
Organism: Mytilus coruscus; assembly: GCA_017311375.1. NCBI lineage: Eukaryota > Metazoa > Mollusca > Bivalvia > Mytilida > Mytilidae > Mytilus > Mytilus coruscus. The sequence goes on from CM029606.1 coordinate 10,970,802, forward strand.
GCCAAGCGTCGCAGCTTTCCAAAAGGTCTATGCACCCCCTCTTGCCCCCACCCCTCCTCTTTTCCCTTTGGTTATTCAAAATGATAAAGGAGATTGTAAGATATATATATTGTTTATGAGACAACTGTCCATAAAGACAAAGGACAAAGACGTGAACATAAATTTGTTAAAATACCATATAATGCCATATGCTGAGATAAATTTGTCATTACATCACAGATTAAAGGACATTTCTATTTTTGTTGATTTCACAGAATTTAGATGGTAAATAATTAAATACTAGCTATTTCAGCATTGCTTTTTAAGGTTTAGCGACATACAAGTAATCCATTTCATTCAGCATTGAAAGCTTATAAGGTCTCTAAACTGAATTGTGTGAGTCATTTTGCTGTTTGTTTGCCAATCTTGTGATAAATGTAGCATGCACAACGTGGGAAATTGACCGAACATTTATCAAGAAACCTTGGTCATGTTGGTAATGAACTATTTCCTGTCAGCTATTGACAGAAATACAGCACTTGCATTGACTTGAGTGTGTTCCTCTTATGAAATGATGAAAAGCAAACTATTGAATAAATTAAAGAATCTAGTTGTAAGCATGATTACAGATTATGTAAAGAGCACACAAATTTGGATAAATCAAAATTTCCAATTATAAATTTTCATGTGCATTAAAAAAAAGTAATATTTACGTGACTAAGACATGTAAGATAGAGTCAAAAATCAAAAAGTTTACACAGAAAATATTTAGCAAAATGTTCAGAATCCTGCAACAACTAAAGACCTGGTGCTCCAGAAGGATGGCAGTAATCTTTAGTAAATAAACATGAATTTGTAGACCATGTGTAGATCATACAAAAGATTAAAAAAAAATAAAAGGAAAAAGCTTGGTTTACAATGTACATAAATGTTGGTGTACTGTATCTGTGTTGTTCATGTCTGACGTTGATTAGTGGTGGAATTCAGAAATATATGAAATATATCAGAGGGCGACAGATGTTTAAAAAATGTTTGTACACTTTGATAAACAATAACACAAAGCAATAAACAATAATAAACAGTGATAGACATTTTACAGATGTGAATAAAGAAATATCAAAAAGTGGAAGGGTTCAATATGTTCATTTTATAAGACTAATGGCCTCGGCCTATCCTCAACCTCAACTGCCGTGATCTCATGGTATTGTGTTGCCGTGAGTGTAGAAGTTCTTGGATTCGAATCCTGGCCAAGTTAATCCATAGACATGAGAATTTTTTTAATTTGCCCTTTCTCCCCTTAGCATGCCACATTAAGTAGAAAGAGAAAAGACAAGTCCACCCTGAGTCAGAATAATGTGTCTTGGTGAGGTGACATGTCTTCCTGCAGACAGTTGTCTCGTGAGCTAGTGCATTAAAGATACTGGCTCAGCATATCCCTGTAGTAATTCATATCTGGTTAACATGTTCTTGTCCTGAGTATGTATTTAACTTGTCACTGGGCATTAAACAGCTGTCCTCCATCATGATCATTGGCCAGCTTATAAATTGACATTTATAAATAAATGTGTATATATTAACTTTTTTGCTTTTATAGATTGTGTCCTCTTTTTCACACACTTTCATTTGATTTGGTCCACATATCAGTTTAATAATTTTACTAGTAAAAGGAAAATGGGAAAAACTCCTACATAGTTTTAAGATTTCAAAGTTCAGATGAACAAGGAGTTTAAAAAAATAGACTGAATTACAGTGGATTCATTTATTTTTCGTGAGTACCAGTTTTCGGGAATTTGGGGAAAATTTACATTTTCGTGGATATTTAATTTCGTGGTTTAGCCAAAGCCTATGGAAAATATGTAATTCGTTGAACATTTAAATTTGTGGTTCCCATGTACCCACGTAATCCATGAAAATTGGTATTCAACGAAAAATAATGAAACCACAGTAAGCCGTTATCACACCTTGTCCTTTCAAAATTAGAACACACTATATATGTGGAAGATAAGTTTTGTTTGTCTGAGAATACCCTCCCCTCTGCTTTCCTTAGAATGTACTAATAAGAATTATTTTGGCATGCTTCTGTATATAATTCCTGAAATTGGTTTGTATATAAATGTTACACATTTCAAGTGTACATTTATAATTTATATTTCAACATCTGTGACATGTTGAAAATTTATTTATCAGAATATAAAGTTTTCTAGCAAATGCAAAAAGTTTTAATTGAATTTATATGCTTTTAGAATTCAGGATGCATTAGCAAATTATGGAATCAATTATAAAATTTCTGGTTTATGACTAAGTTCCTATCTTCCTGCATAAAGTGTTTGAAATTTATGCATGTGGGTTTAATAAGTAAATTAATTTACTAAATGTGGGAGTAGTAATGGCATATCTGTTCTTACTCAAATAGCAGATCAAAACTTAAAATGCTTTTCATCTAATTTTTTGAAATATAATTTAAAATGATAAAAATTTTATTTGTAACATCTTCTCTTAGAATTTATTGATCTGTGGAAGATTACAAGAGGCTTAGTGCAACAGCTTTTATATGGAGGCGATCTGAGTAACCCTGCATTTAAGAATCATTGCCAGACAAATGTAATATTAAAGTTTCATTGTCTGACAAATGTAATAGTAAAGTGTCATTGTCTGACAAATGTAATATAAAGTGTCATTGTCAGACAAATGTAATATAAAAGTGTCATTATTGTACAAATGTAATATTAAAGTGTCATTGTCATACGAATATAATATTAAAATGTCATTGTCTGACAATTATAATATTAAAGTGTCATTATTTAACAACTGTGATATAAAAGTGTCATTGTTAGACAAATGTAATGTAAAAGTGTCATTGTTTAAGACAGATGTAATATAAAAGTGTCATTGTTTAAGACAAATGTAAATATAAAAGTGTCATTTTCTGACAAATGTAATATTAAAGCATCAATATAAAAATAAGGAGATGTGGTATGATTGCCAATGAGACAACTGTCCACCAGAGTTCAAATGAAGAGTATTTAAGGAGTTATATGCAACTGTACAGCCTTCAACAATGAGAAAAACCAATACTGTATAGTCAGCTAAAAAAGGCCCAGACATGAAAAATATGAAACAATTCAATTGAGAAAACTAACAGCCTAATTAATAACAAAACAATTTACGAAAACAAATATGACAGACATGAACCAACGACAACCAATGAACTACAGGCTCCTGACTTGGGACAGGCACATAAAGAATGTGGCTGGGTTAAATGTGTTTAAATGTGCCTAACCTAGGACAGGGGTGTAACATGTACAGTACAACATAAGAACAAACTAAAAATCAGTCGAAATGGGTTTAACTCATCAGATCGATACAAAGCAGAAATGACAAATGTATTATAAAAGCATCATAATGTTAGACAGATGTAAAATTAAAGCTTCATTCGTTGTCCAACAAATCTAATATTTGATTAAGTGTTAGTGCCAGATGAATGTGATATTGCCATGGTTATACATATAAAGAGTATAGTGTTTTGGTGTCAGATGAATGTGATATTGCCATGGTTATACATATAAAGAGTATAGTGTTTTGGTGTCAGATGAATGTGATATTGCCATGGTTATACATATAAAGAGTATAGTGTTTTGGTGTCAGATGAATGTGATATTGCCATGGTTATACATATAAAGAGTATAGTGTTTTGGTGTCAGATGAATGTGATATTGCCATGGTTATACATATAAAGAGTATAGTGTTTTGGTGTCAGATGAATGTGATATTGCCATGGTTATACATATAAAGAGTATAGTGTTTTGAATGTGATATTGCCATGGTTATACATATAAAGGTGTCAGATGAATGTGATATTGCCATGGTTATACATATAAAGAGTATAGTGTTTTGGTGTGAAAATAAGGAGTTGGTTGGTGCCAGATGAATGTGATATTGCCATGGTTATACATATAAAGAGTATAGTGTTTTGGTGTGAAAATAAGGAGTTGGTTGAGTTTCCTAAAAGACAACAGTTGTTTTTCTAACATAACTAGGTGAATTCCCGTGATTCATTAATAGACACCAATGTTCATAGGGCATGTAGAGTCAGCACTTTGATATGCAACCAGACACTGTTCTTTTAAGTACAGGAAATATTAAGATGAATAGTGATTAAGTGAAATGTAAAAACATGACATGGCATTCTAGACATTCATGACACAGGATGAACATTGTTGAAATAAGGAAGAAAGTCATTAACTGATGAAAGTAGGTAGTTGATATCTAATATTTTGGAAATAGATGTAATATAATTATAGATTATCGTTGATCATCTCAACGAGATTGATTTTCTCGCTTGAGCCGGTACGGCGAAAGTGAGAAAAGCAATTCGAGTTGAGATGACCAATGATAATCTGTTTATCGCTATTTTTACCAGTGACGACCTTGTTAATTTCATTGACAACGGGCACGTGCATCCTTAGTTTCTAGCGATAATTTTTCATATCATTTGACTCCGTAAAATAGCGATAATATATAATATTACAGATCCACTTAAGGACATCTATTAGATTAGTGTGAATGACCTATCAGTATTATGGTAGATGTATAGGTGTAGGAGATTTTATACTACAACTGTGCATGTGCTACATGTATTTGCACAGTCAAAATGAATTGACCATCTTTTAAATGTCTTTATACAGTTACTGACCTTATAATGCCTTGTTTGTGACATGTGTTTCTATGAATCTATAAAAAACTCTGTGGTTTATGAAATTTTAAGTTGTCCTCTTCAAATTCAAAATTGCTGATTTTACCCAAAATACTTCATGTATAACAGTTTTAAGAGCTCCAGTATAAAAAGAACATGTACATTGCCTCAAATATTTTTTTTTTGTTCTATGCTCGAATCAGGATAGAAATGCTTGGCAAATAAAGTAAAAGCCTCATATTCTTCATGTTTTTTATAAGCCTTGTACAATGAAATTTTATATTTCGAGACAAGGTATAAGTGTTGTATATAGGATGAGTACAGATGCATAATACATGGTATGAAAATGGAAGTATGCTATATATAGATATGGTCATTGAATTGACAGTACATTATTCAAGGAAACTAATCAGTTTTGAAATCATTTAGGTTTAAATCTGAGATTGATAGGAAATATCAAACTTTAATAGGCTTTAAGGTATAAATTTAACACCATCCTATTGCTTGTAAAAACCCAATTTTCATCATTCATTAAATTAGACTGCCAATTTTACAAAAACTTTCCTTGGGTGTATCTGGGGTTATCATAGGCAAATATAAGTCTATAAGATATTTTTACCTTTCGAAGGCGTGTGAAAGAAAAAACTTCTCGGCTTTATTTACATTGCTGAATTGTAAATCAAATCATTATGTCACATGGCAAACAAATTTAATGGTCTTTATCAAAAACTTTTTCTCTTTATTTGCTTAAAAAAAGAATTTTTATACCAATGGCGTAATAAAACAAAATTACAAAGTTTATTTCGCAAACAGGGCATTAAAATTTTATAAGATTTCTGATACAATCTTAATTCTAGTGCGTTAAATCATATGTATATGGTTAAAAAGGAATTTAACAAAATGATCTTCTTTGTTCAATGTTTGTTGTGCTATTACATAAAAGTTTAATGCTTGAGTTAAAATATTGAAAAAATATTTAGATAGGAAAGATATCTAAATTGTTAGCACTGTTTATTATAGGTGAACATCTTCTAGGCCATTTGTCGAGGTGAAAGGGTGTACTAAGTTAAGTCCAAATTAAGGTGGAGTCGAGACCTTAATGTTTGTTCAGTGACTTGAATTGGAATGATGGATTCTAAACTATACAGAAACTCCATTTAAAGAGAATGCAAACATTTTCCTAATATTAACGTGTGTGGAAATGAACAGATTTGTCATTGTTGCTCTTTTGGCCTCCTGTTAAGTTGCATTTAGTGGTAGATTAGGATATTACAACAGTATACATAAATGTATTGTACATTCAACTGAAAAAACGAACCAAATTCTAATAGCCAGTTTAAAGTAAAAATAAAAACCAGAGCCAAATTTCAGGGGACATAGGCTAATTGGGTCCTGTTTATTTACAACTCTCCACCAGCAGGGCTACCAAGTCTCACGCATTTAGCGTAAGAATTACGCATTTTCATGCTTATTTTGCGGCATTTTCCTTTGATCTATTGTTTTTTCTCTTTGATCTTTACAATTTAAGCCAAATCTCACGCATTTGCTTCATGAAAAGTTGGCAGAACTGCACCAGAGATCAATTGATGTACTTATATTAATATAAGATATTAATTGTTAACATGATACATGTCTTGACTTCGACCTACTGGTAATCAAAAACTTTTTTGACACAGCAATTATATATCAGACTGTGTACCTGACACAGAAAACAGCATGCTTGAGTTTGGCTTCTAAGTCTGTACCTAAAACCTTCTCACTTCTAGTCCAAAAGGCCATTTCAAGAATACACTTGTATTTGAGCAGTGGCAGATCCAGGGGGTGTTCCGGGGGTTGGAACCCCCCTTTTTTTTGAAGATCAATGCGTTTGAATCGGGACATATGGGTGGAACCCCCCTTTTAAAAATAGCTGGATCCGCCACTGTTGAGTGACCTATTTTTAAAAAAATTTCACTAGTTTGATACCAATTTTTACTCGTCAAAGGCTTTAAGGGTCTGTAGTTTCTGGTGCATACTTGCTTCCGTAGCTATCTGCACAGGCAAGATAATGAATCGGTGAAAAAGTAACAGATAGAAAAGTTTAGTATGTGATCAAATTAACACCGTCTCTCTGTTTGTATTATGTAAAGCACACTGTATTTTGTCATTTTCCCAGTTATTCCCCAAGTGGATCTCAGACCCGTCCATTCAAATCAAACCTCAGAAATAAAGAAAAAATATATATATGCCGAAGCTTTACTTCTTTTTTTCAAGGTATTTTAAGGTAAATTCCTATGTTTAGATAAAAGAAAGAGCATGATTTCTTCATAGGTTAAAATAGGTTAATATTACTATTAGTTTCTTTGAATTGTGTAATAATTTGATTCACAGAAGAATACATAAAGCAGCATAAAATAAATTTCAATACTCAGGGTAGCATATATATATATCATGTATATAAGGCACTGTCACTAATAAATAATGGTAAATAGGGAAACCCTCAAACAGGCATATTTTTCTTAACTGTACAATGTTTAATGCTGAATTATTGAGAGGTTTTTATTAATGCTAATAATGCGACTGATTATGTCTGGTATCGCAATAATAAGAACTCACATTCTGATATCTGATACATATAACTGTATGCAGATTTTCCTGAAATCACAATTATTAATCTCGCATATTAGTCGATTCTTCAAAATACACTATAATAACTGCACGTAATGATTTCTAAATTAACAGTACCGGTAAATAAAAGAGACTGCACTATTTGACTTAGGAAATAGTAGATTTCTATATAAGATTAATTTATACATATTTTACTTAAAATAGTTGGAATTTTCAAGTAAACCTGACTGTTGAAATAAGTAAACAAAAGAGGTATAGTTTCATCACATTTTTTGACAGGATAAAAATTCCGTCACTTGAAACCGACAGATTTACATTACCCCCCTTTAATTGGTACTCTAAATATTTCAGTTTATATACAAACAGATTATATCTTACTGTTTAATGATACTTAGAAAGTTCTTGAGTACCTTGTCTAATTTTAGATAAAAATGATATGTGATCATCATGAACTTCAATAAACTTATAATGTGGGTGATTGACAACCATACTTTTATTAGGTGTTGAAAAAGGGCTAATTTTATGTGTTCGAATGGCCTTAATTGATTCATTATTATTCGTGGGATACCATTTTTCGTAGATTTCGTGGGTGAAGGTGAAACTCGAATTTAAATGTTCAATGAAATGCAAATTAACTATAGGATTCCATGCAGATTTGGACAAAACCACGAAATCAAATATCCATGAAAATACAATTTTTCCTCAATCCACGAAAATAAATGAATTCACATTAAGTGGGGTACATGATGTTCAATCATTATTATTCCCTGTATTATTTTGTGGACTAATGTTTTTTTTCTGCTTTTGTTTGCCATGGGGTTCTTTCTAGGACTCTGCTTGTTGTTGTTGTTGTCATGCTATGATTTTCCTTTTGAAACTTAATATTTGATTGTCCGTCGACTCTTTAGAATTTTTTGGTTTTATAAATTTTGTTTTATAGGAAGATGGGACAATTATGTTATACTAACATATTAGTCCCAGTAGAAAGTATGGATTAATTGTTATAGAATAATTTGATAACTTCAAGAACAGTGTTTTTCACAGCTGATATACCCAGTCACAAATTTATCTGGCCACTGGTCCTTCTTACCCTGACACACAATGTTATTTTTTCTTACTTTGCTCGTTAAGTTAGAAATTAAAAAAAAAAATAGAAAATGAATTTTTACTGATGTCATGTAGAATGAAATTGTTTTACTTTCAATCCAGGTGAAATGGATAAGCTTACATGTATAGTGTGTTCTATTTCTCCATCATCCTGAACATGCATGAAATATTTGCCACTGGACGTTATTAGCAACCAACAATCAATAAATCTATTTCTCCAAAATCAAATGCAGATGAAAATAAAATCAGAAAAATATTTTATTCTGTCTATACAGCTTTGATCTGGCACATGCTCCTACACCTACTGATAAACTTCATAAATAATATATATCATGTCTCTAATCAATAAACACCTCAAACTGATTATCAAAACGTGGTGAAGTTTCACTCTACCTATAACCACCAACCTTCAAAGACATTTTTCTTGTAAAAATATTGATATCATATATATACCTGATAGATTAAAATGCCAAGAAAACAAAGAAAAGATGATCTCAGGTTTTAGTTGACTGGCGGAATCTAATGACAGAAATTCTTTCCATATTTTTCTTTTGATCAGACAGACAGTTATGAAAGACATATATTTTGCTTGCCATTTTGTTCTATCTTATTGTTTGACAAACTCTTTCAATCTTCTATTTTTTTCCCTCTGAAAAGCATGTATACAATTAATTGTGGATACCTTTTATCTTTTCTCAGTTGAAACATATAAACTTTTAAGCATGTCACTGCAAAATGCAAAGTAAAAATTCCATGAAAAAACTAGATTGAATAATTGTATACATGTGAAATAAAACAAAATGTTCAACAAAATATAAATTTTTGAAACTAAAAATAACACTTGATAAATTGTATGCTTCTGAAGTGCTTTTCTAGATTTATCTTCATCAGGAAGTACCAAAATATTTGAAAGGTTGTATAAGAAGAGGGGCGTAAAAGGGGGGGTATCTGCACGGAAGAACGCGAAATAAAATTGCCATTTCACAGTGAACGAACAATTAAAAATTTCTTGCACGTTGATCTTTTTACCGATTTCACGAAACACGGTGAATAACGAACCTTTTTCACGGCTGCACGTGAAATAAAAATGGCAAAACACGTTGCACGAAAATAACCCTTTACCACCCTCATCTTCATCAGGAAGTACCAAAATATTTGAAAGCCAATTCAAGGTTGTATAAGAACTGAAACATGTGAAGAGCTATAAGACCAAAAGGGGTATGAAAATATTTGCCAAATCCAATATTAAATTTGTCATCCCCTTCATAAAATTTAATTGCTCTTTATATGGTTACGGTGCAATCAAATGAAATAAACTGGTCTAGCTAGCAGGTTGAATTTGGCTTGCCCTTCATAGTACTTGCTTGTGGCAAGCCAGCCAGAGAACTCTTATATACCTAGCTTACACAATGATTCCTTTCATACCAGAAACATGTTTTTTTCAAATTAAGTCACATTGTGCGAACTGCAGATCACGTACATTGTATTAAAGTTTGTTTTAATTTTTTTGTCTCTCAAAAGTCAATAAATTACCATGATATTGCTGAAAAAAACCAACTTCTAAGAATTACACTTCTGCTAATGATTGATGTATTCTTTTGTCACTGACAATTAGTAATAGTGACATATATTCTCATTTGTGTTGTTCCAATGACAACTTCAAAAGGCCATTAATCAGTGCTTTCTGGCCTGAAGTGTTTGCAAATATCAGGGTCAATGACATTGATTTCCCCAATACAGCTGACAAACACTTTAACACTGAACAATATAAGGGAATAAAGCATGTTTTAAGGGGAACACTGTTAAGCCGTGTATTTGCATTAATTTTATATATTTCCAGTGAAAAATCATCAAAAGCCTCGATATCAAAGACCCTTTGTTGTATGTAACAAAGCTTAATACTTAGCTTAGATAAAGGCTTAAATTTCATCTTTGTATTAATTTAACAGTTTTTTGGTGTTGTGACATGCATGTCAGTATGAATTAGATTCAAATCAATCAGCAGAACATGTGCTTCAGAAGGGTTTTTTGGGGTTGGATTTTTTTTGGACTTTCAAATATATATGGCTTTGATGTTGGTGTTTCCCATGAATGTTTTATGAATTTAACTTCCTAACTATTTGTTTCCATAACTTCTTGATCATGTTGATGAAATGTATAAAATGTGTAAAGCATACTGAAAGGAAATTCTCTAAACATTTTTAAATTGATTTTAATTCAATTTAAATTGATTTTGAGTTTTCTTTCTACGAATGCATGAAGCGAGAAATGCTAAGTTGAAAGTGAAAACACTGTATGACATAACACTCGTGGATTGTTTGAGAGATAATTGATGAAGCAATGACATCTCCAGAAGATAATTGATGAAGCAATGACATCTCCAGAAGATAATTGATGAAGCAATGACATCTCCAGAAGATAATTGATGAAGCAATGACATCTCCAGAAGATAATTGATGAAGCAATGACATCTCCAGAAGATAATTGATGAAGCAATGACATCTCCAGAAGATAATTGTTCACAGCATGTCTTTAGTAGATTATATCATCAGAGCTGGCAGATAATTCACAGCATGTCTTTAGTAGATTATATCATCAGAGCTGGCAGATAATTCACAGCATGTCTTTAGTAGATTATATCATCAGAGCTGGCAGATAATTAGGATTGCTTAAGAAGTTGTTAATAATTGATTTGTAATGAAAGATGTTTCAAACCAGTAGTAATGAAGTCATCCTCCCAGTTTGAATATTTTATTGCCCACCTGCTTCAATAGGATACAGTTGCGGATTCGCATTCAGGGCCCACTCAGCGTGCGCCTCTCCCTAAAACAGAGAAAAAATGTTAAACAAGTCAAATTACAGTCAATTTTGTGTGAAAATATTGTCCTCTAATTCCTTGGTAAATCGTTTTGGTTTTCAAGAAACAATGTAAATCTAGGACTTGTCATCTCTTCTTAAATTTCAAACCAGTTTTCAACAAATCTCCATACAAGTTCACAATGCTAATTATATCCATTACTTTGAGAGTATTATGTGACAAAATCCAGGTCTGGGGTACAAATTATGTACAACTCCTTGAAAATTGCTTGAGAGAATAGACTATTTTCATATTACCGACTTTTGTCTCCGGATTATATAATTTTTCGACATGTTACCTTTTCTGTGGTAAGACATCATGGTACTCGGTCAAGTAAGAGCAACCAAAATAAGTAAAATCAAGCATATAATCGGTGTAATTTGAGGGGAAAGTTTACGGTTTTCCGATGATTTTGTTGTGTAAAGAAAATATGAAGCAGTTAATTTTCCCCCAAAATTGTACCGATAGAAAGATTGATTTTACTTCTTTACGTTGCTCTTACTTGACTTGGTACCAGGATGTCCTACCACAGAGTAGGCAGGTAGGTAACCTGTCGAAAAAATATAAACTTCGGGGTCAAAAGTCCGTAATATGAAAATAGTCTATTCAACCAAACTTTCACAGATTCTTCTACATGAAATTGTACACGTGTTGCGTAAACCCCTGAGGGTTTACGCAGTATATATTGGACGACCTCTGTAGTCTTTCGGAACACCGGAAGTCTTTTCGGAATACATCTGTTCTTTTCTATGACCACCTGCGTAATAGGTTATTAATTGATCTAATGAATATTCATTCACGCTATACAGTTGTTGAAGAGATGAGTGTTTATCGAGACTATATATATATATTTGATATCCTCTGGGACTATTATACTAACATATTTTGTCACAGATATCCTACATCAGTAGTTATTGATAGAAGCTGTTGTGTAACGTTTTCTGAAGAACAAGCTATGTTCCCATTTGGGATAAGATTTTAAGCAAAAAAGTGACTGTCAGTGAATAGATAGGGCGTTTTTAGGATTTTAAAATTTGGCCATTTTAGCGAAATAAAAAAAAAAGAGCGCAGTCCATTCAAGCAGGTTTAAATTCTTTATAATAACAGAATAAAGTACGACCATTTCTCTACTGGATAGTTGTCTCTTTGGCAATCATACATATATCCATATTTGTTATCAATCTTATATGAAAACAATGCCAGGTAATGCTGGAAATTAAGTCGAAATTTAAAAGGCACCTTTTGGGTGTGTTAATTCAGTGAAATATAACACAGTATTATAAGTGTCTGGCCAATTAAATGCAAAATTATGTCATATCGAAACATTTGATTGGTGAATACGCGTCTGACTAAGTCCTTGAAATTATTCTATAGATCTATATAAAACGATTCACGAACACTAATTGATGACTTTCTAATTCTTTAAAACTTGTGGTCATTGCGATAAACAAAATGGGGTTTGATATATTCTCGATGTTTGCCATCGAAAACTATTGTAAATTATGTATGTGGTTTTCGAAAAAGATTATCAATATTGTTTACGTACTTATTTAGTGATGATTATCTTATCAAGTCAGAGATCTGTTTGTTTTCTCTTTTGTTTGGGGGAGGAGAGAGGGTCGAACTTTCAAAGGGACACTGACCTGTGTCGACTACCCTCTCCAAAAAATATAGTTATAAATTTAAAATCCATCCTTTTGTTTTTGTCATGTGAAACCCTTCCCCAAATAAACCTAGTTAAAACATAATGTAGCAGGTGCACAGCTTTGTGTCTTAAAAGTCTTATAGATGAAGTTTTGGGAATTCCGTCAATTCATTTACAAGGAGTTGCGGCAGTCTGTATTTATAAGTCAAGTTAGAGGGTCTAGTTGACAGATGCCCAGAGCGTGTTTGGCGAAAAGTTAGGACGGTATGTTATAAGCAAAATTAAACACACACAAAAAAAAACCAGCTTAGTACAAATTATTTTTCTTAAAATGAAAATCAATATCCATATTCAACCGACAGGCGATTGCAAACATAATATATATTTTTTTTTAAATTGCGTACTGGACATGAACTACATGTAAACTGCATTGGCCTTTTCATTCCTGCTTCCTTCTCAGTTCCTTTCACAAAGCAGATAAAAACAACAAAGCTACAGCTTCTTTTTATTTGGGCTAATTTACAAAAGGACAGGCTAGAAATACAAAAGTGAGATTCGTTTTAAAAGTATAATAATTCGGTTTCAAACTGTTTCACTCCAAAAGCTTGGTTTGAGTTTGTTGCCCGTGCATGGTATTTATAAATTAATCAAAAATATCGTGTATATGATAGCCAATGACCAAACAACAAAACAACACTAATTTTAAAAAAGAAAACATTAAATGTGATTATCTATAATACCGCAGTCCCACTAGGCTACGATCGCACTACGATCTGTGAAAAAATGATCGTGCAGATCGCAGTAAGGTCGTAGTACGGTCGTGGTGAGGTCTTCATGATTGTGAAGAGCGTGGCCAACTTTGAACATGTTCAAAACAATCGTGGTGCGGTCGTGGCGAAATCAGGTCGTAGTAGAAGCGTAGTGAGAGCGCAGTAAGGTCGTGGTAAGATCGCAAGGTCGCTGTACCATCATAGCGAAGTGCGATTCTAGTCGGTAAGACTGCGTTACGATCTCACAGCGACTTTACTACGACCTCACTCGACCATCACGTTCTTACCGCGACCCAAACACGCCCACTACGACTATACCACGCTTATACCACGCTTATACCACGCTGTTCAAGACCATAGTACGATCTTAGCACGCCCATGCCATCCTCATCACGCTGTTCTTACGACCCGACTACGTTCATACTACGATCATCATGCTCTTTGTTATTGTCATATAAAATTTATAAAAGCTCTCAGCTTTTGTTTGTCTGTATGTTATTTGGATCTCTTGTCCTTTATCTCAAACGGCTCAATCATTCTTGACACATCTGTGTCATCCCTACTATCGTTCACTAAAACATCGTCATTTGATCTTGATGGACCAGCAATAAGTTGTGATTCAGGTTGGATTGGTCGGTCCGACATATATCTTCTGGATCGATCATGATTCGTTACTATCAGATCTTCCTCTGCCCCTACCTCTACCCTTACCCTTACGTAGATTTTGGTTGCATGACTGCGTTGTTTCCGAGAAACTCACGTATCAATGAGAAATAGAAGGAATGATACAGTATTTATATGGAACACAATGTTGACGTTATTGCTGGGAGCGTAGTAAGATCGCGGTATGAACGTGGTATGATCGTAGTATGGTCGTGGTAAGAGCGTGCTATAATCGCAGTAGTAGCGTGGTAAGATCGTGTTGCAATCGGATAAATCGTAGTATGGTCGTAGTGGGGACGTGATGAGCGAGAAAGATCGTGATAATCGTAGTGAGGTCGCAGAATAAGCGTGGTGAGAATGTGGTATAATCGTGGCGGGATCGTTGTAGAAGCGTAATGAAGACGTAGTACTAGCAACGTGATTGAAACGAAAATTTACATTTCATGCCGCTCATACTGCGAGCTCACAACGATCTGAAATTATTTTCGATTGTGGTGAACGAGGTGGGATCGTGGTCTAGTGTGACTGGGGCATAAGCATTTCCGCGAGGAAAAAAACAAAAATTTGCTTCCGCAGTTGCAGATTTAACATTGTTGTTATGATATTTTGAGTAGTTTTAAAAATATAAACCAATAATATATATATATAAAATTGAGAATGGAAATGGGGAATATGTCAAAGAGACAACAACCCGACCAAAGAGCAGACAACAGCCGAGGCCACCAATGGGTCTTCAATGCAGCGAGAAAATCCCGCTACCGGAGGTGGTCCTCAGCTGGCCCCTAACTAAAATTGTGTGCTAGTTCAGTGAAAATGGATGTTACACTAAACTCCAAAACATATAAATGAACTAAAAATTAAAAAAACATACTAGACTTACAAAGTTATATATATATAAACCAGTTTGATACAATTATTAAAAAAGGTTTTAGTTTGGGATTATCAAAAAGAATGCAGCTCAGAATTTATAACTTTTTCAAACTGGCTACAAAAACAAATAATCATGATTAATTGATTAAATTTCTTCACATTTGAACTTTAGCCTGAAAACTAACTCTTATATATATAAAAACAGCACCTTAGAATGGAATATCCAATGGTTGACTTAGCATGTTGTCTTTCGAGTGCGGAGATTAAAAATGATTCCTTTAACAAGAGTAAAACAATGCATCTTTATTAAACAATTATCTGATATTTAATGCCAATAGATATAGGAAGATGTGGTATGAGACAACTCTCCATCCAAGTAACAATTTATAAAAGTAAACCATTATAGGTCAAGGTACGGCCTTCAACACGGAGCCTTGGCTCAAACATGCATTTGGGTTTACGATTGCATTTCTTTTTTTAAAGAAAGCAACTTGTTTTATTTTTTAATGAGTGATGTTTGGGGAAATGGCAGACGACACTTCCTTGAATGATTCACATATTTCATCACTGTGAAAATAGTAAATTATATTGATATTTATTTTTATTTACAGATATGATTATAAGAAGTTATTATACAATGCTACTTTCTGTTTGGTGCCGAGAGGAAGAAGACTTGGATCATTTAGGTAACCATTGTCTTATACATGATCACATTGTAGTATGACATTATACATGTAGTTTACATGTACGTTAGTTTTCTCAATTGAATTGTTTAATATTTTTATACGTCCGTTTACGTGACGTATTATGGTATACCTCTGTCCGTCTGTCTGTCAGTCGTCAACATGTCGGACATTAACTCAAAAATGCTTTAACCAATTTGCATAAAACTTTGGTGAATTGTTATATCTATTGACATGAGCTCCCTTTCGTTTTTTATAAATTTTAGATTTTACGTTTCTGAGTTATGGGGTTTTATTCATTAAAAAAAGTGGGATTTTCCAGTTTTCATACAATAACTCAAGAATGCTTTCACCAACTTGCAAGAAATTTTGGTTAATTGTTTATATCTATTGACATGAGATCCCTTTTGATTTTTATAAATTTTAGATTTTATGTTTCCAAGTTACAGGGTTTTATTCATAAAACAAAAGGGGGATTTTCCAGTTTTCAGACAATAACTCAAAAAATGCTTTCAGCAGTACTCATGAAACTTAGATGAATTGTTGATATCTATTGATGTAAGCTCCCTTTAGAATTTTATAAATTTTATTTGTTTATAGTCTGACAACAGATTTACTAAGTATTGCACAACAGCAAGAAATTTTTAATTGAATATAAATTCAATTAATATAACCAATTTCAAGTTCTATAGATATAGGAAGATGTGGTGTGAGTGCCAATGAGACAACTCTCCATCCAAATAACAATTTATAAAAGTAAACCATTATAGGTCAATGTACGGCCTTCAACACGGAGCCTTGGCTCACACCGAACAACAAGCTATAAAGGGCCCCAAAAGTACTAGTGTAAAACCACTTGATTTACATTCAAACGGTAAAACCAACGGTCTAGTCTATATAAAAACGAGAAACGAGAAACACGATAAATTACATAAACAAACGACAACTACTGTACATCAGATTCCTGACTTAGGACAGGTGCAAACATTTGCAGAGGGATTAAACGTTTTATTGGTACCAAACCTTCTCCCTACATTTATTCAGAAACCTATAGTATGTCAAATATTTAATTACAATCCAAATTCAGACCTGTATCAAGCTTGAATATTATAAAATTGAGAATGGAAATGGGGAATATGTCAAAGAGACAACAACCCGACCAAAGAGCAGACAACAGCCGAAGGCCACCAATGGGTCTTCAACGCAGCGAGAAAATCCCGCACCGGAGGTGGTCCGGAGGTGAATATTGTGTCCATTTTTGCCCCAACAAATGTAGTATATATATATACTGGTATTTTTCAGATTTTTAGAAGCCCTGCAGGCAGGGTGTATTCCTGTGTTACTTAGCAATGGGTGGGAGCTACCCTTCTCTGAAGTCATTGACTGGAGCAAGGCTGCGGTGTGGGGTGATGAGAGACTATTGTTTCAGGTAGGTTAATCAAACATTTCACAAATATTGAATGCAGGCTCAAACTCAGACGGGGGCGTACCCAGTGTGATCCCCCTCCTCTTAAAATTAATAGGTAAAATTACAGTCAATTTTTGTTAAAATATTGTCCTCTTATTCCTTATTCTCAGTATTCGCAGGAGCTTTAAATACTCTGATTTCTGTATTGGTTGGAGATTGAGGATTTGAATTTTATGGTAGGAATTTATTGTGAAAGGTTTGGATTTGTTTGAAAGGAAAATATTTAATCTGTTCTTTTGTAAATAAAATCATCTTTGGTCAGAATAAGTATAAAGATAACTGATCAATTGTCAAGTTTTAACGCAGACTGACAGTTTAAGTATAAAGATAACTGATCAATTGTCAAGTTTTAACGCAGACTGACAGTTTAAGTATAAAGATAACTGATCAATTGTCAAGTTTTAACGCAGACTGACAGTTTAAGTATAAAGATAACTGATCAATTGTCAAGTTTTAACGCAGACTGACAGTTTAAGTATAAAGATAACTGATCAATTGTCAAGTTTTAACGCAGACTGACAGTTTAAGTATAAAGATAACTGATCAATTGTCAAGTTTTAACGCAGACTGACAGTTTAAATATAAAGATAACTGATCAATTGTCAAGTTTTAACGCAGACTGACAGTTTAAGTATAAAGATAACTGATCAATTGTCAAGTTTTAACGCAGACTGACAGTTTAAGTATAAAGATAACTGATCAATTGTCAAGTTTTAACGCAGACTGACAGTTTAAGTATAAAGATAACTGATCAATTGTCAAGTTTTAACGCAGACTGACAGTTTAAGTATAAAGATAACTGATCAATTGTCAAGTTTTAACGCAGACTGACAGTTTAAGTATAAAGATAACTGATCAATTGTCAAGTTTTAACGCAGACTGACAGTTTAAGTATAAAGATAACTGATCAATTGTCAAGTTTTAACGCAGACTGACAGTTTAAAAGGAGTCAAAAAGTGAAATCAGAGGTAAAATGTCTCTGTATCTTGGTAAAAAGTGAAATCAGAGGTAAAATGTCTCTGTATCTTGGTAAAAAGTGAAATCAGAGGTAAAATGTCTCTGTATCTTGGTAAAAAGTGAAATCAGAGGTAAAATGTCTCTGTATCTTGGTAAAAAGTGAAATCAGAGGTAAAATGTCTCTGTATCTTGGTAAAAAGTGAAATCAGAGGTAAAATGTCTCTGTATCTTGGTAAAAAGTGAAATCAGAGGTAAAATGTCTCTGTATCTTGGTAAAACTACATGCTTCTGTTTGACTGATCCTTACATTTCTGAGTACTTGTCTAAATATTACGTCACTATCGCGAAGTAGATATAATTCAATTTGTGTATAGACAATAGGATTAAGCCAATTTCTTTACTTAATTCCCTTTAGATCTTATATAACACCGTAATTGTAATGTCTGTGAGGTTATCGGTGTGTAAACCAGGCATGTACTGTGTTCACGACTTCAAACACGACTTGAAACACGTCCCAGTAAAGGTATTTAGTTTAGCTGGCGATGATAGATCATTGTGTTCAGATATTCTGAGCAATACTAAATGTCAGTTCCCTGTACTTGAATCTATGTTCTTGATTATAAATGCTGGAACATTATGATTTTGCTGTCTTAATAAAAATGTACTTGGTTGATTTAAAATTTTGTTTTAAAATTTGTCAATTACATCTATAAATGTATTTAAAAAAATACATATGATTCAATGCCTTGCTCATTAGAAAATATATGCTGGTAGTAATCCTATCAAGTTTCTAATATGACTGCCCTCAGAACATATATACCTGAAATAGCTTTTAATTAAGCCTGTTGGTGTGTGAACAAGTGTTTGACTTTTGATATGTCTAAAAGTTTGGATAAACATCCATGAGATATCACCTCAAAGGTTAGACTTGCTACATGTCCCTTCCTAATTTTTTTTTTTTTTTTCAATGTTGCCCCTTTAACAATTTTACTGCTATAACTAAGAGATTTCCATTATATTGACATCTGCAGAGGAAGGCTTTTCTCCAAGGGCAATCAGTATGCTGGCTGTTTTCAGTAAACATATATAAATTAGTAAGAAAGAAATAAAAGAAAGGGAATTGTAGCAAGTCTACTCAAACATGTCATAGGTGTCTGGGATTTATAAATTAAGGGCTACCTTGACCTCTCCCTTCTGTCAGTAAGACCTATATTGAGGGGGTGGCTGTGCAGATCATATATAACACATGCCTATGTGTCCAGGTGGAAATTGTTTGTTAAATATGATACCCCATGTTTAGAGAATGCTATTTGGGGTGCAGAATATTCTCTCAACCTTATAAATTGATAAATCTTTATTATTTAACTCCCAAATTGGTTAAATTTTTCAATAAAACTTCAATTCTAGCATTTAAATTTGCTTTTAGGGAATAATTTATATTGTGAACTTGATAATATATATACACTAAGTACCAGGGTTTACAAAGTAAATTTGACACATTCTTGAAAACATTTAGTGCACCTGACTATATATTATAAAGATGGTGGTAGATTGAAAACTCAAGTTACATAAACATAATGACATATTCAGGTGTTCTTATGAACAGTATACTGTCATTCATAAAAACAGGGAAATATATCACTGACGTGTCAGCTTTAAAAAGATTTGTAGTTTTGAAGATGTTAAACTTTATTGACAGTTTTTCACAATGAGAGGTAAATGGATGCTTTCAAATAAAAAGTAAAACATTCATGTCTATTGTTGTAAAAATAGTACGGATCTCAAATAATTCTACCTTCAGTAAAAATCAGGTTAAATAGATGTTAAAATGACTCTCATTAGAAATTTTAAGGAAATTTTCACACATTGAAACCATAAAAACCATATATGTTTAGAAATAAATATTTAAGAAAGATACATAAAATTTGAAATATTCAAGCAATTCTTGTTGATAAATATGTGTTATTGTATTTCTATTTAGCATGATAATCACCTATCAGGTGACAAAGATTAAAGATTAAATTGGGACACAATATTGCACAGCTTGAGAGTGTAGAGTGAAGTTCAAAATTTTTAAAATCTTTTCAAAACCGCTGTTCTTGTATGAATCACGAGACAGATTATTTATCTTAATTTGAAAGTTGTGAATGACACGTGGAATGACAGACAACGAATTGTACTAAATGCACTTTTGGTTGCACACATGTGCATTGAATCTATTAATTTTTTTATCTGTTTGGTTCATTGCTTTGCTGGTTCATTCAGGAAGTTATTTTCATTGAAAAATTTATAAGAGATTTAATTAATTTTTAAGAAGGACGTTATATTTGTTTAAGAGCCTACATTAGTTACAGAAATAAAAATTAGTTACAAAAGGTTTGGAGGGTAATACATATATGATTTTATTCTTCAAAAATATTTTTTAAATGTTGATGATTTCATGGTCCCAAATTGAAGTAGCTGGTGAGGCAAAAATGGAGCCATTTATTTGCTACCAACAAATGAAGAATTGATGTCAACAAATCTTCAAATTCAATAATGTTATCTCAGTTATAATGAAAATGAAACACATACATTTTAAAATAATTTACACAAGGCATGTGCTTGCATATAAAAATAAGATGTGTTATGATTGCCAGTGAGACAACTCTCCACCAGAGACCAAATGACTCAGACAAATTGCATAGAATTGATCCGATCATAATGAATGTTATACTATTGACAGTATTGCATAAGAATTAAAATTTTATTTCTTGAATTTAAAAAACCTTATTTTAACCAAGCCCAATTCCAGACCATCAGTCATGAATGGAATTGATTCAATCAAAATGAACACAATATACAGTGTTACATCAGAATTCAAATATTATTTGTTAGATTTAAAAAACTTAAGTTATAGCTATTAAAAAGAGGAAACTTATCTATTTTTACTTGAATAATTGTGCACACTCTGCATAATCTTGAGATCTAAATTTATTCTAGATTTTCAGATAACCTCATGTTACAATGTAAAGTTAACCTGCAATTAAAGTTTGTTTGATCAGAATCAAACAGTACAGATATTCTTTTTAAAATGAAGTTAAATTGTGCAGTCACTACAGAATTAGGTGAGGTATCTCAGGGGAAAAGTTCTTGGATTGCAAAATATGGTTGCATGGTCAGTATATATGTTTCAGGCTCATTGTCAGTCCATGAGTCTGTTGTCATAGATTAGGTGTTACCCTTGTAGGGTAGATTTCTTTAATCAACATCCAATAAAAATCCTTAAGGGAAAACAGTTCTGTAGCCAAGCCTCATATATAACATCCAGAAGTACTGATTAGTGAGAAAATACAACATTGAAATGCAAGTGCAACCTGCCACAATATATAACATCCAGAAGTACTGATTAGTGAGAAAATACAACATTGAAATGCAAGTGCAACCTGCCACAATATATAACATCCAGAAGTACTGATTAGTGAGAAAATACAACATTGAAATGCAAGTGCAACCTGCCACAATATATAACATCCAGAAGTACTGATTAGTGAGAAAATACAACATTGAAATGCAAGTGCAACCTGCCACAATATATAACATCCAGAAGTACTGATTAGTGAGAAAATACAACATTGAAATGCAAGTGCAACCTGCCACAATATATAACATCCAGAAGTACTGATTAGTGAGAAAATACAACATTGAAATGCAAGTGCAACCTGCCACAATATATAACATCCAGAAGTACTGATTAGTGAGAAAATACAACATTGAAATGCAAGTGCAACCTGCCACAATATATAACATCCAGAAGTACTGATTAGTGAGAAAATACAACATTGAAATGCAAGTGCAACCTGCCACAATATATAACATCCAGAAGTACTGATTAGTGAGAAAATACAACATTGAAATGCAAGTGCAACCTGCCACAATGTATAACATCCAGAAGTACTGATTAGTGAGAAAATACAACATTGAAATGCAAGTGCAACCTGCCACAATATATAACATCCAGAAGTACTGATTAGTGAGAAAATACAACATTGAAATGCAAGTGCAACCTGCCACAATATATAACATCCAGAAGTACTGATTAGTGAGAAAATACAACATTGAAATGCAAGTGCAACCTGCCACAATGTGAAAATTTAAGTTCAGCACTATGGGCACTTTCAGCTCAAATCTATGCCCCTCCCACCCTAAAATTAAGTAGCCTGGGCTTCTTTGTGCCTTCTTAAATTTTTTCTGGAAAAGCATTGTGAACATTTAGGCTACAGATCATCTTGGCTTAAGGACTGGATCGTAACCCTTGGTTAGTGAAGATGGCTACATATAAAAGTACTCCTTTTCTTTTATAAAGTTGATAAACATTACAGCTGTGGACCTCTTGATTACAGACATTTACATAATTCTTCTTACAGTGGTAATTCTGTCCTCAAATTTTCTGCTAATTTGAACAATCTGGTGATAAATATACAGTGTGTAATCAAAGTGTAAAATACAATTTGCTTATGTAAGCTCATACCCTGAACAACCAGTAATTGAATAAGATCTAATTTTTGAATGATTTTTATCTTGCTTGTTCAGAGGTTAAATTCAAATTTGTCACTTGGACTTGATAGCTAAGAAAACAGCTTGGCAAATAATATTTCAAGCATTCTTTAAAATATAATCTAACAAAATTATATGTTAAATCTGAGGAATCAAATTTTAACTCAATATGAACAATAAAACACAAATTTATCATTGTGATGTTTAGATAAGGAAAAAAGGGGCGGTTAAATGTTGACAATTTGGTATGAACGGATTAAAAAATCATTTGGCAATATGACAAAGACATAACTACAGCTTTATGGACCTGAACTAGAGAATTAATTTATCCTTTCAACTTTATGAAAAGTAAAGTTATTTTATTTCATATAGATTTTAAGCAAATATCTAAGGGGTGATTAATGTGTCCTGACCACAGGGAGGCTATTTCATGAACAGATAACCCTAGCCTATGGAACATTGAATGTTTTGTACCAAAGGAGGATATAAATTACTGGCATTCAATTCCAAAGACCTTGAATGTTGAAAGTATCCCTTGTCCAGACATATATCTTCTTACTAGTAGGATTAAATATAAAATATCTTTGACTTAAGTTTGCTAGATACATACATGTAGACTTGAATCATAGATACATTTTTGCTTGCTATATATATTGATCTATTAACAACCAGTTGCCATCTTAATGACCTATATAACACATCTTCTTTTAATGTTTTTATTGGCAGAGTAAGAAATCTTCATATATTGTATCCTAAATTGTAATGTTTTTTTTTTGTCATATTTTATTTTTATTAGAAAATATCATTGTTTTCCAGAAAATAGACAGCTGTGAAGATGTCTTTCAGTTGTTTCAGTGATTAGGTTGCTGTCACAATGAAATATTCCTAACATCTCATTTTATTCATAAAAAATCATAAGCAACATAAAAGGTTCGTTATCCCTTGATGTATGGGGAAAGAAGTTAACACTACATACATTATGATGAGAAACCACACATATTGTATATGTGGGCAAGAAGTTAACACTACGTACATTATGATGAGAAACCACACATATTGTATATGTGGGCAAGAAGTTAACACTACACACATTATGATGAGAAACCACACATATTGTATATGTGGGCAAGAAGTTAACACTACATACATTATGATGAGAAACCACACTAACCATGCTAAAATGACTTGCAAAATGTGTCTTACTTAATGAAATCATTCTGTCATGTTTTGTTTTTTTTATTTATCAGGTAGATTGTGTAATAATAGTTCTTTTGTCCTTGGGCATATCTAATTTCAAGTTCTGCATATAATTTAGTTGTTTGATTTTGTCTGTAGGTTAAATCTCAATTAACTTACTGGTAGTGACCTAGAATATTAAAATATAGGCCAATATGTAAAATATACTTTTATTTCCATGTAGATACACTTTAAAAAGAGATATTTCTGAGCTTTTTTAATTGTACATGAAGAAAGAGAGTATCATTTTGTAAATTATAATTTTTTTTCCAGTTAGATTTGGAGAATATTCTAATTAAAGATTCTTCACTACTGTAGATTCATTATTATTCGTTGGATACCAATTTTCGTGGACTTCGTGGGTACAGGTGAACAATGAAATTAAATGTTCAATGAATAACAAATTGTCTATAGGCTATGTATGCAGACTTCGGCAAAACCACGAAATTAAATATCCACGAACATGTAAGTTTTCCTCAATCCACAAAAATTGGTACCCACGAAAATAAATGAATCCACAGTATCTTACCTATTGTTCTGAACATGCAGGAAATATTTGCCACTGGACGTTAAGCAAACAGCAACGATGAATCAATCCATATTTTCATTTGACCTTGAGCTAATTATAAGTCACCAATCATAATACAGTGAGATGTGCCTTAGGTATTTATAACTTGTTATCCCAAACAGGGAAGACTAAAAACTGTGGTCCAACTGTAGACATAAAAAAAAACATGTTATGTCTGACCATTTTCCTTAATTACTCCAAAAGTATACTGCCATGACTGCTGTAGCAACTATGTATAAAAATCCACAGGTCATAGGTCCAGATTAGTAAAATCTTGATGGGCTATTTATTGTCTTATTGGTTTCATCCATTTAAATTCACCATCTATCTTTTAACAATAGAAATAAATTGGGTTTGTAGATTATCCATCAGACTCCATGGGCCCAAATAACAAGACAAAAAAGAGGAGTAAATTAACTGAAAACACAAAATTTATTCATTAAGAAATGAAAGTTTTTTGACTGCTTTACATTCATACATGTTTGCATTTGTAGAATTATATATGGCAAGAAAATACAACAGGGTTTTTGCACTTTAAAAACTTTGGCCCCTTTACAAATTATTTATCCTGAATGGTAGTCTTATTACCATATTGTATTAAAACATATATGAAATTGACTTATTTATGTAAACAGAGCAAACAACATGCAATATATACATAGTACATGTAAATCTTCATCTTTCTTTTCTATTGAATGTCTTTAGCTTGAAAGAGATTATGTGAAAAAAATAGAGTTATGAGAGAGAAGAAAAGAATCAGAGAGACATTATTATTAAGAGATTTTCAAAAGATTTATATTTTTGCGTGAACCCCCTGAGGGGTTCACGCTTATATATTGGCGAGTTTTGGAAGTGTCTATGGGCCACTCGATATTCTCGGAATCACGATTTTCGGAACGTCTCGAAAAATTTCCCTTCATTTATACAGGTAGTAATTTATGTCTTTGATGCGGTCCCTCTATGGATTGGCTACCACGTGACATTGTATATTTCAACAATCCGGCAAAGTTCATTTGTAGATTTGAAAGTAAAACAAGAAAGACTATTTTGCATTCTAAAATCGTTTATATGTTAGAACCTATTTGCCTTTTGATAAAACATATATGTTTTTAATAATGTGAATGTTTATTAAATATCACGTATAATGATAACGCAATTATATAATTTATGCTTTGTGACGGTCCCTCTATGTGTTGTGTGTGTAGCCTTTAATGAACCTGGGAATAGTTTATTGATATACAATGACCCAGAATAAACTGATTATTTCTGAACGTTTATCATTTGATATTTAGTATTTCAATCATAGCATGAGCAAATGTCTGAAAGCTTGAAGAAAATTAAGAAAACGATATTTCTGTTAAAAATATTTATCTTAGGTTGGAAACACTGTGGTCGGAAAGCAGAAAGATAATCAAACAAAAGGATTTTTCTGTAAAAAAAATATCTAATTTCTTTAATAGATACTACCAGACTAAGAGAATATTCATTGTTAAGGTAAAACTGAGACTGAATTTATTCCTAATAATTATAGAATATAATTAAAATTGTAATGTATACGTGCATTATGTCTCATAGGTTTGAACAGTCATTACATTTATGAAAATTATATGTAACGTATGAGCATAAATGAGCAGGGGTGCGTACCCAAAGTTAGCTAAATATCTAAATTTTAAACGTTCATGAATGGAAAAATACTTGCGTGGTTTCAATTCACAAGGATTTTAATTCCTTGCATCTCACAAAAAAACGTAATTAATATTTTACAATAATCATAACAAAATTATTTACTATCATAATGCCAATTACTTTATACTATTTTAGTAGGGATTTATAAGTCTCTGCTTATATTTTGTATAGCAATATATTCATTTAGACTACGTGGAATGTTAGACTTTAAAAAGAGATTCATTTGATAAATAAAATGTCCATTTGTAACTACTTGACATTTGTATTGATTGATATAATATTCAAGCTATTTTCGGAAAAAGTTCACTCACAGGAATGTATGTTTATTATAAAATTTCAATTCTTTTTTTTCTTTTTCTTTTACTAGTTCAACCTTATAGCATCTAAATATTTGTACTATGGTATGGTTTTGAAAATTGTATTCATTGTGCTGACCAGCTATCCTTGATTCATTCACATTATACATCACTGTTAACACGCACACTATTGGTTTGCATTCACAAAAATTCGGGATGAAATGTCAATGAATCCAGAGTCAAAACACTTGAGGTAGGTAGTTTGACATCCAAAATCTATTAGTCAGATTAATATACGTGATGACGCAAATACGTATTCTTATCCAGAGTATCAGTGCGTATGCTTTCTATTTACTATTTCTTGCACAAAAATACCACATTCATGTATAAATATTAATTTCACTCGCGAATGCGAATTTTCGCTTTTCTCATCTAAATTCAGGACACTGCAGTAAGAGCTTGATATGTGACTTTCAAGCACGGTCATCATTGCTTACGGTATAGTGACCTCTAGCTGTTTCTCTTTTGTTTTCTTTTTTGAGTCACTGTCCTTTTATTAACTTTGACATTTTCGAAATGCCAAGGATTTTCTACCCAAGGAATAGATTGTTTGACGTCGTAATTTATTTGGCATTTTTAATTACTTTTATTCGAGCGTCACTGATGATTCTTTGTAGACTTAAGGCTTCGTGTTGAAGGCCGTACTTTGACCTATAATGGTTTAATTTTATAAATTGTGATTTGGATGGAGAGTTGTCTCATTGGCACTCATACCTCATCTTCTTATATCTATTAACTCTCGTCTGGCGTACAACATGTTAATCCTGGTATCTTTTTATATCTACATGTCCATGATGTCTTTTTATATAAATTGGTTCTTTTGAGATTATGTTCAGGTATTCATAAAACTTCTGAAAATAAGATATTCTTCAAAACCAAGTTTTCCTGTAGAATATTTGGATTGATTTAAGTAAAATCGGGAAATCCTGAAAATTTGAGATGTTTTATGAGACCAAAATAAGTCTCTATATAAGAGGTCCAAATGAAGCTGCTGCTCTTTTCACAAAAAATCTTAAGAGTAAAAATACTCGTAAGTCATACACATTTCAGTATAACTTAGTATCAATTTTAATGGTAAGATTTTTTGTGAAAAGAGATGCTGGTGTGTTACTCTCAAGAAAAATATACAAAACCTTCTATTATAAGTTGCATGCCACAGGGTTTCACTTCACATGGAAAATGGACTTAAATTTATCTATACAACATCTACCATGAGTACAGAGAACTTCAATAACGAGTTGAGAATATGAAGGCATCCATGCAGGAAACAAAATATAAAGATATGATAGATAAAATAAATGCATCCAGATTATAAAGCAAACTGAGAGCTTAAATTTATATTGCGATTGGTTTGTTCAATTTGCATTATACATCTGGTTTGCAGAAACTGGAATTTGCAATAGGATTATGAAAAAATGATGTACAATCCCTAGTAATAAATGAAATAGACGAGCTTTAAAATGTATATTCAAATAGTAGCTGTATATACACTTTTCAATTCACAACTATCCAACACTTCTTTCAACTGACTTGTGCAAGAATGTACACACTATTACATATTTTTAATAAAGGTAGTTTAACTTTATCATTATCCTCTTCTATTCACAGTCAATTATTTCAATTCAAAAGCAAACAAAAATTCAGCAACAATCTTTTGATGACCAGTCAGCGGTCTTAGGTTCACATATTGCTTTTCTTTTTTTAAAGAAAGCAACTTGTTTTTCATATCATTATAAAACAATGGCCTTTGCCATTATATTTCTTAAAACTCTGACACCATGGTCAGTTTGGTGCTAAAAGGGTGATGTAAAACCCTGACTTTTGGAAAAAAAAAAAACTGTTTGTGTGTGGTATGTTATGACACAAAAATACTCATACTTTAACATAATAGGTAAAACCTAAAATATTTTATGACATAAAAATGCTATTTTTTTCCAAATATTAACAGTTGAACACTCACATTTATATAATATTTTATGACATAAAACGCTTATATTTTAATATCGGTTAAGCACGTGTACATATATATAATATTTTATATGTAGTTTCTTTAGAAATAAATGGTTGCGTTTTAATGTTGATACAAGAGACAGGATGTGTATGTCTGCGGTGACTTCTTTGATCATGGAAAGGTAATTTAACTGTCGGGACAAACTTACGAAAAATTCATTTATTCGTGATTATGTAATAGCTTACTTATGTAACCAGTTAAAATGAAGACGCATCAGAGAATACTTGAAATAGCTTAATTATATGTTTTAACAAAATTTAATGGATTGGTAATGTAGTCTGTTTGTTTTACTGTTACCTTGTCTGGATTGAGATATTACTGGTACCATATCTGGATTGAGATATTACCGGAACCGTGTCTGCATTAAGGGATTACTTTGTCTGGATTGAGGTATTACTGGTACCATGTCTGGGTTGAGGCATTATTTACTGGTACCTTGTCTGAATTGAGGTATTACTGGTTCCTTGTTTGGATTGAGGTATTACTGGTTCCTTATCTGGATTTATGTATTGCTGGTACCTTGTCTTGATTGAGGGATTGCTGGTACCTTGTCTGGATTGAGGTATTACTGGTACCTTGTTTGGATTGTGGTATTGCTGATACCTTTTCCGCATTGGGGTATTACCGATACCTTTTCTGGGTTGAGGTATTACCAGTACCTTTTCTGGGTTGAGGTATTACTGGTACCTTGTCTGGATTAAAGTATTGCGGGACCATATGACTCATTAGTCTATCTGAAATAGTAGTGAGAAAATAAGAAAAATGCTGGTACCTTTTCTTGATTGAGGGATTGCTGGTACCTTGTCTGGATTGAGGTATTACTGGTACCTTGTCTGGATCGAGATTGGATAATGGATTGGATGTCAAGGTTATAGCAGTTTAAGTAATACTTAAAATAAAAGAATATAAAGTTTGTACATGTTATATCATAATGATCAATTATTTTTACCAGATGGTAAATCTCCCAAAACCTTAAATATAATATGATAAATGATTAAATGTGAAGCATCCAAAACAATAAAATAGCTAGCATTTAGTTTGTCTGTGTTTTATCATAGTTAGAAATCTCAGCCTACATTTTTGTGATGCTAATGATTTTATCTGTATTATCTTGTCTGTTGCACAAATATATGTGATACTATTGCATAAAGATGGCCATGTTGTTGGTGTAGTAAGAATGTGCAAATATATCTGTTACACACTGCAACTTTCTCATGGAAAGTTCAAATAGTTGAAGAGGAATGCAAAAATTAGTGGTAGATTTAGTGGTTGTAGGGATAGTGTTCCTAGTCTTTAAAATTGGGGGCCTTATCTTCTATCCCATAGTTAAATCTTGGGAACTGCAGGAAATTTTCAATTTTATGATTTTTTTCTACACACAATGGGTTTTCCACATGTCAATGTCTATCATATAATTCCTTATGTAAAGCAGCTGATTTGAACTGACAAAAGGGGAAGCTTCACAACGCTACCAGTGATTTATTTCCTATATTTGTAGCAATCTGTTTTTTGTCTTCCTTGTCACAGATGCATGACTAAATAGTTATGTATTTCCTGTGGCAAGGGCATAAACAATTGTTACAGGTTATGTTATGTATTTCCTGTGGCAAGGGTATAAACAATTGTTACAGGTTATGTTATGTATTTCCTGTGGCAAGGGCATAAACAATTGTTACAGGTTATGATTACATCACACAAAATATACCTCTGTGTTAACAGTTTATGTTTAGCTCACTTGACAATATATAGATTGGTTTTGAATGATGCAATTTGAGTTTGAGTTACTTCCCCTTTGTCACCATTTTGAAGGGATAAACGGTTGATTTTCTTATTTTTTGAAAATTGAAACATGCAATATATAGGTTTGTCAAGAGATCCTTACTAGGTCGTAATAATGAATTAAGCAAGGCTTGAAGAAATTAAAATGATACATAAAAGCCCTTTTTCTCAAGTCTAGCCATCAGTATAGCAAGTTTAATTTGGCTGACTTGTAAAGGAATTAGGCACTTAGCCCTCCAACATGCCAAAGAAAGGGAAGTTACTCTTGATCAATTTGTGCCAAACCAAACCTATCTATAGTTTCCACAGAGAGTTTATGCATAGTGGTTCCCCATACATCAATTTGGGTCCCCATCCTTTCAGTCAATCCCCACCATCCTTCAATGAATTTCTGGGAAAGACATTGATAAGTTTATTAAAAGCATGCAAAATATTAAATTTTCTTAAATTGTCTTAATCTAGCCGAACTATTTTTATTCATGCTTGAAAATCTTTGATTACAAAGACTTAACAATTTCTGTTTACTTAATTATATATCATGATATTGTGAAGCATTATACGGAGGACTGGACCTTATATGAAAATGTATTAAAATTTTGAACTAAACTTACTGGGGTTATTAATCAGACCCTTACTAGGCCTCATTACTATTTCATACATGCAATATGCATGGAGCCTCCAGTTTGATGTTTTAAGGCTGAAGCTTAGATGGATTTGAGAAAGGAGTGTTGAAAGGGTATTAAATCACTGTTGGTGGAAACTAGAGAGGAATTGCAGAATCAGCATATGTGATAATGTTATGTATAGAAGCATATCAGTTCTCCATGTTATTTTTTCACCAGACCAAAACAATAGCATTAACCCATGGCATGTGTCAAGTATATTATAAATAGTGATGTCTATCTCTATACAGTGAAACATTTCTCTCACAGAAATCTTTGAGAAATTCTGACACTGATAAAGGAAAAAAATGCATCCATTTCTTGAATGAAACAGTGTTGTTGTAAACTTTCAACAGGGAAGTTTTAAAAAAAATTTACCTTTGACATATATATGCATGTAATATTTGCCACTAGCCATGAATTGTTAGTGATAGTGTCTACGATTTTTACATAGTATTTGAAAATTTGAAGGTTGCTAAGTTCAAAGATTTCACAATAAGAATACTGATTTTTGGCAATCAGTTTCACTTCACTTCTATTTCTAGTAGCTAATCTTTATTCTTTAGATCATTATGTCTTCTCATTAATAAACCATTGATACAGTTTTAAGATTAACAAATGATAATTTCAAAAGCAGCAAATGCCATATTTAATTTAAGCTTAACTGGAGACCATGGTTATTTGAGCAGTTTATGGATATATGGAAGTTACTACATCCACCTCTTAAAATTGTTGTCTCATTGGCAATCATACCACATCCCCTTATTATTCCAATCAGAGGTGCCCTTTTGGAGCTATATTTAATGCAGACTTTTAAAGTTAAAGTCTTTAATTGTTCCACTCCGACATTGTCTGGTTTGCCTCCCCCCCCCCCCCCCCCCTTTTTTTTTCAACATCTGCAATTGTTTGAAGGACACCTAATCCAGGTTTGTGATTCGGGTTCAGGTGAGGGTTCAATTCCTACACTAATCACCCAAGCTGTTTATTTTTTATTACACACTTAATTAAAAGATCATTCTTTCTCATAATGTGTAATCAAAGAGATCATTATCTAAAGGTTAACTGAGATAACTGTGTACAGATGTCTACTTTGAAGTTTAATACTATTTATCTAAATTAATTTGTATTACCTTGTGTATTTTGAGATGACCATTAAATCAAATGGTCCATTGTACTGGGGGTTAATTTTGACACTTAAATGAGGGCATTGATGACTGTTATCAACATGAAGGACCTATTTTGTCTCTTTACATAGAACATAAAACATCATATGATAAAATTTTTTTTGGAAAAGAATCTTACTGTATAACATTGGTATACATAGATGACAAAAACAGACAGAGGCAAACATTTGTTTCAGGGTTTTAATTTCGTTATCCAGAAAATTATAAACCAAACAAAATTGCAACCTACGAAGACTATTACTTTCTCAAATTGGAAAGCA
This sequence comes from Mytilus coruscus, assembly GCA_017311375.1. Taxonomy (NCBI): domain Eukaryota; kingdom Metazoa; phylum Mollusca; class Bivalvia; order Mytilida; family Mytilidae; genus Mytilus; species Mytilus coruscus. Next base: position 11,003,379 of record CM029606.1, read on the forward strand.
GGAAAAATTAATCCTGAATAGATAAGATTTAGAGACAAAACCACAAAATTTGAATTCCAAGAAAATAAAGGTTTCTGCAGTAAAACATTGTTTATGTCTGAATAGAAGAAGGCTAATATTTTTGAATAAAAGTCTAAAGTTTTTGAAAGATGTCTTATGCATGTACTCTTTTTATCAGCAAAACCCCCAAGGGCAAAACCCCCAAGGGTTGACTTGGGTATAGAAATATGGTAATCCCTCTATCTCTCCCATTTTAGGCAGTAACATCCTTCGCTAAATCAGGGAATTTGTTTGACTGTTTAGGAATTATAATTAACTTTGCAGCAACATCCAGTAGGAATAGGGACGTTAAATTCCATGCCTGATGTAGAACAAGTGTCACACTCTGTGCAAGTGAAAGAATCCTTGCAACAACACTCTGATAGGTCCAAAGGTGACCTGTCGCAAGGCAAATTTTCTTTCCCTATCCAACATACCCTTATTTTCCATTAGGCTGAGTTTAGAGGTCAAAATTTCCTTTCAAACATAACTGTTGGATTAGTTGATAATTTGTTGTGGTCCTGAATATGCATGAAATAATTGCCACTGGACGGTAAGCAAGCAATAATCAATCAATCGTTATATCAGCCACTATACAATTGTACTTCTTGAGTACTAAGTTGTAAGTAGTGATACATACTGATCCTGTATTTAACACCTGTACATTGTCGTAATACCCAGAAGGAGGATCTAATAAATTATTAAGTTAAAGATCACACCTGTTAAACATCCTGCTGTGGGGACTGTATAGTAATGAAAATTAATGACCATTTTAGAAGGCCTAATTTCTGTAAGCTTATAGCTAGTTTAACCCAACCACAGGTTTGTAGTCAGAATTTTCAGCAGTGGCAGTTTACAATCTTAGTGTTTTTGTCCATTAAGGAATTTTATGTTGACTACACGTATCTTTTGATAGATTTTAATTATCACTCAGGTATTAGGGTGATTGTTTGTTTACCAATATATCTGATATGTATTTCATATGCTGTTTGGTTGCTGTCTCATTCTTTGTTACTTTGTCAAAATGTTGTCTTTTAGTAATGATCTAAAAATAAGTCAACATGACAGAAATTATAGTCCAGAGGTCAACATTTATTGCCTTAAATGATATTTAACAATTTCTTAGTTTTGCTCTGGTTATCTTGAAAACTATAACAGATGGAGTGAAACTTAGTATGTTAAAAACAATACTGGCAGGAAGAAGCTAGATAATAAACTAGCTCCTGGCTGCTGAAATTGAAATTATTATACCCCACGCAACGAGTTGCGGAGGGTATAATGTTTTTGACCCGTCCGTCCGTCAGTCCGTCCGTCCGTCAGTCCTGTTTCTTGTCATCGCAACTCCTCTCAAACCACACAACAGAATTTCACGAAACCTTTTTAGATAATAAGGACATACTATGTAGTTGTGCATATCGACAGGAAATTACGATTCAATTCTTTTTCTAGGAGTTACGCCCCTTTGAACTTATTTGCTTCAATGTACTTCTGCAACAGTTTATCATCACAACTCCTCTGAAACCACACAACAGAATTTCATGAAACTGTGTAGATAATAAGAACATGCTATGTAGATGTGCATATTGATAGGAAATTATGATTCAATTTTTTTTTCTGATACAATTTTTTTTTCTTACACTTATTTTATTTCTCCAATGACAATGTGTGGATGTGGGGTATGTGAGCGCGCTCACTAAGGTTCTTTCATTTTTGGTGATTTTGGTTTGGGTTAGGACAGGTACTTGAAGAATGTTATGGATACTATTTCAAAACCCCAATGATCTGAATGACTCTGTTTTTATAATGAATTTAGAAGCTTAGTTACCAATAACATGACATAATAATTAATTAGTTACCAATATTATGACATCATTGATAAGTAGTTACCAATTAGTCATCACTTTAAATCTTGCACGAGACAATTTGAGACTCATCAGGTACATATATATTACTTTTAAGCAGCTAGTTGAGGGTTGTATAAAAGTGTCCACCAATTGGAGAAATTCAATTATTTGTCTTTTTTATGTTATCACAAGGAGCAGCTTTTCCTTATACTACTTGAACAAGTACTTGAGTCAAGGGTCAGGCACCGCTCTGGAGACTGGTGACATTATACTCTTGAGAACATGTCATAATGACCAGACGATTACATACTTGTTTTATTACCCACGCCTTTTACAGAATTTAAGTATAGGGCTTTAGAAACAGGTAGACTTTGACATTAAAATATCCTCACATTAAATAGATAATAAGTATGGGACTTATAACTAACTACATGTAGGTCAGACACTATGATGATGAATTGACAAAAAATTGGTCAAATTTTAAGTACTTGTACAACTTTGAGGGCCAGTGTACTGGTAAAATGTGTTTATTTATTCGGATTTCAAAAAAATTAAGTATAATATTGAGCAAGAAAATATAAGAAATGATTAGGTTTTACATGTAAATAATTATGATTTCCCTGTATTATCAATTTTGTGTTTTTTTTTTATTTTAATTATCCTTAGTAATTGAAACTTCCAAATCAACAGATAAGAGGAGTATAATATTGTTGTTTTGTAATTTCTCTGTCCTCAATTGAAAGCTGTTTTAGTTTGAGATTTTTGGTTGATGATTTTTGTGAAAACTTTGTTATTGTAGATGATTTCAACCTCCTTAATGAAGATTTTTTATCAATTGATCCAAGGACCTATATATGGTCAGTTTGCTTTCTATGATCCTTTGAGATCAGTTTTTCGTCAGGGATCGTTGTTTGAAAAATTATTTGAAGATTGGTAGAATTTTTAATAATTCTTGCATTTCAAAGAGGAAAAGTTCAAAAAAATTGTATTCCTTGATAATCAGAAAAATCAGATTCTTAGGTGTTTTATTTAAACTATTCTCTTGATATTTACATTTAGATAAATTGAGATCTGGGAAATTTCATCAATGGGACAGCAACCCAAAAACAAAAATTGAAAAGAGAAATAATATGTAGATGTATCTGCATTGATATAACTTTTTAATTTCATCAGATACAATTTTATTTATGTAAATTCTAATAATGGTAATAGATATCTTTTTAGGCCAATTTTCATATTTGATCTTTTGATAAAAGGACTGAAAGGTAAACTGCCTTAATCCCCTATACATTAAATTCTTTCATGTTAGGTATATTAATCTTGCTTAGAAAAGCATTCCATTCTGTCAGTAAACTCCCAGTATAGTTTTGATAATTAATTTAATGATTTGGTCTACTAGTACAATAAAGTAAGATCTTAACCTTTAAATTCGGTCAATTATATGGATGGACAATTGTAGCAGTTACCTTTGATTAAGTTTAATTACGTGTGGTTAAAAGTTGGGGGTGGTTCAAGTATATTGTTTATTTAGTTGATGGAAGGTTAAACTACAGGAATGTCCCAGTTTGTAAGATTTATTACATTTGGGAAATGATATATAAAATCTCTGAATTTTCCCCAAAAAGATATGGAAGAATAGATATACATGCAATTTTAGACTAGCTACATGTCTATTCATAATATTGTTTTTAAGAATTGTAACCCCTTTCACAAATTTACTACTATAACTAAGTGTTTGTCATTATATTGACTGCTGCAGAGCCAAGGGCAGTCATTGTCTTTTGACAACCAGTATTATGACAGTTTTCAGTAAATATAGCTTGCTATGCAGTATGGGTTTTGCTCATTGCTGAAGGCCTTATAGTGACTTATAGTTGCTAACTTCTAAGTCATTTGGTCTCTGGTGGAGAGTTGTCTCAATAACAAGCATACCACACCTTCTTTTTTATATCAGTTATAATATATGATCTTGAAATAAGCAAAAATTAACCTCTGTGAGATATTTTCCTGTCAATACCAGTTGTATGTTTTACTCAGAGCAGTTCTTATCTTAACCTTGGGTGGTTGAGCTAATATTCAAAGCCTTGCACACTGAGATACATTTGTTTTAGATGATGTTTTCATTGGCAGTATTGTAACCTTTAGAAATTTTTATGCAAGTACATTGCTCTTCATGGGAGATAGTGAAGTATTTTTATCTGTGAAAAACTAAGAGTTATCTCCCTTATATATCAGTTAGATAGTAGTCCCATGAAAAGCAAAAATTATTTAATTATTTTACATATTTTTCAGGTTCCATCCATTGTACGATCCTTGTCTGTTCCAGAGATTCTGGCGCTGAAACAACAAACACAGTTCCTATGGGAGACGTATTTCTCATCAATTGAAAAAATTGTAAACACTGTGTTACAGGTTCGTAAAAATATACTTTGATATAATATATCTCTTCAGTGAAAGCCTTTTCCCAAAGCTAAAATTCAGTTTTGAAACAAACTTTTATCCTTTTCAGGGACACATTACTTGTTTGCTATATTGAAGATTAGCTCTTAGAAGTACATGTCTTACAAATGTAAAAACATTTATCATTTGTTGACTGTACAAACTTTTTAAGTGTTAGTTGATCCATTTTTTTATGGAAACCATTTTTTCATGGTTAGAGGAAACATTTTATTTATAGGAATATTTGATTTTGGAGGATTACCTAAAGTCTGAACACTTAAGCCTAAAGAAAATTTGTGACTTGTTGATCATTTAAATTAGTTGTACACCTATACAGTTGAAATCTAAGAAATTTTAATATCTCTCGAATAACAACAAATACACAGCACAGAGCGATTGATAAGACTCAGGTATGCTGAACCATATCTGAATTTGACTGGTCTCTTTTTACAAATAACTGAATGTCCCACCTAGCTGTGGAATAAATGCTGACAGCAGAAATTGCTGAATAAACTCTTTTCTCACTAAAAATTGAGTAAACTTGTTATGCATTATTGGAGGTCATCTGCACTTTTTGCACAAAAGGTTCTACACACATGAGGTTGATTTATTTGTCAGAGAAGTCTTCATGTTGGCAGTTAAAGAGGTATTAAAGTTTTTATGATCTCAGCTTGTTGTCAGTTAAAAAGATATTTAAGGTTTAATATCTTTTTAAAGGTTTAATAGCTCAAAGAAAAAATGAAATGCAGACAAAACTAATATGATGTGAATATATAGATGTTCGTTTTTAGCTGTCATATAATTTAACTGCAGACTATTATGAAGAATTGCAATTTATGTCATAATTAAAACTTTTGAAGTTTGATAAATGTTTGATAAATATATTTGTAATTCAATAAATGTCTGCTTGGTGTAGCCATTTGATTAGATATTTGGAAGTATTTTCTCATATTTGTAATCCAGGTATATTAAATTGTCTGGTTGTTTTTAATTGTGTGTAGTTTTTTTGTTTTTTTTTAACATATATATTTTAGATTAAAGATAATAGTAGTAGGGCAAACAGAAAATAAAATAATGCAAATTTGACTTGAATTCTTAATACTTAAGTCTAAAAAAATGTCTATATTGCATATTAGTTAGTCATCTTTTTGGCTTGTTAGGGTGTTACAAGTTACTGTAAAATCAGAAATAATTGTGAGGTTTTTATGAATGTGAATAATACGATTTGGTGATAGTCGCAATAATAAGAACTCACATTCTGATATCTGATCTATATATCTGTATGCAGATTTTCCTGAAATCCTGCAATAATTAATCTCGCATTTATGTCTATTCTTCAAAATTCACAATAATAAACGCACACAATAATTTCTAAATTAACAGTAGTATATTAAGAAAGAAACCTGGGGATGCCAGACATTTGTTTTTAATTGGCAGTTGTAACCCTTGTCAGAGCCACACACATTGACTATTGAGTTGTGATGATTTAATTAATCTTCCTTAATCATCCGATTATTTACAGGAAGATTGTGAAATCATACATGGTTCTATTAGATTCCTTTTGATTACATGTAATAAGATTAGATAAAAAAAAAAAAGTAAGTAAACATAGTGAAAATAAATTTTACCATGATTAGAAAACTTCAAGTTAACAACATGTAAAAATGTTAAAAGAAATATTTGGTATATATATTTACTATATATATATATATACAAGTCTAAATTGAAAACAACGTTCAAACCTATGATTGCATTGGATAAAAACCGCAATTTTTATACGTGTGCATGCAAAACAAATTTCTTGGTAGAGGGGTCTAAATAACCAAATGTATTAATTTTCTTCATACTTTTTACCAGAAATATCAATAAAGGAGTAAATCTTCATTTATTCAATCCCTTAAATGTTATATTGGGTTGCTTACTGCATGTTTCCTTTTATTCACTTAGTGTAAGCTCTATGTATTTTTCAAATTGAGGGGTCAAAAATGTGACCTCTCCATGTTGCTTGTTTGTGGGTAAAGAAAAAGAATATTCTGTCCACATCCAAACTGGGCTGAAAAATTCCAAAGCATTTTTTAGTAACCATTCCATTAAAATGTTTTTCAAGAAGAATAAGGCTTCATATTTACTATCTCATTTTGTAAAAACCAATTGGTGAGCATAAAATTGCTGAAAAAGTGAATTAAAAATTATATGATTCAACATTCAAGTATTATATAATACTTTGAGTAGTTGAAAAGTAGTAAAACGCGGAAGTCATCTTAGATGATTTCATGTCTAAAACAATTTTTGTCTCACGACTTGATAAATTATAAAAATAATTGTTTTAACAGCTCAATTATTTCTTAATTTCAGGAAATAGTCCTATTTTTAAAATGTCTGATTTAAGTTCCTGGTACCATATGTTAATCATCTATTAATTTACTACATTTAAATAATGGTGATATCTGTAACAGGTAGAAATTGAACAAAAATCTAGAAATTATGTTATTTATTTGAAAAACATGGATTTTGTGCATAATTAGTTTAGATATGGTATAGAAATTAGCACATAGAGATGTACCAAAAGACATCTGATTATGACTTACCTGCAATGATAAATGAATTTCAAAATTTAACTTTTGTAAATGGATAATGTCATCAGTAATTGAGTGAATATGTAAGACTTTTTTTATATGCCCGTTTACGGGACGTATTATGGTATACCATTGTCCGTCCGTCGTCAACATGTCGGACAATAACCCCAAAATGCTTTTACCAATTTGCATGAAACTTTGGTGAATTGTTTATATCTATTGACGTGAGCTCCATTTTGTTTTTTATAAATTTTAGATTTTATGTTTCTGAGTTGTGGGGTTTTATTCATTAAAAAAAGGGGGATTTTCCAGTTTTCAGACAATATCTTTAAAGTGCTTTGAGCAGTTTTTATGAAACTTTGTTGACTGGTTTATATCTATTAAGATAACCTCCCTTTAGTTTTTCATAAATTTCTGATATGACATTGAGAAGTTATTGAAATTTATTCTTTGAAAACGCGACGGGTGCATCATGCAATCATGGCGCAGCTATTATTCTCTAATGATTTGGTTAAAAAAAAACTGAGTGTAATAAATAACCCAAATAGATAAGCTGGTTCATCCAAAAATGATTCTAAAGTCAAATTTAGCAGGGTACTCAGAGTGTAGAAATTTGACTCAGTTTTCTGACTAAGTGTGCAACTTTTCATCAAAGGGACCATGTCCATCTGACCCTGAAGGATGTGTAAATACACTGCTAGTCTGAATGGGAATTTAACAGGCGGATCCACTGGTCTGAGAAAAAGGGTCGTAATTGTTAAAACAGGGGGAATTACAGGGAAGCGAGCGAGACAACATTTTTTTTGAAGATTTTAAGCTAAAAAATTGTATTTTTTCTAATCCTTGAATCCACTGTGTAAAACCTGATACCTTCTGAAGGGAAGGTTGCAATGCTCTGTGCAAATTAAGGAATACTTGCAAGAGATCTATGAGGTGTCCTTAAAGAACTCCTGGCCTGTTGCAATGCAAAATGTCTGTACCTATCCAACATGCCATCATTTTTCAGTGGCAGTCCACATTTTATTCCAGTCAGTCCACATTTCAGTTATTCAACTTGCATGAAATATTTGCCACTGGAAGTTAACTTAAAGCAAACAACAATTAATGAATTATATTGGCAATAACCTGATTAAATGCATAAACAAATATATCATCATAATATAGAGCTACCATTTGGCAAGCACTTAATTTAATTCGTAGTAAAACCTGACTATTTTACAATATACCAACATTTTAAAAATCTTTAAAATTCTATAAGCAATGTAATGCTATTGTAGTAAAGTTTAAGCAGCCTGGTACCAGTTTGAAAAGACCTTGGTTAAGCCTGCAGTATAGTTAAGTTCTGTACTGAAAGTATTGAAGCATTTAGCTGTAATTAATCATTTGGCAGTTGGAATTTAAGTGTTTGTAAAGTCAAATGCTGATTTTTTACTATAACAATTTTCTTTGATGAGATGCCAAGTAAATCTTTTCATTCAATTGGCTCATCATTGCAGAAATCAGTGATCAATCTGAATCTGTAATGACATAACCAGCTGTATATATTTATAAATCTTCTCAAAATAAATAGCTTTATCCAAATAAAAAGAAAATTATTTATGCTTATTTTTATATTATTTAATTGTTTTGATAAAAATAAAACAAGTTGACATGGTAAAAATTCTTTACAATGTCAGTTAACAAATTAGTTCTGATATCAGTTTGATTTTTTTATGAAATTGATAAGTGTATATTCTGACAGTGCTGAAATATATATTATAAACCAACTTATTTTGATGAGTGATTTGGCAGGTAGAAAATAGTACAAAATTAATTGTTACAAATATCTTAAAAGCATCCTTAAAATACGTTTTTATACTTATATAAATATAATATAGATATAATGGGTTTACTTTTATAAATTTTGACTTGGATGGAGAGTTGTCTCATTGGCACTCATACCACATCTTCTTATATCTATAAATAAGAAGATTTGGTATGAGTGCCAATTATAAAAAGTAAACCATTATAGGTCAAAGTATGGGCCTTGGCTCACACCGAAACAGCAAGCTACAAAGGGTCCTGAAATGACAGAAAAATCAACGGTCTAATCTATATAAAAAACTAGAAAGGAGAAACACTTATGAACCACACCAACAAACGACAACCACTGAACAGGCTCCTGACTAAAATGTATATATGTATACATGTATATGGAGTTGGAAAGAGATCTTTGTAAGTTAAGTGTCCTAGTTTTTCAAATTTTAGTGGATGTTAAATATTTTATATAAAAGGTAACTGCAGCAAATATATTTGTTCAATTTTTTGTATTTACTGCATTACAGCAATTAAGTTTAAGATTATTGAATTAATCACAGCATATTAATTGACTGAGATATCTTAAGGGACATAACTCCTGTAAAAAATAATTAATCAGCACTGATTTTCAATCTTCAACTGCCCAAGACTTTGCTGATATAAACCTTTATTATATAAATTTCATAACAATCCTACAAGAAATGTAGACTTGAGAGCGCTTATGATGGTATGATATTTTGAATTTATATTTCTAAGGGACAAAAGTCCTGTAAAATTAATTGCTCTGCGCTTATTTTCAAAACTGAATCTAAATAAAGAAAACATCAAATAAAGAAAGTGAAGCTTAGAAATAGTTGTATGTCTGAAGGCAATGCAGTTTTTTTGCCAGAGTTTTTACATTTTTGCTGAGCCTGAGTTTCTAGAGTTTCTATGTTTGCATTTTAACCCGCCAGGGTTTCATGTTTTGCAATAAATTAATATAATTCTAATGGTCTTGGCCTTATATAGACAAACTACTAACTTAGTGAACAGAAGGTCAGCTGTACTTTAATTTAAATAAATTTAAACACCTGTCCTTTATTTAGAAAGAAAAATTCCAATCTCCTACAAACTATTTACATTATCAAAGCCAAGTACTTAAGATAAACGACATCCATGTTCAAACTACTGTGAAGATTTTAAAGTGTGAACACATGCTGTGTTTATTATTCCAACTTTCAGGTAATTGACTTTGAAATGCAAGCTAAACACATTGCATAACTTGGTGAATGATTTCCACACCTGGAGAATAATGCTTGGTTTATTTGTGCAGGAGATAAAAAAAAAAGAGGCTTAAATTATAATGAAGGGAAAGGAAGATTATAGTTTGTAGATGTTACTTGAGATAAATTGAATTCATGCCCAGTACAAAAACAACTACCAGTTTTTATAATGGTGCCTCACTTTTAATGTTTACAAATTCCATTCAGTAAAAGAGTGCAACTTGGCATAAGAAATTTGCATGGTCTTCATGGAGAGTTTAATAGCAAGAATTGCATGGAAGCTATGTTTTTCTCTTTCCACTTAAAAAATTAAAGCAGATCCATAATCATCCATTGAGGTATTTGATAGCAATTGGTTGCAAAGCTGAAGATTTCTGACTTAGTAATATTGGCATAAAAATTGCATCCTCTTCATGAAGACAGTTGAATATACCTAGCATGTGGTAGCTATGTTTGACTCTTTCTAATTAGAAATTTTGAAGTGAACCTATTAAGTCACCCTTGCATAAAGTTTAGAGAAGTGTAGGCATCAGGCATGCATCTTTCAGTAAAACTTTTCCTTTCTTTATCTCCTATTTCCTAATCTTTTTTTCCCATATATTCTACTACAATAAACGTGACAGTATAGATATATTTGTTGCATGTACAATAGTGGGTGGAGAAAGAGCTTGCAATTTAGGTTGCCCCTCCACGATGAGAATGTATTTGGTCAGAAATCTTGCTTTGCAAAAAAGCTACTTAATTTTACCCCAAATGAGCTTTTCAATAGACTTACATACTTAGATGTGTATTAAATTCAGTGGAAGTTTTCATGTGTACTTGTAACAGATTTAATTGATGTCTATAAATGGATAAAAAATTAGAAAAAGAACACTATTTGTGTTCAAACTGTTGAAATTATATGGGAATCAATATGTATAATTTAGGTCAGCTTACCAACCTGTGAAATTATACAAGAAAAATGCTTTAAACGGTTTATAGTGAACATATGAAATAGAAAAAGCCTTACAGAATTCTAAATTAGTTATTTATATGGTTTCCTCCTGTTGTAAAAAAAAATCAAGATCAGTTTTTATATAGTTTCTACTTGTTGTTTGACATTTTTCTTGATCATATTCTAAACATTAAATATGAAGCTTACATTAAAAAGTTGTAAAAGGAAATAAAAGAAAAACAGAACAGATATTGTATATATGTTGTGTACAAGATGCAAGTTTGTACAAATTGTTATAAGTTTTTTGACACATACCTTTATGTACCAGGTGATAAAAGTTTATCTTCTAAAATTCATCAGCTTAATGTCTTAAATTCAAATTTATATACTTCAACCTAACAGTTAGTGCTATTCTCTTTGTCCTAAAACTGGAAATAAGAACACCTGAATGGTTTAAATTCTATTTTTATTTTTTTCCTTATACCAAAATCATATCCATAAAAAGTCTTTTTGTGTTCTTATAATGATTTTTGTATCAATGCTCAGTATTAGACTGTATCATGATGTCATGGAAATATGACAGAAATATGCGAAACAAAAGACTGTGTGCTTGTATCATCCATTTGTGTTAAGACTGTGTGCTTGTATCATCCATTTGTGTTAAGACTGTGTGCTTGTATCATCCATTTGTGTTAAGACTGTGTGCTTGTATCATCCATTTGTGTTAAGACTGTGTGCTTGTATCATCCATTTGTGTTAAGACTGTGTGCTTGTATCATCCATTTGTGTTAAGCGGTTCATAATACACTGATAACTTGTACAAAAATTCTGTACAAACATTACAATTTGTACACAGCATATACTGTAAATTCAGAAATTATTGCGTGCATTTATTATTGCAATTTTTCAAGAATGGACAAAAATGCGAGTTTTATTTTTGCGATTTCGAAAAAAAAAGTGCATACAGGTCTATATTTTAGTTATCAGAATGTGAGTTCTTATTATTGAGATACTCACACAGTTGCATTATTCACATTAATAAAAACCTTGAAATAATTTCTGAATTTACAGTATATGTATTACAGTTTAGTTAGGACGACAAATCATTTGGAAGAAATTATTTTCAAATGTTTCTTAGGGACGACATCAAAAGATCAATGTAGGATAAAAACTTAAATCAAATAGTTTGGGGTGGGGGTTGAAATTGCTGCAAGTTTTGTTTATCCAAAATCGATTTTACATATATCCATATTGGTCAAGCAATTTTTCTCAAATTAAGTTAAGAGGGGTTGGGGGACAGTGAAAAACTATGTGAATTAAGTTTTTATCCTACATTGAACTTTGATGTCGTCCCTTATTCATCTGATATGTATTTTTCAATGTAAATGTTGCAAGGACACTTATTTTCACACTATTGTGGGTGATTTAAAAAAAAATAGCAATACCTCAGACACTGATACCCACAAACACACTACTTTGATTGTCAAATCTTGTTACACAAATACAAAGGAAAAGATCCTAAGGAGTTTTGTATTCTTTCTGTATTGAGGTGACAAATTAGTAAAAAGATATTTGTTCAATGTAAAACATGAGTAGGAGAACTAATCATTTATTTCTCAATATAACAATTTTTCTATGATTTTTGGCATATCACAAAATGATTGGAAATGTGGCATTTGGTGAGTTGTTACAGATTAAATGGCTTTCCTTATCTTTCCTGGATAATCTGAGTATCTGCCATAACAACAACAACAACAACAACAATACTTTATTTTAAGAGGGTTACACAGTTAGCTATATAACTAATCTTCCTGAGGCCCTCATCATAAAAATCAAACAAAATGCAAACATATACATTGCATACATTAGTATAAAAAGACAAGTATGATAATAATCTTCAATGCAACTTGATAAAATGTTATGAAAAATAAACGTGATGACATAATCAGTTTTCAATATTTTGTATACAGCTAGGTTGATTTCAATAAATGATCTGTTATTTTGTATTTGAAAGAATTAACATTTGTAATATTTCTTAACGGTATTGGGAGATTATTCCACAAGAATGGTCCAGAATACATAAAGATTTTTGAACAATTCTGTTTTTGGTTTAGGGAGTATGAGGTTTCCTTGAGTAGCATTTCTCAAGGGTATGGATTTCTGTCTGAAACATAATGAAACTTGTTAGTAAGATATGATGGTGCGTCATTTTTAAGCACTTAAATGTCATCACAAACTTGTGATATTTTATTCTCTGTTCAACTGTCATCCAGTTTAAGTGTTTGAATAAGGGCTCGAAGGAGCGAAAGGGTCTGTTTCTAGTATTAATCTAGCAGCTCTCTTTGTAATTTTAATATCCTTTTAAACCCTCACTGCTACAACTACTCCACACTATACAACAATAATCAATTAGTGGCAAGATATAACCATTATAGAATAATTTTCTGCAGTCTAGATTTAGAAATTTCTTAATCTTTAATAGTAGATATAGCCTAGATGAAATTTTTGAGCAGATCACATCAATTTGGTTTGTCCATGTGAGGAAGGGTCAATTTTAGTGCCTAAGAGACTTTCGCATGTGGAAGATTGTATCACTTGATTGTTAATAGTTAAACAACTCTCATTGTAATGTGGCATTGCTTTTGTTTTGTTCCAATAATCATATATTTTGTTTTATTTTTATTGATGAACATATTGTTATCATTACACCATTCCTCAACACCATGTAAATCTTCTTGTACCTTTGACTGCAGAGTTTGATAACAATTACCAGAAAGATGTAAAGTTGAATCATCAGCATATAAATCAGTGCAACAATTTTTCATATAGATAGGAAGGTCGTTTATGTATAATATAAACAGAAGGGGCCCTAATATGGAGCCTTGGGGGACACCATACTTGATATAAAGTTTATCTGAATGAGCATTACCAATTTGTACTTGTTGAGTTCTTTCATTCAAATACGATTTAAAAAGAAACAGCAGCATTATCAAATCCATAAATTTCAAGTTTTTTACAAAGAATATCATGATCTACTACATCAAAAGCTTTCTTAAAATCCAACAGGACTGCTAAGTTGATGTTACCTTCATTCATATCCTGTACCCATTTATCTATGATATTGATAAGGGCAGTTTGGCAAGAGTGTTCTTGTCGAAACCCAGACTGTGCTGGGTGTAAAAGATCTAATCTTTTTAGATAGTCATACAAATGTTTTGAAACATGCTTTTCTAAAAGTTTTGATAAAACAGGAAGTACAGAAATTGGTCTATAATTTGTTGCCATGAATTTTCCCCAGCTTTAAAAACAGGGGTTACTCTTGCATTCTTTAGAACACTGGGTAATGTACTTGTATCTATTATTCTGTTAAAAATGTAAGTTAAAGATGAAGTTATGAAGGGAGCACTCAATTTTAAAATTTTAGGTCCTATGTTATCAGATCCGTGGATTTATTAATGTCAAGTTTGATCATCTCATTAAATAGATCATTTATTGTGACTGGTGGAATTGAAAATTTTATTTGTTTTGACTTAGTAAATTTCTTTTGTACAAATTGAGTTAATTTTGCATAATCATGATTTTTGCTCATACATCTGTCAGTCCTCAGGTTTTCAACACATGATGTAAAAACTTATTAAAACATTACAAATATCACTGACATTATTAGTTTTAGCACCATCTTCATTTAAAAGTTCATATGGTTTTTCTTGTCGGGATGGGTTAAGACTGTGAATACATTTCCACAAATCTTTGAAGCTTTTGAATTTTTACCATCTTTGAATAAAAATTTCTTTTAGATTCATCGATTATGTGTTTTGTCCTGTTTCTCCAAAATTTGAACTCGGACCACATTCCTAGTCTATGGTATTTCTCTCATTTTCCTGGCATATGTAATTTCATTATTGAACCATTCAGGTTGTCTGTCTCTTTTACTCTTTTAGTAACAATTGGTGCATGTTTATCTAGAACTCCATTAAATATGTCATACCACATCTGAATACATGTATCTGGGTGACTTTCATGTTCAATTTTATCAAAAGGTGCAATAGCTAAGTCACTTAGAAAATTTGTCTCATTGAATTTTTGAAATTTCTGTAAGAAATGGTAGTATGAATATCCTTTTGATATAAGTGGAATTTTTTCTTTTCTAGTTAAACAAACTGGATAATGATCACTTATTGAGAATTTAGCAACATGTGATTCTAGTATCAAATCTTTATTGGTGACATAAACATGATCAATTAGTGTACTAGAATCAGGTGTAACTCTTGTTGCTTCTTGAATTATCTGGTTGAGATTATAGGTTTCTAATAAACTTAGCCATTTTGTGGTTGTTTATTAGGTTTCAAAAATCTATATTAAAATCACCAACTAGAATAATATCTAAATTATGATTGATGGCAGTTGTAATTTCTTTTCAAATTCATCAATCCAATTTATTAATGAACTAGGAGGTCTGTATACGGAACATAATAAAATGATTTTTGTGAACTGGTTTAATTTCAAACCACATTGTTTCAATGTCACTTATTTCAAATTCAGCTTTTCTATTAAATGTTACTTTTCTGAAAATATGCAACCAGACCACCTCCACCTCGTGATATTCTATCTTTTCTGTTTAAAATGAACCCAGGAATTTGTATAAAATTATCCTGGGTGTTACTGTCCAAAATGTTTCACAACAACAGTATATATCTGGAGGATTTTCAGAGAATATTAAATTGTATATTATCAATAATTTACCTATAGAACTGTCATATTGAAATTTTTCCTGCAGGTATTCAGCAACTTTGATCACATTGATTGACATTTAGTATTCCTAGTTGTAAGGTGTATTGCATTTTCATGGAATTAAGTGGCCCTCACTTAAATCAATGTTAAAACTGGTAATTTTGCCATCTCTTTAAGATTTAGAGAAAACTTTCATTTAGAGTATGAAAAAGAATTGTTCATAATAATTTTACTACAAAGGCTTGACCCATACATGAGGCAAATTGCTTTATATTTTTAGCTTAAATAGTGGGGTATACTGTTAAAGTGGGGGTATACTGGTTTACCTCTGTCTGTCCGTCCGTCCGTCCGTCCATCCGTCAGTCTGTCAGTCCGTCAGTCTGTCCTTCCGTCCCATGAATACTTTTGTCGCATCTTTCTCAGGAACTACATTACAAGGATTTCTGAAATTTGGTTTCAGGGTTTATATAAGTCAGCTATACCGTGTGATGCGTTTTCAGATTCATCACTCAACAACTTCCTGTTTACCGAACACTTGTATCATTTTACACATGATAGCCAAGTTGAAAATTTTCGTCACATTTTTCTCAAGAACTACAATACAAGGATTTCTGAAATTTGGTTTCAGGGTTTATATGAGTCAGCTATGCAGTATGATGCGTTTTCAGATTCATCACTCAACAACTTCCTGTTTACCTTATACTTTTAGCGGGGCGGGGTATCATTAAGTGAGCAGTAGCTCACAGATTCACTTGTTTGTAATGTATTGTATTTTAAGCGTTTACCTAGCAACGTTAAAATAAATGAAAAAAAAAACTGTGAAACTGTTACATCGTCTTTTGCATCTAAACAATGTGACGTCATAGGTATACTCCCAATATCAAACATAAACACCAGACGTATTTACACTTTTCTTACACTTCTGAATTGTTTTGATATTGACAAAAAGAAGATTTTGAGGCACAAAATGTAACTTATTTGTTTATTTTTTGAGAAATTACATACCAAAAAAAAATGGAATTCTAAATGGTGGCTTTCCTTAGTTACGGACTGGTAGAACAGTGAATCTAAACCCTTCAAAATATTTGTCAACGTCCAATAAAAATTATCTTTCCAAACTAATTGTATTAGAATTTAATATTCTTGTAAACTTTTAAAATGTTAAACATAAAAAAGTATTCAGAAAAATAAACAGTTTGATGGGAAATAAAGGGTATTAAGCTGAAAATTACATTGTGACATTTTATTTGATATTTGAAATCATAATTCTGTTCCTTTTGCACTTTTATTATATAAGTAGGACACTATATAACTGCTCTTGTAGGTTTATAATAATAGCAATAATTCCTCATGTCTGTGTGGATCTAAATGACACTTTTGATCAAACAATTCATTATTGCATCAAACAAAATTATGAATAAAAAGATTACAAAAAAGACCCAGATTATATGAATTTTACATGAGATGTTCTTTGATTTTCTAATTGCTGTACTTATATTTGTCCCAGACCTAAGTGTGGACACTTGACTAATTGTAAGATGTCATGGATTGGCTATTAATGGACTACTTAGATAGCTATTGAAATTTCCTTCTTATTGTATTGCACCTCCTGACAAGCATCTCAAAACACTTCAGTGAATCAAATGCACATGCTGCTGCATCAACAAAATGTTTTAATACATTACAGTTAAAATAAGTAATGCAGCTTGTGGTTTTTTTAACCAAAGTTTCTAATTTATTTAAAATAATTTTTAAAACATTATTAAAAGACCAGGTATTATATTATTGAATTTTGTGTTAAAGAAATGCTGCTGAGTCAAATTAAATAAATTTAAGATATAGATCTACTGGAATAGATTATTCAATAAATTTTAAATAAGAACAAAAGATATTGTTCATTTAAAAAACAGGATAGATATACAATCAATTTTTAAGCTTAAAAGCTTGCGTATATGTGCATTTTTATTTCTAAACATGATTGATAGTTGCCAAATCAAATGTATCAAGCAACTTCAGTTGTGACAAAACTAAAATACTTAATGATTTTCTAACACATACATAAATGCCTGTCTTTAAGATAATGTAATAGGAAATTCAGACCTAGATCAAAAAGCATTCTGAAAATTGTTTTTAAATAATTAATTCCAATCGAAATGTTCTATTCACACAAAACAACCTAGCTAGGAGATCTGAAGGACGTTATAATAAAAAATATGATATTATTCATTACTTCAGTTTTTATCCATAATATAGAATAAGGAGATCTCAGATGTGGTTTGAATGCCAATGAGACAACTTTCAAACCGAGTCCAAATAAATGGATTTTAGCCCACTGTACAGCTATCAACAATAAACAAAACCAATGTATCATAGTCAGCTATAAAAGGCCTCATTCGTTGCCATGACAAAATGTGAAACAAATCAAACGATAAAAACAACATTTTTCTTTTTAATTTTATTATTATGTCATCTTAAAGTATGAATATATTATTACTTACTCTGCTAAATAATATCAGATTGATTAATGAAAGTATTTATTACTTTCAAAATTCATATCTGCAGATATTTTAAGTTACCTTATATAGATTTCAGTAATTTTCAAAACAGCTGATTGAACATGGATGAGTCAAATTCCAAGAACAAATATAGAATTCTATGCATGTGCATTTATGCATAATGTTAGCACTTCTGAATTTAATCAGATATTGAAAAAATGGGCAAGCGGATTCTTGGAATGTGTCATACATTCAAATCAGTCATCTGGTTGATTCATGGAAGAATTAATCCTTGTTTTAGCATTTATATTGGCAGACGTTTGATTAAAATCAATGCCAGTGTTTGATAAGTTTGAATTGATAATCCAGATTAAATCCTATAAATTAATTCAATTTGGGGTTAGATTTCAGTAGAATTTTTATAGAGAGATGTAAATGTGCTAGGGACAAATGTCTGTGAATGGTGATTTACATTTAAACCTATTGTGGCATACTTATTTTCATGGATGTCGTTGATTGCTGTTTGTCATAATTGTTCTTGGTTTATTGTTTCTAGCTTAAGGAGGTTCACTACTCAGTTTCAAAATAACAAGCTTTTCATAACACTAGTATAAATTGATAGGGGATTATTAAAGGTACCAAAAGAGCAACAAAAATATAGGTCAATGTGCTTGTTTTCGAGATATTAGCCATTGAAATTTTGGCGGGAAAATGTTCTCTCTTGATTTTTCATAGCCTTAACATTGAAAAGTTCAAGTTCTCAAAACTATTAAAAATAACAAAGTTTTATTAAGGAGCTACCATTTGATTTTTATGGGGGCTAGGATGAAAAATTTTGTCCTGCTTTTTTTTTTTTAATTGTAATCTCTGTCCTGCCTTTTTATTTTTTACTCTATTCGGTCCTGCCTTTTTTTTTACTAGTTTATCCTGAATTTTTTTACACAAATTGTCATCCTGCCTTTTTTTTACGAAGTTGCTCATCCTGCCTTTTTTTTACTCAAAACTCCTGTCCTGCCTATTTTTTTCAAATTTCATCCTAGCCCCCCCATAAAAATCAAATGGTAGCTCCCTAAGACTTGTACAGATGGCTTATAATTATACATGTAAAAGATTTATAAAAAGAAAAATCAACACCAACACAAGTGAATAAACTAGGATCCTTTATTAAAAAGTCAATGGGCAAAACTTTTTAAGGCATTCACATGGATAAAACTAGAGGATTCCGAAAATCTGACAAAATTTCCAAAACATGACAAGTGAACATCCTTGAATCAAGCTGTTGATCTTTATCATTTGACTTGTTTTACATTTTGTCAAGCTGGTGCTTTTTATAGTATATTTTACAGTATGGATTTTGCTCATTGTTGAAGGCAGAAAAGTGACCTATAGTTGGTAACATTTACATCATTTGAACTCTGTTGAATAGTTTTCTCATTGATAATCATACCACTTCTTCTTATTTTTACATTATATATAATCGAAAATTGTTATCAAAATTTAGACTTGGTGTTAATTCCCTCATAATGTATTTGAAGTGCAGTTTATATTTGTTTGTTCTGATTGTTTAATTACCCATAATTCCAAAACAGCTTAATGCACAAAACTGCCACCCCAAAACTATTGATTTGTGACAGACACTTAACATAAGGTGAGGACTGTTAGGTTAAAACTTGTTTTCTGAGAACCCTCCTTGGATCAGTGGAATAACAAAGGTTGTAGGAAAAATCTGTCCAGAAATTAAAGCACTAAGTATTTCAGATGACAAAATTCAGCTACAATTGACGCTATACCTGTTACCTAGTCTTTATCCCATTTTTCTAGCAGGAGCTTTGAGTTCAAAGTGTAATAATTTGCACACTTAACTTATCACCCCTACAATCATCTCCCCAGAGATTGCTGTCTGTGAGAGGGACATACTTCATCTGCAGATATAAAAATCATGTTTTCATAAGCATTATATTGATAAATTCAATGACAAAGTTATATATATACTCAACCCATCAACACCAACACAAGTGAATAAACTAGGATCCTTTATTAAAAAGTCAATAAAATGAGGACGGGGGACCCTTTAATATTTACTTGAACCTGTATATATATTGAGTTACTTAGTTATTGTCTTCAATAGATATAGGAAGATGTGGTGTGAGTGCCAATGAGACAACTCTCCATCCAAATAACAATTTATAAAAGTAAACCATTATAGGTCAATGTTTTGTTATATGTCACAAACTGTAAAGTTTATATGGCAATAAAATATTGAATTGAATTGAATTGATAAAACTCACAAAGAAACAAGTGAAAACTGCAGAAAGGATTAAAAAAAATAATCTATTAATTTTTCATAATTAATTTGTAATATGTTCCATTCTAGTTGGTCTTTTGTTTTGCTGAGAATAAAGTAATTTCATAAACCTGATGATCAATATTTTACACCCCTCCAGAGAAAAGAGTTAATAAAAGGGAGCAAATTTACATAAATAGAACTGATCTGTTTGGCTTTCTAGAATAAAATTAATTCATCAACTTAGAGTTGTACATTGCTTGGTGAAATGAACCGATAACCTTGGGGAAAATGCTTTTCAAATAACAATGTTTCCAGAATAAAATAATTTGTATAGAGCAAAAAAAGGAACTATATATAATATAGGCCGTTAGTTTTCTCAATTGAATTGTTTCATATTTTTCATGTCGGGCCTTTTATAGCCGACTATACGGTATGGGTTTTTCTCATTGTTGAAGGCTGTATGGTTACCTATAATTGCTTACATCCACTTTATTTGAACTTTGGTGGATAGTTGTCTCAATAATTTTATTTTTTCAATGCTACATGTTTGTATTTTTTCTGTCTATTGTTTTGTTGTTTATATGTTTTTTTGTTTTTTTTATTTAGTAACAATCCTATTGTTTGGATTTTAGACTAATAAAATTCTCATTCTTATTCTTATTCATTGGTAATCATACCTCATCTCCTTATTTTGTATATATATATTGATATTGCGAAAGTTTTCATTGTGTAACTGTGGTTTCATCATTTAATATTCGTGGGATACCAATTTTTGTGGATATCATGGGATACCAAATTTTGTGGATATCTTGGGATACCAATTTTAGTGGATATCATGGGATACCAATTTTTGTGGATTTCATGGGATACCAATTTTTGTGGATATCATGGGATACCAATTTTTGTGGATATCATGGGTATACTGTTAAACCACAAATTTAAATGTTCAAACAAAGTACATATATTTACCAAAGGTGTATATATGCAGATTTTGGGTAAAACAAAATCAAATACCCACAAAAACATAATTTTTCCGCAATCAACGAAAATTGGTATCTAGGAAAATTAATGAAAGATCTACAGTATTTACTTAACGCCTTGAAATTTTTGTAATCATCTAGTGTGTGGATGGATATTTATAATGTCATTAAACAAACAGTTTAATTTAATATGGGCCGGCACTAAGCCGGTCCATTATATGATATGGGTTTGAGATTGTTACATGATTTTCTGGATCTATATTATTATTTTCTGTATATGCAAAATTAAAGATTTTAGGTAATTGACATAAATACATTTTTTATTAATTTTATATAAGAAGAAGATGCCAAATATTTATAATAATGTATGTTCATTGTTTTATTATGCACAGAATGCATGTCCCGTATTTGGGAAATCATCCTTGTTTTAGCATTTATATTGGCAGACGTTTGATTAAAATCAATGCCAGTGTTTGATAAGTTTGAATTGATAATCCAGATTAAATCCTATAAATTAATTCAATTTGGGGTTAGATTTCAGTAGAATTTTTATAGAGAGATGTAAATGTGCTAGGGACAAATGTCTGTGAATGGTGATTTACATTTAAACCTATTGTGGCATACTTATTTTCATGGATGTCGTTGATTGCTGTTTGTCATAATTGTTCTTGGTTTATTGTTTCTAGCTTAAGGAGGTTCACTACTCAGTTTCAAAATAACAAGCTTTTCATAACACTAGTATAAATTGATAGGGATTATTAAAGGTACCAAAAGAGCAACAAAAATATAGGTCAATGTGCTTGTTTTAGATATAAGCCATTGAAATTTTAAGGAAAATGTTTCTCTTGATTTTCATAGCCTTAACATTGAAAAGTTCAAGTTCTCAAAACTATTAAAAATAACAAAGTTTTATTAAGGAGCTACCATTTGATTTTTATGGGGGCTAGGATGAAAAATTTTGTCCTGCTTTTTTTTTATTGTAATCTCTGTCCTGCCTTTTTATTTTTACTCTATTCGGTCCTGCCTTTTTTTTACTAGTTTATCCTGAACTTTTTACACAAATTGTCATCCTGCCTTTTTTTACCAAGTTGCTCATCCTGCCTTTTTTTACTCAAAACTCCTGTCCTGCCTATTTTTTCAAATTTCATCCTAGCCCCCATAAAAATCAAATGGTAGCTCCCTAAGACTTGTACAGATGGCTTATAATTATACATGTAAAAGATTTATAAAAGAAAAATCAACACCAACACAAGTGAATAAACTAGGATCCTTTATTAAAAAGTCAATGGGCAAAACTTTTAAGGCATTCACATGGATAAAACTAGAGGATTCGAAAATCTGACAAAATTCCAAAACATGACAAGCGAACATCCTTGAATCAAGCTGTTGATCTTTTCATTTGACTTGTTTTACATTTTGTCAAGCTGGTGCTTTTATAGTATATTTTACAGTATGGTTTTTGCTCATTGTTGAAGGCAGAAAAGTGACCTATAGTTGGTAACATTTACATCATTTGAACTCTGTTGAATAGTTTTCTCATTGATAATCATACCACTTCTTCTTATTTTTACATTATATATAATCGAAAATTGTTATCAAAATTTAGACTTGGTGTTAATTCCTCATAATGTATTTGAAGTGCAGTTTTATATTGGTTTGTTCTGATTGTTTAATTACCCATAATTCCAAAACAGCTTAATGCACAAAACTGCCACCCCAAAACTATTGATTTGTGACAGACACTTAACATAAGGTGAGGACTGTTAGGTTAAAACTTGTTTTCTGAGAACCCTCCTTGGATCAGTGGAAAACAAAGGTTGTAGGAAAATCTGTCCAGAAATTAAAGCACTAAGTATTTCAGATGACAAAATTCAGCTACAATTGACGCTATACCTGTTACCTAGTCTTTATCCCTTTTTCTAGCAGGAGCTTTGAGTTCAAAGTGTAATAATTTGCACACTTAACTTATCACCCCTACAATCATCACCCCAAGATTGCTGTCTGTGAGGGACATACTTCATCTGCAGATATAAAAATCATGTTTTCATAAGCATTATATTGATAAATTCAATGACAAAGTTATATATACTCAACCCATCAACACCAACACAAGTGAATAAACTAGGATCCTTTATTAAAAGTCAATAAAATGAGGACGGGGAACCTTTAATATTTACTTGAACCTGTATATATATTGAGTTACTTAGTTATTGTCTTCAATAGATATAGGAAGATGTGGTGTGAGTGCCAATGAGACAACTCTCCATCCAAATAACAATTTATAAAAGTAAACCATTATAGGTCAATGTTTTGTTATATGTCACAAACTGTAAAGTTTATATGGCAATAAAATATTGAATTGAATTGATTATAAAACTCACAAAGAAACAAGTGAAAACTGCAGAAAGGATTAAAAAAAATATGGATGTCGTTGATTGCTGTTTGTCATAATTGTTCTTGGTTTATTGTTTCTAGCTTAAGGAGGTTCACTACTCAGTTTCAAAATAACAAGCTTTTCATAACACTAGTATAAATTGATAGGGGATTATTAAAGGTACCAAAAGAGCAACAAAAAAATATAGGTCAATGTGCTTGTTTTCGAGATATTAGCCATTGAAATTTTGGCAGGAAAATGTTCTCTCTTGATTTTTCATAGCCTTAACATTGAAAAGTTCAAGTTCTCAAAAACTATTAAAAAATAACAAAGTTTTATTAAGGGAGCTACCATTTGATTTTTATGGGGGGGCTAGGATGAAAAATTTTGTCCTGCTTTTTTTTTTTAGTTGTAATCTCTGTCCTGCCTTTTTATTTTTTACTCTATTCGGTCCTGCCTTTTTTTTACTAGTTTATCCTGAATTTTTTTACACAAATTGTCATCCTGCCTTTTTTTTACCAAGTTGCTCATCCTGCCTTTTTTTTTACTCAAAACTCCTGTCCTGCCTATTTTTTTCAAATTTCATCCTAGCCCCCATAAAAATCAAATGGTAGCTCCCTAAGACTTGTACAGATGGCTTATAATTATACATGTAAAAGATTTATAAAAGAAAAATCAACACCAACACAAGTGAATAAACTAGGATCCTTTATTAAAAAGTCAATGGGCAAAACTTTTAAGGCATTCACATGGATAAAACTAGAGGATTCGAAAATCTGACAAAAATTCCAAAACATGACAAGCGAACATCCTTGAATCAAGCTGTTGATCTTTATCATTTGACTTGTTTTACATTTTGTTATGCTGGTGATTTTTATAGTATATTTTACAGTATGGTTTTTGCTCATTGTTGAAGGCAGAAAAGTGACCTATAGTTGGTAACATTTACATCATTTGAACTCTGTTGAATAGTTTTCTCATTGATAATCATACCACTTCTTCTTATTTTTACATTATATATAATCGAAAATTGTTATCAAAATTTAGACTTGGTGTTAATTCCCTATGTTCTGAAGTGCGGTTTATATTTGTTTGTTCTGATTGTTTAATTACCCATAATTCCAAAACAGCTTAATGCACAAAACTGCCACCCCAAAACTATTGATTTGTGACAGACACTTAACATAAGGTGAGGACTGTTAGGTTAAACACTTGTTTTCTGAGAACCCTCCCTTGGGTCAGTGGAATAACAAAGGTTGTAGGAAAATATGTCCAGAAATTAAAGCACTAAGTATTTCAGATGACAAAATTCAGCTACAATTGACGCTATACCTGTTACCTAGTCTTTATCCCATTTTTCTAGCAGGAGCTTTGAGTTCAAAGTGTAATAATTTGCACACTTAACTTATCACCCCTACAATCATCTCCCCAGAGATTGCTGTCTGTGAGAGGGACATACTTCATCTGCAGATATAAAAATCATGTTTTCATAAGCATTATATTGATAAATTCAATGACAAAGTTATATATATACTCAACCCATCAACACCAACACAAGTGAATAAACTAGGATCCTTTATTAAAAAGTCAATAAAATGAGGACGGGGGACCCTTTAATATTTACTTGAACCTGTATATATATTGAGTTACTTAGTTATTGTCTTCAATAGATATAGGAAGATGTGGTGTGAGTGCCAATGAGACAACTCTCCATCCAAATAACAATTTATAAAAGTAAACCATTATAGGTCAATGTTTTGTTATATGTCACAAACTGTAAAGTTTATATGGCAATAAAATATTGAATTGAATTGAATTGATAAAAACTCACAAGAAAACAAGTGAAAACTGCAGAAAGGATTAAAAAAAATAATCTATTAATTTTTCATAATTAATTTGTAATATGTTCCATTCTAGTTGGTCTTTTGTTTTGCTGAGAATAAAGTAATTTCATAAACCTGATGATCAATATTTTACACCCCTCCAGAGAAAAGAGTTAATAAAAGGGAGCAAATTTACATAAATAGAACTGATCTGTTTGGCTTTCTAGAATAAAATTAATTCATCAACTTAGAGTTGTACATTGCTTGGTGAAATGAACCGATAACCTTGGGAAAATGCTTTTCAAATAACAATGTTTCCAGAATAAAATAATTTGTATAGAGCAAAAAGGAACTATATATGATATAGGCCGTTAGTTTTCTCAATTGAATTGTTTCATATTTTTCATGTCGGGCCTTTTATAGCCGACTATACGGTATGGGTTTTCTCATTGTTGAAGGCTGTATGGTTACCTATAATTGCTTACATCCACTTTATTTGAACTTTGGTGGATAGTTGTCTCAATAATTTTATTTTTTCAATGCTACATGTTTGTATTTTTTCTGTCTATTGTTTTGTTGTTTATATGTTTTTTTGTTTTTTTTATTTAGTAACAATCCTATTGTTTGGATTTTAGACTAATAAAATTCTCATTCTTATTCTTATTCATTGGTAATCATACCTCATCTCCTTATTTTGTATATATATATTGATATTGCGAAAGTTTTCATTGTGTAACTGTGGTTTCATCATTTAATATTCGTGGATACCAATTTTGTGGATATCATGGGATACCAAATTTTGTGGATATCTTGGGATACCAATTTTAGTGGATATCATGGGATACCAATTTTTGTGGATATCATGGGATACCAATTTTTGTGGATTTCATGGGATACCAATTTTTGTGGATATCATGGGTATACTGTTAAACCACAAATTTAAATGTTCAAACAAAGTACATATATTTACCAAAGGTGTATATATGCAGATTTTGGGTAAAACAAAATCAAATACCCACAAAAACATAATTTTTCCGCAATCAACGAAAATTGGTATCTAGGAAAATTAATGAAAGATCTACAGTATTTACTTAACGCCTTGAAATTTTTGTAATCATCTAGTGTGTGGATGGATATTTATAATGTCATTAAACAAACAGTTTAATTTAATATGGGCGGCACTAAGCCGGTCCATTATATGATATGGGTTTGAGATTGTTACATGATTTTCTGCGGATCTATATTATTATTTTCTGTATATGCAAAATTAAAGATTTTAGGTAATTGACATAAATACATTTTTTTATTAATTTTTATATAAGAAGAAGATGCCAAATATTTATAATAATGAATGTTCATTGTTTTATTATGCACAGAATGCGTGTCCCGTATTTGGGGAAATCCCAAACCAGGTTATTTTTAGAAATGTAAACATACAAACAACTCGTCGTCGGAACATGGGAAATGATTTCATAGTTTGCATTTTTTTCTCAAAATAGTTATATTATATTCTATTTTGATTATTATATATACAGTTTTCTTCATTTAGAAAAAAAATCATAATAAAGATATCTTTACTTTCAATGTAAACGATCTCGGGAGTTTTTATAGGTAACATGTTTCAGTAACTGAAAGTGATTTTCAAACCTCTCAAATATCCACTTGGTGTTTGTTAATACTTTGCAATTTTACTGCAACCAAACAGATTGAAATGAAAACATTTTGTCAAGGATTTGTCAGTTGTTACGAAGAGAATAATTTGCTATACTGTCTGAAGCTTTTTTTAGTTGTAGTATGTAAGCAGTTTTTTAGTCCGTCGTATACCCAATGAAAATATGAGGGATATGGAGTAAATGCACATGAGACAATATTAATATCAATACATGGTAAAACCCAAATATGGAAAGTTTTTATTGTTGTCCTTCATCTTCAAGTCACCATGAGGCATTCAACAGTGATCAATATTTCTCATAACTGGTAGTAAGTTCAAGTTGACCTTTCGCATCGTTTCGAGCAGAATTCATGGTTAAATATCTTACAGAGCTACATTCCTATTTTTATGACTGTTGAACCTTTTAAATCTCACCAAAACCGAATAGAAATGAAAACATTATGTCTAGGATTTCTCAACCTTTACTGAGAGGAATAATTTGACATTTGTTTGCTTTAAGATTTTTTTATCTTTTGTCAAACTAAGTTGCGGAAGGGATATAGTGTTTCATCTGTCCGTCACAAAGTTAAAGTCCATCTATCTGTGGAAGTATAAGTCATAGTTCATGAGATTTTGTTCATAGATGCGTCTTGAATAACCAAGGGGTCCTGATAAATATAAGGTAATCTTGACCTACATATCACATATGAGTGACTGATTAAAGTTTGCGTTAGAGTTCATAATTATCTGAGATACAACTCGTGGAGAAATAATATTTTGTCAGTAGATGCGTCTGTAATAGTCAGAATCGAGGGTCCTAAAAAATATGTCATCTTGACATAAAATTTCTTGGATGAGTAAATGAGGTGAAAGGCTGCGTTTAAGTCCATATCTGAGATGAGGAATACAAATATTTTGTCAGTAGATGCAACTTTGATTGTCACAAGTTTCAAAATCAACGAAGTCTTGAAAATGAATCAAATGATATTCCATTTAATCAGAGACATATAATACATATTAGATGTCTCTGATTTAATCAACTGCACTTAAAAGATATTCAATTTCATCAACTGCACAATTAAGTTATATTTTATGGCATTATCAAAACTTATTGGATTGGACCAGTTCTGGCAATTGAGGATTAAAGTCAACTCAATATACAGATTGTTTATATAAGTATTTTGCACTTTTTTACACCAAAAACCTCCATATTTCCGGCCCAAAAATTTGGTGCGTGCACCAATTAACTCTCTTGTTCACATTAGATGTGGGGTTTTCTTTTACCCAAAATATACAGTGCATGGTCATAATTGTATACAGTCACCTACAATTTTTCTTTACATATTTCATGTAAAAGCAATTGAAAAAAAAAATAGTTTGGAGGAATTTGTTTTTGTGACAAATGCTTAAGTCTATGTGGTCTTTACTTGTGCATCTACTTTAACAGATATCAACAAAGATCATTGTGAATTGACAGATATTTGATATTTTAAATAAAACCAAATTAAGACACAATAATTTATTTTTACTTAGATGATAAGTTCTGTGAGCGTTTTATTTTATATGAAAAAGAAACGTTGGACTAATGTTTCAGGACAAATTGAATGTGAAATATGATTGCAGCTTTAATGTATAATTTCATGGTATAGATGGATGGTTTGAAAGGAAAAATCAATGATTTTCTCTTCAGAATCAAAGGAATATTTTACATACATCAAAGAATTAATGACTTTACTTTGTGTCTAGTTTATCTAATCTTTTATAACATTATTTTTTTTTCTTACAAAAGTTTGTTAGGTAATATTGATGAAATTTAAACATCAGCAAAAAGAAAGTATGAAAGAGATCATCCAGCTGGAATTTTACTATGAAAAGTAACACAGACTCTTATCTAGGTGTGAGGTTTTTTGGCTATTTGATACTTACTATTTACCTTGACCATTATCTGTGAAGTAAAATTATGCTACTGCATGTCCAGTCTCTTTTCAACAGTATTATTTAACAAATGGTGTCAAATCTGTTTTGATAGGGACAGTTACACAATGATCATGCCCACCATTTTTAAACGACCGCAAAAAATTTTTTTTGTGTCATATATTGGTATGATGTCGTCGTCTTCTGCGTCGTCGTCGTCGTCTGTGTCGTTGTCCGAAGACAAAATTGGTTTCGGACAATAACTTTAGTTCAAGTGAATGGATCTCTATGAAATTTTACCAGAAGGTTCAATACCACAAAAGGAAGGTTGGGATTGATTTTGGGGGTTATGGTACCAACAGTTTAGGAATTAGGGGCCAAAAAGAAGCATTTTTGTTGTTTCCGGACAATCACTTGTGTGTTAGTGTATGGATCTTTCTGAAATTGTACCACAAGGTTCCATATCACAAAAGAAAGGCTGGGATTGAGTTTGGGGGTAATTGCCTAAACGTTCTGGAAAAAGGGGCCAAAAACAAGCATTTTTCTAGTTTCCAAACAATAACTTGTGTTTATGTGTATGGATCTCTTTAAATTTGTAATGCAAGGTATCATACAACAAATGGAAGGCTGAGATTGAGTTTGGGGGTAATTGCCCCAAACATTCAGGAATTGGGGGCCAAAAAGGGGTAAAAAACAAGAATTTTTCTAGTTTCCAGACAATAACTTGTGTTTAAGTGTATGGATCTTTCTGAAATTGTACTGCAAGGTACCATACCACAAAGGGAAAGCTAGGATTGAGTTTGGGGGTAATTACTAAAAGGGGGGTAAAGAAATATTAGGGTAGGGATTTTTTTCTAAATTTTTGGGTTTTTTCTTAAAATTTATTATTTTTATTTATATTTAAAAGCAAAAATACTGATATGGCAGGAGATACACACCAAACATGACGTGTAAATTATTATATGAAGTATTGTGCAACAGCACACTATTGCGCAATAGCAGGAAATCTTCAATTGCATAGTATTGCGCAAAAGCATAATATTGCACAACAGCAAGAAATCTTCAATTGCACAGTATTGCGCAATAGCAAGAAATCTTCAATTGCACAGTAATGGGCAATAACAAGAAATCTTCAATTGCACAGTATTGCAGAATTGCAAGAAATATCCAATTGCACAGTATTGCGCAATAGCATAATATTGCACAATAGCCAGAAATCTTCAATTGCATAGTATTGCGCAATAGCAAGAAATATCTAATTGCTCAGTATTATGCAATTGCAAGAAATCTTCAATTGAAAATTAATACAAATATTTCAACCCATTTCAAATTTTTAAGATTTTTCACCACATTTATTTTGTGTCAGAAACCTATATTATGTCAAAAATTTGATCACAGTCCAAATTCAGACAGTATCAAGCTTGAATATTGTGTCCAAACTTGCACCAACTGTTCAGGGTTCGACCTCAGCGGTCGTATGAGGCTGCGCTCAGCGAAGCATTTTATTGGCAAATGGCACCAATATAAAAATAAAGAGATGTTAGGTATAGAATACTGGACAACAATAATCCACCATGGTTTTAAGAATGTACTCGGGTCAGGTTTAGAAATTTTTGTCAGCTGTTCAGATTTTTATGCCCCCGCCGCTAGGCGTCCGTTCTCTAACTTTAGTTTGCCTCATTACCAAATGTTATAAAACTTATACACAATGCTTATTACCACAAAACACAGATCAAGATCGAAATTGGGTGTTGTCACTTTTACTGTTCATGAGTTATGCTCCTTTAGAAACATAAAAATTGCTGAATTTTTGTTTCCGTTCTCTAACTTTAGTTTGCCTCAACCTAATATTATAAAACTTATACACAATGCTTATTACCACAAAACACATATCAAGTTTTGAAATTGGGTGGCGTCACTTTTACCGTTCTTGAGTTATGCCCCTTTATAAATTGAAAAATTGCTAAATTTGTCGTTTCCGTTCTCTAACTTTAGTTTGCCTCAACCAAATGTTATGAAACTTATACACAATGCTTATAATCACAAAAAACGGTCTTAATAACATGAAGCCTGCATCTGTATGTGGAAGTTGACTCATGCATACTTAGAAGTGGGGGCATCTGTGGCCCATAGAAACATTCTCCTATTTCAGTTGATATTTTATAGTGTGTCTTTCTATGTTGTGATGTTACACTATTGTTTAAGAAAAAGGGTGAAGGTTTGGTACCATTAAAACGTTTAAACCCGCTGCGTTTGTTTGCACCTGTCCTAAGTCAGGAATCTGATGTTCAGTAGTTGTCGTTTGTTGATGTGGTTCATAAGTGTTTCTCGTTTCGCTTTTTATATAGATTAAACCATTGGTTTTCCGCTTGAATGGTTTTACACTAGTAATTTTGGGGCCCTTTATAGCTTACTGTTCGGTGTGAGCCAAGGTTCCGTGTTGAAGACCGTACTCTGACCTATAATGGTTTACTTTTATAAATTTTGACTTGGATGGAGAGTTGTCTCATTGGCACTCATACCACATCTTCTTATATCTATCCATTTATTTTAATTTCACCTAACTACATCCTTAAAATGAAGCGGATATAAGCAGGTCACTGAATGGCCTTTGACGTCTATTTTGATATAGTATGATGATGACCACCATCAAAAGTCTTAAAATGTTGATTTTCCAAAGGTTTTCCTCTTACAATTTTTGTTTGCTTTTGATCTCAGCTCATTAAAACCTATGAGCAAGTAGACACAAAAATAAAGAAAAATGCAACTTTGGCTCTTTGTATGTGTCAAGGAAAATATGAGAATAGAAGAGTTTATTAATTTTACAGTATTTGATTGCAAGACCACAACATCTTTTTCTGCTGACATCATATTCCCTTGTGGTTTACTATAATTTTATTTAAGAATAACTTTGATTAATGATTTGGTCTCCAGTTATGTCCACTAGTATTAGTTTAAGACCAGAAAGACATTTTTACACTATTAAGTTTGTAAAGGTGATAACAAATGAAGTCATCACTGGAAAAAATTGTTTAACTGGACAAAAATAATCTTTCCATTCCGGTGGGTATTAAATTCTTTGAAGAAACTGATGGGACCATGAATTAGACAAATTGCAATGATTATTTTCAAAGGGAAAAATTTACCAGACAAATTGATGTCTTGGGGAATTTGACATTTTCTTGATGTAAAGTGTCACTTTTGATCAACTTTGAAAATTTACTCCACAGTTGTTATAATATTACTGTGAAGTAAGTTCTTTTTAGCACTGAAAAATAATTAAAAAATAGGATATTAAATGCCACAACCATTACGAAGAAAAATTGATAGTTCTACAATGTATGATTTTACTTTTCAATACTAGATACTTCTATACATTATCCTAGGATTAGGAAATCAAGGAACAGATGTTAAAAATGCCAGGCATGCCAACACCTGTTGCATACTTATTTCATTTAATTCCTCTTTCAGACCAAATACTCTAAAAAATAAATCTTTATAAAGAAAAAAGTTTTCAAACTTATTATTAGACATACATAAGATTTATATAGTTAAGCAAAACTAGCTAAGTAAATATACTGGGATTTGCTTTTGAATTTAAATATTAAAGGATAAAGTCAGGTTCATTGGACCAAAAAATATAGTATACTCAGGCTTCACTGTGAATTCTGATGAATCTGAATATAGAAAATTAGGTGTACAGGGATACACAAGATTGGCTCAATACTTCAAAATTATATCATAATGATATCTCATTGAAATTTTTTGTTTTGGTTAGAAATAGATTTCTGTTGTGCCTCATAAACGTCAGCTAAAACTGGAACTATTATCCCAGACTAAAAGCAATGTTGTGTTGATGTATAAGTAGCTAATTTTTCTTTCTTTTTCAAAATGTCCTTCATGTCAACTAGTTGTATTAGAAAATTGAAATAAACTTGTCAATGTTTACAAAACAGGCTCCAAGAAAAAATACTTGTTGCATGCTGACGATAGTAAAATTTCATGTCAACTAGTTGTATTAGAAAATTGAAATAAACTTCTCAATATTTACAAAACAGGCTCCAAGAAAAAATACGTGTTGCATGCCGACGACAGTAAAACTTTACCATGCTGACAGAAATACATCTGGTTCCGTGGAATTTTCTAGGGAAAAAAACATGGATTTCCAGAAATTGTCTCCTATTTATGAGAAGTTTAAGCTTTGAATTATCTTTTGATGGATTTATCTGTCCACAAAATATAAAATATTCTGTAAAGATGTTGTAACTCGCTATCAAAATGTCCTAGCAGATTCTCATCCTGAAAATGGGTAGTACATAATGGCTGTCTCAAAATTATGAGTATGAAAAGTTTACTCTTTAAAATTGTAATTGACAGTTCAGCATTTTTGAAATTTCTTTGTATTTATATGTTAGAATTCTAGTATGAAAAATCAATATGACAGACATTATACTTTCGGTATTATTTCATAATTATGAAGGAAATTGAATATGATTCTACAGTCATAATGTTAATGTCTAGTCCAGCTTTAAAATTTGTGACTCTTTATTTACAGTTTTTTAAGTGCTACACAGAGACTCAAATTAGTCACACAAAAACTTAATTGGGAGATTTACATTAAATGATAAGAAACTTTTCCAACATTTGAAACATTAAGTGAACTATGATGCAGTTCAAGGGTGTGCCCATTTTTGTGGAACAGGTCCTTTTATGTCTCTTGTTCTGTGTTTGTCAAACAGGAAGAGAACAGTCAGTATATATATTTTTTATTACTGCCAGAGGTCAACAAGATTTATATGATATTTTCCTTTAATCCTCAGACACTTGTTTATTTAATTGCTGTTGGATATTTGAGTCAAGCCCTCTGATCTGATTAAGCCATATATTCTCAGCACAGATTATAAATTTTCTAATTTGTATGCATGGCAAGGTAATAACACTTTATTGATGTACTTGTCTTGTATAGGGAAATATTTAGATTCAATTGAAATCTCTAATTATTTCTTTCTTGAATAATTCAGATAGAATATATCTTGATTCTTTTTCTTTGGTGATTATAAAGGACAAAAAAAGGACTGAAATTTGAATTACTGTGGATTCTTTTATTTTCATGTGTACCACTTTTCGTGGATTGAGGAAAATTGTTATTTCTTGGATATTTGATTTCATAGTTTTGCCAATGTCTAATGACAAACCTATTAAGAATTTGTAATTTTTCAAACATTTGACCTTGTGGTTCTCCTTGAGAACAGGAGGTCATGGGTTCAATCCCTTCTGTAGATTACTGTGGGTTCATTTATTTTTGTGAGTACCAATTTTCGTGGATTGATGAAGACTTGCATTTTGGTGGATATTTGATTTTGTGGTATTGACCATTAAGTCTGCATATATTCCTGTAGAACATTTTTAATCCATTGAACATTTAAATTCATGGTTCCCCTGTGGCTGTACCTGTGAAATCCGTGAAAATTGGTATAATGTATATTCTTGATTGTCAGACAATGGTCAATTTGCTTTGAGACTCTTGATTCCAGTTTAAGATCTGCTTATAGATAGATTACTTTGGTTTACATGATTAAGATCAATTTCTCCAGGTACTTTTGATTTGAAATGAATCCTATGGAAAACCGTTGCTTCCCTATTATAGAGTACAATGATGACTAAAACTTCAGGAGGTACTTTTAATTTTAAACCAATCCTATGGAAAATCTTTGCTTCCCTTTTATAAGGTACACTGATAACTAAAATTTTCCAAGGTACTTTTAATTTTAAACCAATCCTATGGAAAATCTTTGCTTCCCTTTTATAAAGTACATTGATGACTGTGCTCAAAGAATACCAGACAGCTAATCTAAGAGCATGAAATTGATGACTTTCTAAAAGACACAATGTCCAATCTTATGTGACAAAATGATCAATCGGACAACTTGGTTTCAATAATAAGATACATTATCCATGTAATGGAATCTGAAAGTCTCTCCATTAATTTTACAACTCTCAGACATTAAAGGTTTTTCTTGTTTAATTACTTTCTGTGACATTGTGGCTTACTGCGTGATAGATTTATATGGGATCAGCCATTCCTCCAACTTTAGAATCCAATGATCTGTATAAACTATATTGATCTCATATCTCTCAGGTGGTCAACGGCTATTTGTTGTCCATTAGGGAATGTATTAAACTATTTTTGCTATAAAAATAAGAAAATGTGGTATCCAATGGGACGTCAACTCTCAGCCAGAGACTAAATGATGGAGATTAGTCAACAACTATAGGTCACCATACAGACCTTTAACAATGAGCAAAACCCATACTTTATAGTAAGCTATCAAATCCCTGAAATGACAAATGTAAAACAAGAAAACAAGAAAACTAACAGCCTGCAGATTTATGTACAAAAACAATGAATGAAAAAAAAATAATAACAGGTATATATATATATATGAACAAGTCTAAATTGAAAACAACGTTCAAACCTATGAATGCGTTGGATAAAAACCGCAATTTTTATACATGTGCATGTGTAACAAATTTCGTTGTAGAAGGGTCTAAATACAGCACAAACAACATTTTCAAAAATATATATATATATAGTTGGCAGTAATGGAATTTTTTAGGAATTTTAGCTTTAGTTTGTAAGAGCCAAACAAAACTATTCAGTGTTCAAGATTGAGATTTGCAATGTCTTCTTATCTTCAGATAGATATAACTTCAAATTATAATTATAATTTATTCCTCATTCCACGATAATTGGTACCCACAAAAATAGATGAATCCACAGAAGTATTGGAAGGATTCTGATCAGAAAAGTAAATGTTTTGCAGGCTTAATTTTAATAATTCATTTTTTCATCAATCATTGACATTGTAAATTCCTGTACTGCTAATTTATCACACAAAAATTCAGTTTTCTGCCATTTACATTTGTACCAAGGGTTAGTTAGATTAAAAACATGTGATTTCAGTGGAGAACAATTCTAATGAGTGTTCACATTGTTATTTCTTATGTTTTGTATTCGTTGCCCTCTACTAAATTCCTAACTTGCTAATCAGAGGAGATTAGAGTTTAACTTTCTGTCAATGTCCAAGGGATAGTATAGATTGCAGAGAGAACAATTCTTATGAGTTTTCACATGTTATTTCTTACGTTTTGTATTGCCTTCAACTAAAAAAAGAATTCCTAACTTCATTTGAACTTGTTAATCACAGTAGATTAGAGATCAGTTTTCTGTCAATGTCCAAGGGAAAGCATGATTGTAGTGTGAAGAATTCAATGAGGATTCCTTTTTTCACATGCTTCTCTCAACATGTCTGACAGGTGAAGGATGTTTTATATCAGGGTGTACTCGTCTGGAACTTCATACATGTGATTTACGAGGGTCTGGATAGGGGTTTAGGCCAAAAATATGAAGATGAGAGAAAAATAGAGAATAGAGAATAATGGGGTGCTAAAATATACAGAATAGAGAATAATGGGCAAAAATATAAAGAATAGAGAAAAATGACATAACAAATTAAAAGAATACTGAAATGAAGTACCCCAACCACTCTTATACATGTGATTTATAATGCTCTAGATCTTATACAGATACAGAATAATTAAAACTGGGTGTTTGTTGTAAGAAATTTATTCCTGAGCTACACCTTCTTTATAATTTGCCAGAGATCTTTGTGTATGAGCCAATTAAGATAGAAAGAATTGTTTCTCTGAACAATAGGTTAAATAGTTTTTGCAGGTGTAGAAATTTTTGTTTGGTTGCATTGCATTTTTCCTTTTATCTTCTTATAATTCTCATGCCTTCAAGGCTTGAAACTTTTCAAAAGTTGTCAGTTTCTACAGAATATAAAAATAAGGAGATGTGGTATGATAACCAATGAGACAACTTTAATCCACCAAAATTGTTTTATGGTTGGAACTTATAGGAGGTTTAATTCTGACAAAAATCAATTTTAATTGGAGTTATTTCCCTTGGCTGGCATGTTGGAGGGAAAACTGGTTGATTTTATTAATTGTCATTCAAATTTAAACCATGTGGTACAAGCAAGTCTGATTAGAGATCCTTATTAGATCCTTAGTAATGAGTTATACAAGGTTTAAACAAATTAAAATTGTTCAGAAAACAACTTCTTTTAAAGTCTAGGGTCAACAGAACAAGTCTAATTTTGTTGATTTATAAATGAAATTGTATCAAAGGGAAATAACTCTTACTCAAAATTAGCTAAATGAAAAACGATCTGTAAGCAGAGTATACTTTTTGTCTCAATTCCCTCTTTTGAGCTCTTGTGAATGTTTTAAAGGCAAAAGTATATGTTGCTTGGTTTTACAAAGAATTTGATGTATTTAACAGTCTGTTAAGCTTTTATCACAAATTGTCAAGCTTTCCAGGGCAATTTAGAGCCTGACCTATAATGGTGTTGATAATTGAGATGTTTCTTTTATGTAAACCAATATAATTATTTCCAGTTGTCTTTTTATATGACTGCAAAAATTTTTTTGGGATCGTATAATGGTATGATGTCGTCGTCGTCTGCATCATCGTCCGAAGACACATTTGGTTTCGGACAATAATTTTAGTTTAAGTGAATGGATCTCTATGAAATTTTTGAAGAAGGTTCAATACCATAGTAGGGAGGTTGGGATTGATTTTGGGGATGATGGTCCCAACCGTTCAGGAATTAGGGGCTTAAAACAAGCATTTTTCTAGTTTCAGGATAATAACTTGTGTATAAGTATTTTGATTGCTCTGAAATTGTACCACAATGTTTAATACCACAAGAAGAAGGTTGGGATTCATTTTGGGGGTAATGGTGCCAACAGTTTAGGAATTAAGTGCCAAAAAGGGACCAAAAACAAGCATTTTTGTAGTTTCAAGACAATAACTTGTGTGTGAGTGTATGGATCTCTCTGACATTGTACCACAAGGTTCCATATCACAAAGGGAAGTCTGGGATTGAGTTTTGGGGTAATTGTCCCATACATGCAGGAATGAGGGGCCAAAAAAGGGCCAAAAACAAGCATTTTTCTAGTTTCCAGACAATAATTAACTTGTGTTTAAGTGAAATTGGATCTCTCTGAAATTGTACTACAAGGTTCCATACTACAAAGGAAAGGCTGGGATTGAGTTTGGAGGTAATTGCTCCAAGGAGGGATTCAAAAATGGTTGGAGGTTCCAATTTTTTTAAGGGCTTCAAATTTTGTTTTCAAAATTTTTACAAATTTCAAATTTTTGAAAAG
Source organism: Mytilus coruscus (assembly GCA_017311375.1). Classification (NCBI taxonomy): domain Eukaryota; kingdom Metazoa; phylum Mollusca; class Bivalvia; order Mytilida; family Mytilidae; genus Mytilus; species Mytilus coruscus. The sequence goes on from CM029606.1 coordinate 11,041,759, forward strand.
TTTCAAGAAGAAAGAAGAAACCTTAAATTGCACAGTATTGGGCAATAGATTTGTAAGATCTTTGACCACATTTATTTTGTGTCAGAAACCTATATTGTGTCAAAAATTTGATCACAATCCAAATTCAGACAGTATCAAGCTTGAATATTGTGTCCAAATTTGCCCCAACTGTTCAGGGTTCGACCTCTGTGGTCGTATCAGGCTGCGCTCAGCGAAGCATTTTATTGGGTTTTATTATGCTTTTGGTTTACCGCATCATTGACATGTATTCCACATTTCCATTTATTCCTGACACAATATAGTTAAATTTTCAGTAGCAAAAATCAGATAGACATTTTATGTCCCTGTTGAATACTATTTTAACAAATAGACCTATCGAAAAACTGTTTTCTCTTTGAAAATAAATTGTAGATATTTAAGAAGGATTTTATTATTGCATGTTATTACTAAATAAAAGTTGATGTTCCTAGTTTTTATGTGTTGATGCTCTATTGGCGTGTGTCAGCGCTGGCCCTCGGGACAGGAACCAGACTTTGAATATGGCGTTATTAAATAAAAAGAAACAATTTACTTTGTATTAAATGTTTCGTAATGATCAGCATATGAATGTTATGTATAATAAATGGCTGCCATTAATGATATCAGGCAAACATCAAATAGACGGTAAAGGTTTTTTTGTACTGCAGAATTTGTTGAATGCCATTAAAGAATCTTATTTGAGCTCTGCATAATCATGTGAAGTTGAAAATCTTTGTTTTTGATTTAAGTACAAAGAGGCCAATATTTGTTGAATGCCATTAAAAATATAAGTGACGGAATTTTCTTTGAGCTCTGCTTAATCGTGTGAAGTTGAAAATCTTTGTTTTTGACTTTAAGTACAAAGAAGTCTTTATGCTGCTCTACACGTTGTTTGTTTAAAGGTGGGCTTTGTAAGAGACAGAGATTTGATGATTGTTTTTACAAGTGTGAGCTGCAGAAAAGGTTCAGTACAAAAATGATTGAAAACTAAAAAAATATTATATTTACAGATATTAAGGAGGAAAAATTTTGCTGCAGTCCATAGAAATATTTAAAAGAATTAAATGTGTCAACAGCAATATTGTAATAGTATCCATGTTTTCTGAACCCCTTTTTTTCTTTTAAAATAGTTGTTTAATAGAATATCTGTACAAACACATAAAAACAAATAGTATGTTCTATTCAAACATATATGTTTCAGGAAGATTTATTATTTTCTTATACTGGCATTTGTCTTGTCTTGGAAAAGTCTGCTCAGATTACAGAAATTGACATTGTGAAAAATTTTGAAGTCATTAAGAATGCCAATTGAAACTGTTATTTAAATGTGAATCTAACAGTTATTGATGTAGCTGGGAAGAGTAGTTAGATATTATTCTGTTGTGGGTTAAGTTTGTAGTAATAACAACACAATCTAATAATTTTTGTTAAAGAGGTATTTTTATTTGCATTTGTTGGTTGAAAAATTACATTTTTTGTACTAATCTTTAGAAAATAATTCTGATAGTAAGAATACAAAAGCTTAGAGGGGGTCATTTGAAGGGGGAAAAAGAAGGCAGCAGGTTTACTGAGGTTAACAATTGACTAAGGGCATCTGTAGAAAACAAACCATTTTGAAAAAGGGATTTTAAATTGTTAGATTTTATATGGATGCATCCATTTGAGATACTGTAAAGTTGGAACTTTCCAAAGTTGTTGTGCTTTTTTTGCTATTTCGCAATTGAATTAGAATTGCAAATCTATCCCATCCCAAAAATTTGATTTGAACATTAGAATCAGGGACAAGAAAAGTGGAAAATTGAAGCTAGCAAACACTGCATCTGATTTGGCCCAAGAGATGGTGAAATTAAAACTCATTAAAAAAAACACATCACTGTACAATATTTAAACTTTTAAGCTTGACTATATTAGATATGACTGTGATGCATGCATAGTGATTTACAAGATGTATCATACAGGATGATGGGAATTTGGAATCATGTGTGCCAATTACTGTATGTTTATGTTCTACTGTAATTCTTAAAGATGGGTTATTACCCAAACAGATGGGTTAACCTGCCACATATTTTAATATTTTATGTTCCTGTCCCAAGTCAGAGAAGTCTTAATGTCAGTGTTTGTCATATTTTGCAAGTTGTTTGCTAATTTAATGATGAGTCAGATAGCTTCTGTTTTAAATATTTATCTATTTTAGAACAATTTAAGGACCTTGATATATTGTGAAGACATCTTTTGTAAATTTATTGTTATAACAAATTAAATCTGTATTCAAAACAGAATTCAAGAAGCTTTGCCAATCAATGGGGAAAATTCTGTCATTCAATTTACAATCTGATTAAATCCAAATATCTCACTTTGCTTCCCAACATCCAAAATAATGAAATAGAATCATTGAGAATCTTGAGTAAAGGTTCCATTTTTAATTTGACTGTTTAATTTAATTAATGAATAAATTTCACCAATTCTGAGCCGATATTTGCTTTCCCTGACAGGTTGTTCCGTTGTTCTCCCTTCTTCCTTGATAAAATTCAGTTGTAATGTGGTATATTCCTGCTACTCAATTGCTTTTGAAAGTCATGAATAAGGCAACCAATGAGGGAATTTATCAAATTGTTTTTATATTTTTTTTGCTGAGCATGGACTTGTTGTACTGTAGGTTCTGAATAATGTATTAAAAATCATTTCTGTGAATAAATTCTGATTATACGCCTTCAATTGATTTCCCAGTAGAAAAGTCAAATACCAGCGTTCAAAATTTTACAGATTGGAAAAGAAAATCTTGCAATAGAAGTACTGTTAATGTTGATGTTTTAAAAGGTTCTTCCCGAGAGAAGTTTCACTTTTACTACAAGATACCCACAGATATTGACACCATTCGATACATCAAATTTCACATTTGGTTCAAATATTGCACAATTGATGCATAATAAATATTTATGTACATACGTATGTTTTCTTAACTTAACTTCAAACAAAATGTGTGAATTTATGGATCCTAAACAAAGAATTGGTTACAGATGATTGTCATGTCTGATGTATGACTATAATGCAGATATTTCAGTATAAATCACATTGGTTAAATTAAGACAAGTTTTTCACACCTGATAGTATTGTATTTGTATGATGTATGCAAACCTGCCAACTTTTTCTTTTTTAACTAAAAAATGGGAGAACTCAACTGAGGGGACATAACAACCTTCTTTATTCAAGATTTTTTAATATTTAGGCACAATAGGATATAAAAGTGAATTATCTTTGCATAAATATAATTAGTAAAAACAACGTTCTTGATGAGATGCAAAAAGGAAATGTTTTGCAATTCAGAGAAAAATTAATCTCAGAAAATACTATTAAACAACTCAAATGATGGAAGAGGATACCAATAGATTTTTTGTCAAAGCTGAAGATTTTCACCTCCCTCACAAGAGTCTAAGGGGGAGATTTCACCTCCCTCACTAGAGACTTAAGAGGGAGATTTTTAACTCCCTCACAAGAGACTAAGGGGGAGATTACTGTAAAGGTTTTCACTGTGACAAAATAGAAAAAATTGAAAGATTTTTTATAATGTTAGATGTTATCACCTGTACATTTTAGTTTTACAATTGTTCCAAAGCAGTTTTTGAAATTTGTATATTCAACCCATAAATCTAGATAGTAATGGTCAAAGGGACATAACTGAGATATTTTTTTCCAAATTTAATTATATAAATGTATCTATATGTTATCTTAAGGTATGATGTCATAGAATTATGAAATGAAAAAGTAAGATAAACCTTGATGAATAAATGAGATACTTGAAATAACAACTTTGTGAATTTTTGCCTAAATACAATGTATAAAGACTTCTGTGAGACAGTAGTTTTCATTAGTCTTGCTGATTTGTTAGAAATCTGTGAAGATATCTCCTTTCCTTACAAGCATTCAAATAGATGCGCTGGAATTTATTACAAATACTAGTATCTTTTCGAAAAACCTTATTTTAGATGAAGATAAATGATGTTAAAACTTTGCAATGCTGGTGAAATTTTTTTTATAATCAGAAAGATGTTTTTCATAATAATTTTTATCTATTTTCAGATTGTAAAAGATCGTGTGAACAAACATTTGGCAAGATCTCTAGCCGTGTGGAACAATTTCCCAGGTGCTCTGTCTGTGCTACAAGAATATTCCACCTCCAAATCACAGTACCCATTCTATTACGCTGACAATGGGACCAGTCCTGGGCACCATTTTACTGCCATTATCTATGCAACATCACCTGTCATGCTGTCGTCTGCTCCATTGTTTCGTCTCATCAGAACTGTTGCTAAATCTTCATATGTACATAAGGTATAGTTTATTAACTTTTACAAGACACAATGATAAATGAACTAGATATTTCCTTTAAGAAATGATGTCTGTACTTGTGTGCATTTTCAAAGTAAACAAATTTTATTGATTGATTGATTTTTAGCTCACCTGGCCCGAAGGGCCAAGTGAGCTTTTCTCATCACTTGGCGTCCGTCGTCCGTCGTCGTCCGTCGTTAACTTTTACAAAAATCTTCTCCTCTGAAACTACTGGGCCAAATTTAACCAAACTTGGCCACAATCATCATTAGGGTATCTTGTTTAAAAATTGTGTCCGGTGACCTGCCAAACCAACCAAGATGGCCGCCATGTCTAAAAATAGAACATAGGGGTAAAATGTATATTTTGGCTTATAACTCTGAAACCAAAGCATTTAGAGCAAATCTGACATGGGGTAAAATTGTTGATCAAGTCAAGATCTATCTGCCCTGAAATTTTCAGATGAATCGGACAATGGGTTGTTGGGTTGCTGCCCCTGAATTAGTAATTTTAAGGATTTTTTTCAGTTTTCGGTTATTATCTTGAAAATTATTATAGATAGAGATAAACTGTAAACAGCAATAATGTTCAGCAAAGTAAGATCTACAAATAAGTCAACATGATCAAAATGGTCAGTTGACCCTTAAGGAGTTATTGCCCTTTAAAGTAATTTTTACCAATTTTTGTAAATTTTGTAATCTTTACAAAATCTTCTCCTCTGAAACTACTGGACCAAATTCAACCAAACTTAGCCACAATCATTATTAGGGTATTTAGTTTAAAAAATGTGTGCGGTGACCCAGCCAACCAACCAAGATGGCTGCCATGGCTAAAAATAGAACATAGTGGTAAAATGTAGATTTTGGCTTGTAACTCTGAAACCAAAGCATTTAAAGCAAATCTTACTGGATTAACTTGTTTATCAAGTAAATATCTATCTGCCCTCAAATTTTCAGATGAATTGGACAACAGGTTGTTGGGTTGCTGCCCCTGAATTGGTAATTTTAAAGGAAATTTTGCCGTTTTTGGTTATTATCTTGAAAATTATTACAGATAGAGATAAACTGTAAACAGCAATAATGTTCAGCAAAGTAAGATCTTCAAATAAGTCAACATGATCAAAATGGTCAGTTGACCCCTTAAGGAGTTATTGCCCTTTAAAGTAATTTTTTACCAGTTTTTTGTAAATTTTGTAATCTTTTACAAAAATCTTCTCCTCTGAAACTACTGGACCAAATTCAACCAAACTTAGCCACAATCATTATTAGGGTACTTAGTTTAAAAAATGTGTGGGGTGACCCAGCCAATCAACCAAGATGGCTGCCATGGCTAAAAATAGAACATAGGGGTAAAATGTAGATTTTGGTTTGTAACTCTGAAACCAAAGCATTTAAAGCAAATCTTACAGGGATTAACTTGTTTATCAAGTTAATATCTATCTGCCCTCAAATTTTCAGATGAATTGGACAACTGGTTGTTGGGTTGCTGCCCCTGAATTGGTAATTTTTAAGGAAATTTTGCCGTTTTTGGTTATTATCTTGAAAATTATTACAGATAGAGATAAACTGTAAACAGCAATAATGTTCAGCAAAGTAAGATCTTCAAATAAGTCAACATGACCAAAATGGTCAGTTGACCCTTAAGGAGTTATTGCCCTTTATAGTCAATTTTAACAATTTTCATTCATTTGGTAAATTTTGGTAAGTTTTACAAAATGTTTTCCTTTTGTAATTTTCTTTTCTGAAACTGCAGTAGAAAATCAATATAGAAAACAATCTACTAATGAACTGGCAATAAAAATAATTGATAATTCTATAACATGAAAAAAAACACATTAATACCTGATGATGGTGTTTCTTTCTTTACATTGAAAATGATGTCACAACTATAATCCCGAACAATAGGTCGAATGTCAGATATGTTTCAGTACTTTGGCTTCATTTTCTACAGATTCAAGTGCAAATGATGCTTGAATTCCTACACTAATTTATACAGACTTCATCCCTTTCACAGGTAATGCCTGCCTCATATTATATTTAAAACTTTAATAGAATATCAGAAATTTTGAGAGAAAATTAATCAACCATGCAAGATCTAAAACTTAATTAATATTGTTCAAATTGTCAATTAACTATTAAAAAAAAATTCTCATTAAAAAATATAGTTCTTCATTTTATATTTTATCAGAAGTTTAGGAAAAAATTGAATTTAATTGTGTCCCTTGTTCTCATTTCCTGGGATAAATCCAATACAAATTAAAGTATTGGTATTGAATTAATATTTAAGAAATATTTCAAACCTTACCATTTTCTTCACAAGAATGAAGACCATATTTTCAGTGTCATGAGTATCAGTCATCATATTTGTTGTACTTTGTTGTTTAAAGTTGAATACAAAAAGATCAACAAAGCAATTCAAAACCACTTGAATTTTGCAACAACAAATGAGAGTTTTAACGACCTCAGCTGGCTATACAACCCTTGCACAATCAACTGAATTTTGCAGAAATCATTAATAGGAAAGATTGCCCTTAAATGATAATTTTTATTACCTTTTGTTTTTTTTTTTTGGGGTTGTTGCAACAACAAAACTTCACAACAAACTTTCTCATCACTGCATTTCTCGTTAGATAAATTTTACAAAATTCTCCCTGAAACTACTGTCAAATTAAACCAGACTTGGTTTAATCACCACTAGGATATCCAGGGACCACTGTGTATGATGACCCTGCCTGCCAACATGGCACATATGGCTGAAATAAAACATAGGTTTCAAATGCACTTTTTAGTCTTATATCTCTGAAACTAAACGACAGTACAACAGTTGCATTTATCATGCATCAATTGTAAATAAAAATATCAGGTGAGCGACACAGGGTCCTTGGAGCCTCTAGTTGGTGTTTAACATAACTTTTAGCACTTTTGGCCTTACCCTGGCAGCCAGTTTTATTTGTGGAGGAAATCTTAGTGCCCAAAAAAACCCCACCAACCTTGCACAGGAACACTGGCACATTTTAGGTCACGATCATATCTGAGATCACCTTTTAGAAACAGCTGATATAAAGTCAAAATTTATAGTGTTTTTCATTACATACTGAAATAATGTAAACAACATTGTTGTGCCCTAGAAAACATTTATTACTATAGTGTTTTCAAATGTATTCCTTTATCATTTTTATGCCCCCGCCGTAGCGGAAGGGGCATTAAGTTTTACCCTTCCTTGTCCGTCTGTACGTCCGTCCATACGTTGTACGTCAAAAGTTGGTTTCGCTCTCCAACTTTAGTTTGCCTCAACCAAATGTTATGAAACTTATACACAATGCTTATTACCACTAAATACAGATCAAGTTTGAATTTTGGTGGCATCACTTTACCGTTCTAGAGGTATGCCCTTTACAAATGGAAAATTGCTAAATTTTTCGCTTCCGTTCTCTAACTTAAGTTTGCCTCAACCAAATGTTATGAAACTTATACACAAGGCTTATTACCACAATATACAGATCAAGTTTGAATTTTGGTGCCATCACTTTTACTGTTCTAGAGTTATGCCCTTTACAAATTATGGAAAAATTGCTAAATTTTTATTTTTTTCTAAATATCAAGCATTTTAAAATTGAGTTATCTTTCTTTGTCCATGATTATAGTTGAATCAACTACAATCAATGCTTTATACAATGCAATGTTTAATTTTACCTTCCACTGATAAATTAAAGCAATTTTACCCTTCAAAGTCTTCTTTGAAAATTGAGTTATCTTTCTTTGTGCATAATGGTAGTTGAATCAACTACAACCAATGCTTTATACAATGCAATATTCAATTTTACTTCCTACTGATAAATTAAAGCAATCTTTACCATTCAGTGCTTACAAGCACTTTGATTAGTGTTCTAGAGTTATGCCCATTTACAAATGAAAAAATTGCTGAATTTTTCGATTCCGTTCTCTAACTTGAGTTTGTCTTAAATTAATGTAATGAAATGTATATATAATGCTTTTTACCATAAAACTCAGTTTGATTTGTTTCCGTTCTCTAACTTTAGTTTGCTTCAACCAAATGTTATGGGACTTGTACACAATGCTTATTACCACATAATACAGATCAAGTTTGAAATTGGGTGGTGTCACTTTTACCGTTCTTGAGTTATGCCCCTTTATAAACATAAAAATTGCTGAAGTTTCCGTTCTCTAACTTTAGTTTGCCTCAACCAAATGTTATGAAACTTATACACAATGCTTATTACCACTTAATACAGATCTAGTTAGAAATTGGGTGGTGTCACTTTTACTGTTCTTGAGTTATGCCCTTTATAAACATAAAA